>JASPKZ010010696.1:4325000-4795000 GCA_030220185.1 Diploptera punctata
GCCTGTCCGGACCGAGAATCGAACCCGGGCCCGCTGCGTGACAAGGCAGCACGCTACCTCGAGACCACAGCAGTGGACACACATATATACAGATATAAACCAATAAGATACTTTCGCCGAATGTACAGGAAAACGCTCACTGTGTTTACAAAGAGACCTAAAACACGTCTGAGGAAAAGAATCGTATATATTCAACCTAGGATTTAAGGAGAGATCAGGGCTTGCTTGGTTTAGGCTAGGGGCATGGACATTTCTAAAAATTAGCGACGATCACGATATGCGAATATGTCCAATGTGCGGGAACTTTGAAGATGAGATACATATATTAGGAAAATGTAATGATTTAGAATATTGGAGAATCAGTTATTACCCGAAAGATTTCTAAATTCAAATCGGGAAAGATTGGCATGCTACGAGTTATTGGTAAATCCAGAAAATTGGATAAACCTCGGTAAATTTCTGGACAAAACGCGGAAAATAAGGACAACACTCATTCATGAATAAATATATGTTATCAAAATGCAATACCATTAATTCTTAACAATTATATATAAATTAATTAGTGTATAATGCTATTGTGTTATTATTTAATTGTAATATTATTGTGTTTTCTTTATGTAATTGTAATGTTAATGTTTTTTAGTGTATAATGCTATTTTGTTATTATTTAATTGTAATATTATTGTGTTTTCTTTATGTAATTGTAATCTTATTGATTTTTTGTTGTTTATTTTTGTTTACACTAGTACCAATTACTTTATTGTAACGGACTGTCAAAATCACGTACGGCTGACTGCCCGTGCGACCCATATTTGTAAATAATATTGTAAATATCTTAATTTTTGTCTAATGAAGTCCTACTACTACTACTACTACTATATCTAATATATATATTTGAAAAACACGTGTACAGGGTTTAGATAATTATATCAGACTTTCATCTGCTTACAGGCTGGTCCAAACACACAGTATGAGATAGGATTCCTGTGGTCTGCAAAGAAAAATGGCCGAGAAATGAGAAAGGTAAGTAAAATCTGATACTGATGAATTAATACAAAAATAAAGTGGTCTAATAACCATTGTGATTCTATTTACAACATCTGAGTGCTAAGAACACCACATTTCCTAAGTACATATACTACCCGAATTATCATCCTGTTATTAAGATTCAGATTTCCCAGAATTTATAATAAGATTTGAAGTTAACCCATTCGCCTCAAAAGTCGAGCTAGACTCGCCGGCAGTTAAATGGACTTCAACTCAGAAGATGACGCTTCATTGACGCGTCAGGTCTACCAACCGGCTGTAGGCCTCACATCCACATGTGTTAATCACAGAGGTGGACGATCATCCAACCAGTATAGGATGTCGGGTCCCCCAGTCGTTTTGGCTGGTTTTGTTAACATGGAGCTGCTACTTACTGTAGCTACCGCAATTCCTCAAGATGGGTATTGGTTCCATATTGCCCAAAATTCCATGGAAAAATTTCTTCCTCCATGGGGACTTAAACCAGCATATATTTCTTAGCTCTGCACCAGAGCATCATGTCTCAATATCTTAGCAACGGCTCTAAAAATGTCTGTTTAAGCAGATACCCTTCACTTCGTGTTCCCAAATTCTTAGCACGGCCACTAACCTCCGGATTCGATGGTGTCAGTGAGTTGGATATAAAATGATTATTATGATGAAATACGTCCTTGTAAAGAAACTCAGATTAATAAATTATCCTAAAGACTCAGGGAAACCAGACAACTGTACCCTCCTAAAACCACCCTCTCAGTTACCTCGAATAAGTTGCCCTTACACCTAGGACAGCCATCCGAGTCTCTTTGGAACCACTCCAAATTCGGGACTATTCAACATTCTGGTTGAATTGTTTGACCTATAATAGGCCTATACTAGAACGCTCACCCCTGATGACCCCACAGTTGGTTTACGAGTCCATCAGACTTAACCAGGAGGACTGCTAAGCATTAAAATGCGTAGCAGATCCACCAACCTTCCCCTCGGTGCGCCAGCCTGGGTCGTGTCCTGCCGCCCCTTGTGGGACTGGCGAGGAATCTGTCACTACATACAGGCCCACACACTGCGAACCTTCCAGTGCTTCAGGACGCACAACCCCTGGAGACTCCATAGATCTTCCATGAGTCCGTAGTGCTTCAGGACGCACAACCCCTGGAGACTCCATAGATCTTCTATGAGTCCGTAGACTGAGCCGGAGTCAATTCAGTACTCCCAAATTGCGTTGATCTAGGCCGTGCCCCGACCCGCCAGATGGGGACGCGTTCTGCCGCTCCCGTGAGTCCAGCAGGAGGAATGTTAAGCTCCAACAGAGAGCACATAATAAGACAGGGCGCTCATTTCCTGCCGACCCTTTTAATGGTCCACGAGTCCATCGCACTTACCCGGGAGGACTGACAAGCAGATACATCGACCATACTCCTGTCCGACAGCCTGGGACGTGTCCTGCCGCTTTTGTGGTTCCAGCGCGGAGCCTGGCTCGACAGTATGAGCGTTGCAGTACAACAGGACACTCAACCCCTGGCGACCCCACAGATGGCTCACGGGTCCTCAGGAGTCGCGCAGACCATCAAACTGCGGATCTCCACAAGGTTCGCCAGCCAGGGATGCGTCATGTCGCTACTGTGAGAGAAGCACGGAGAGACACCATCTCCAACAGTAAACCACATAGAACGACAGCGCGTTCATCTACTCCCGACCCTAGAAATGGTCAATGAGTCTATCGGACTCGGCCGGGGCGGGGGACTGACAAGCTGATCCACGACCATACTCCCTATCTTCCAACCGGGGACGTGTCCTAACGCTATTGTGGGTCCAGCGTGGACCAGTGCTTCACAGTATACCAAGTCGCTTACCTTCCGAAGATCCCACGAACGGCCTTCGAGTCCATCACACTTGGCAAAAAAATCACATGTTAAAGTTCGTCTGCAAAGGAATTTGAAGACCGAATCTCCAATATACGAATCTCAATCTTTGCCTCATTCGTCAACTTGTTCTACCACTTGATGTTTATATTCAGTTTAAACAAATACAAACGACGAATTTATTCTTCTTGTATTTTGTAAGCCCATGTTTCCCTTAACAAAGATTTTGGCGCTCTCCCCCTCCAGGGAAGAATTTGAACAATACTAATTTAGTTACACTTGTTTTCGTATAGATGTCATTTTGAGTGGCCCGTGGTCAGCGTTCCGCCTCATACTGACATCTAGGAAACCAAGGTAGTACTAGGACGGGAAAATTCGGTGAACTTTGCTTAGAGGCCTTTTCATTCGGGCATAAGGATTTTTTACGACCCTGAAAATCTTCAGACTCGGGACCCATGGCTTAAAGTCCCTCCCGGAGGACTTGTTCCTTGGATTGTTCCATCCTAAAAAAAATCCATCGACCCCGGCCGGGTTTGAACCCGTGACCCTCGGGACTAGAGGCAAGGAGCATAACCACTAGTCCACCACGAATTTATTCAGTGAACATTAAACGTTGGTAAAGAAATAGATGTTAGTAAATGATTTCCAAAATTATTATCGCAGCAAAATATAGTATTTTATGACAGTATACACATAAATGAAAATAAATGATCATATTTTTGCTAACAATAATAACACAACTAAAGACATTAGAATCAATGTAGGAAGTTCGCATACGTTAGAATCAATATGGCGCTAGGAATATTATTGTTTTCTTTCCTCTATAATTTCAGCACACGTATGATACCAGGACAGAACAAAATAGCATTTCCAATAAAAAAATCAACTCAGTAATCTAAGTTTTATGAGACGCCCTTCAGAAAAAAAACATATGTCTGTTTTCAATTGTTTAATCAATTCTATAGTCTACCATAATAATGACTATTTAACTCATGCCCCAAATGGGAGTCAATGAATGACCAATCACGTTTCAATGATTTCTGTTTTACAACCAATCAGAGTCGTGTATTCACGAAATATTTATCAGTGTTGAATTTACCATATTAAAGAAAGCTCCTCCTTTTTAATATTCTGAACAGGTCTGACCATTATTTTGCAGTGGCTGAGCCTGCAAGAAATACGGCTACCAGATTGTATATATAGTGCATAGATGTCAACAGATAGCGCTTGCAGGAGTTAATATAAAAAACATTTGTAGCAATTTATTATACCACCAAAAAAAAAACACTGTTCGCACTTTCTTTAAATGTATTTTTTTTTTCCAGGTAATAATCCAGAAAAATATAATAGTCATATTTACATAATAGGACATCAGAAATTAATTAATATACAGTTTGATGTGTTTCATTTTTTCTCCACTAGAGAGCATTCTTATAATATTGCGTTCCTTTGGCAGTAAATAGTATGATCTGGTTGCAATGATAAACAAAAGAAGCAGATGAAGCGTACCTATCGTTTCTCATTTGTTTTCAAACATCGCCGTTTACATTAAATATATAAATATTTTAAAATAACTATAGTTAAATAATGATTTGTGAGTAAACAGCTTAATTTTATTCGTTAAATAGTCCTAACAAATGCCACTATTGATTTCCAAATTCTCTAGATAAATTCACTCTTCACTTCGTGAGTCGTGAAATTGTCGATAATTTGGAAATCACTCGTGGCATTACTTATGGGAAATTCCAAATCCGATTCCAGTGCTGAAATACGTAAAATTAGATATTCTTTAAGGATATATGTTATTTCTAATTTATGACTCAATTAATTACAACGTCAAATCTCTACATTCGTTTTTACATACATTCGTTTTTTAGATAACGTCCTGTGGCTCCGATATTATAATATGACAGTGCGCTGGTGAACAATATATGACTCTTCAGATAGCAATAACTTTCACTACTTCATCTTACAACTTATGTTCACCTTTTAGTTCCTTGTTTTACTTTGGTCAGTATTTAGATGACATCACATAAAGAACTAGTGACCACACCTAACACCCACACGTAACATACAAAGTGCATAACCAAAAATGAGGGCATAATTTCACGCCCCAAGCAGGATTCGAACCGAGAACATTTTTGCAAGGACAGCTACATAAACACATTTATTTGCTGAAATAAGAGATATTAATGTTCTATTACTATAAAAGTATAGGTCTAGTTTTAGAAAATCGGCCTAAATCTGTGGAACTAACTATGTGATTAGAAATATTTTCATTACTAGGAAATGTTATTTTAATTATTATAATTCAATATCCCAGAGTGTCTTTTCGACATTTCTGGTGTTCTCTCCTGGCATTGGCATAATTGTAGCCCACTTCTGGAAATGCTTGCTACCATGAATTACAGGACACGTCATCCAAAGAACGTTAAACTGAAGATATATGAAACTATTATTCTCCCTGTTATATTATATGGATTTGAAACATGGACTTTTACTTTAAGTGAGGAGAAAAGATTATGAGTTTTTGAGAATAAAGTTCTTAAGAAAATCTTTGTACCAAAGAGAGATGAACAGACAGATGAATGGAGGAGACCACTTAACAGTGAACTACATTATCTTAATAGGAAACCAGTTATAATAAGAACAGTTAAGAATTATAGACTGCGATAGGCAGGGCATGTAGCACGATTGGAGAATGAAATAGGATCACGGATATATATATATATTAGGAAAATCAGAGGGAAAACGCGCATTTGGTAGACCAAAAATGAGGTGGGAGACTAGCATTTACCATGATTTGAGAGAAGTAGATTTGATAGCGGATAAAAGAAAAACATTAGCTCAGGATATGGATGTATGGAGATCTTACGTCCGTGTGGCCATGAACCTACGAGTTTGATAGTGCCAGTGAGTAGATTACAACAGCTGATTTGTATAAAATTTGAACACATTAGAATATAATTCAGCAGAAAAATATATGCTTAGGCTGGGGTTTGAACCTAGGAACTTTTGCTTTGTACGCCAATGCTCTACCGTCTGAGCTATCCTAAGTACTCCAATCTAATCAAATGTTTTCTCTTATACATTTTTAGTTCCCGAGAGCATACATTAGATCATTCCTACTTTTCGGCATTATACGGAAACTTTATGAATATTTATTTATTTTACCTGATGGAGTTAAGACCGTAAAGTATTCTCTTCCACTTCTCCAGGGTTAAATTATACATACAGTAAGAATTATGTTTGGTACATAATATATATAGAGTACACAATATAAATTTGACAAGGGCAAGAAAGAAAAATAATAATAATAATAATAATAATAATAATAATAATAATAATAATAATAATAATAATAAAAATAATAACCTATAATTAAGATTAAGTAAATGGCTTGGTAAAGTAAGTTTAAAATATAAAGAAACAATAAAAGTATACATGGTGTTTCACAATAAGTATTACAGACTTCTAGGGGTTGTAGAGGGGACTTAATAGATAAAGTGTTGATAACGAATACATGTCCGGAAACGTACTATTTTGATGTAAAATAAGTTTGAAGATCGAAACACAATAGTTGTTATCGTGTGTCTTGTGTTTCAGAATAAGTATTACAGACTTCTAGGGGCTGTACTACGCGTATCGAGTTGGAGGAAGATCTTGCACGAATTCTGGCGGCAGCAGGAATTATTGAGCACCCACCAGGTCTTATAGGGCGTGTGTATAAAAACATGCGCCGCAGGTACACTTTGTGCAACGAAAAACAGGGTCGCCACGTGAAACCACACTTGTAATACAACCCCTAAAAGTCTGTAATACTTATTCTGAAATATAAGACACGTGATATCAGCCCATTGTGTTCCGACCTTCAAACCTATTTTATATCGAAATGGTACTTTTCCGGACATGGGTTCCTTATCAAAACTTTATCTACTAAGTCTCCTCTACAATCCCTAGAAGTCTGTAATACTTATTGCGAATCACCCTGTAGAACCTAAAAGAAAATTGTGAACACGGTTATATTTGATTGTTATGCGTAGTCATTACCTTATTTTGTGAGCTGTATTTTTTCTGAAACAAATAGCATTGTTCTTTGTGATGAATGGAACTAGGTCAGTGAGTGAGGAAGTGTCTTGAAGTCAAACAGAGGTATGCAGTGTTTTGACGGAATACTCCGACATTTTGTTTATTTGACAGTTTTCGTATTGTCAACTCTGTAAATCTGTTGTGGTTGCCAAACTATTATTAATGAACATACTGATCCAACAGAAAAAGATGACGCAACAAAAGTTCAAACACAAATAACAAGTATCAGCAAACATCTCGACCTACTCTGACAGTAAATCCTAAATAGTAGGCCTATATTACTTTCAACATTTAACTTTTTTAAGTCTCTCAACCATCGGTCACTGTGCCACTCCAGCGATATTCTGTTATATTTAGTCAATTCCGAATTCGCTACGCTTTTCAACAGTTGAGCTGTCATTATCAAGACTGAGACTAACTCTAACTAACTAACTCACTGACACTATCGAACACGTAGGTTCATGGCCGCGCGGACATAAACTCTCCATACATCCCTATCCTGAGCTAATGTTTTCCAATCATCCCCGTATAATCTACTTCCTTCAAATCATAGTTAATGTTATTCTCCCACCTCATTCTTGGTCTACCAACTGGGCGTTTTCCCCCTAGTTTTTCTACAAGAAGCTTCCATGCAAGTCTTTCATTCCCCATACGTGCCACATGCCCTGCCCATCGCAGTCTACGAGACTTAACTATTCTCATTATATCTGGCTTCCTATAAAGACCATGTAGTTCATTGTTATGTAGTCTTCTCCATTCACCTGTATGTTCATGTCTCGTTGGTCCAAAAATTTTCGTAAGAACTTTATTCTCAAATACTCGTAATCTCCTTTCCTCCCTTAAACTAAGAGTCCATGTTTCGCTCCCTTATAATATAACTGGTAGAATAATAGTTTTATATATTTTCAGTTTAACTTTTTTGAAAGGAGTTGTGACGTCAAGAGTCTCTCTAATGCATAATAGCATGCATTTCAAGAATTGAGCCTATGTTTAATTTCTTTGTGCATCTCATTCCTATTTGTGATTATTGTTCCTAGGTATTTTAATTCAGCCACTTCCTCAAAATTTCCCTCATTTGTCATTAGCTGTCCACTTCCATTATATAATGTATTTCTACATGTGACCATATATTTAGTTTTATTGATACTTTCAGTCCCAATTTCTTAGTATTACTCAGTAGTGTGTGCGTGTTGTCCTTTAGTATCTCCTCGCTATCGCCCAATAGTACTACATTATCATAAGTAATGCCACGAGTGATTTCCAAATTATCGATAAATTCACGACTCACGAAGTGAGGAGTGAATTTATCTAGAGAATTTGGAAATCAAGAGTGGCATTTGTTAGGACTATTTAACGAATAAAATTAAGCTGTTTACTCACAAATCATTATTTAACGATAGTTATTTTAAAATATTTATATATTTAATGTAAACGGCGATGTTTGAAAACAAATGAGAAACGATAGGTACGCTTCTACCGCTTCTTTTGTTTATCACTGCAACCAGATCATACTATTTATTGCCAAAGGAACGCAATATTGTAAGGAGGAGCTTTCTTTAATATGGTAATTATAACACTGATAAATATTTGGTGAAACACGACTCTGATTGGTTGTAAAACAGAAATCATTGAAACGTGATTGGTCATTGACTCCCATTTGGGGCATGAGTTAAATAGTCAGCATAAACTAACAGCTTATTAATACCATTGAGTTGTAGGCCTTCTTCGTCCTCTAAATATTTGATGGCATGCTCAAAATTAAATAGTAGAGGAGATAGTGCATCTCCTTGCTTCAACCCATTGTGAATTTCAAAAGTATCCGAAAACTGTTTGCCTACACGCACCCTACTCTTTGTGCCATGGATATTGAATTAATTAAAAACAAGCTAAAACGGAGTAACATATATATATACATGTAGTGGACTTAATATTTTAGTTTTCAGGCGCTTTGCTTTGTGGTTAGGTAGGCCTATTTTGCACGGATAAGTTTGTAGCGGATCAAGCGGCGTTGTCACGTTTTATTCACTTGCACTAATATACTGTATTATAATAATACTGCAAAAGACAATAGTTGCAACGCTGTTAAGATAATTATATCCACGTGGAGTTGACATGGAAACGTCATTTTATACGTCAAGTATAATGCGGAGACATTATTGGCAGAGAACTGTTTTCTGTTTTGGTGATTGAAGCGGCATCTTAGAAGCCTCTAACAACAACTTCGTGACTCTACCTGGCAGTAACAATGATTTTTTTAAACCAGAGGTAAACAGTTGCCTTTGATGCCGCCTGGAAACTAAAATACCGAGTCCACTATACATATATAGTGTTCTGCCCAAGAACAGGTCTTTCACTGCATGCAAATTCAGCATTCTCCACTCTTTCCTTAACTCAGCCTTCCTTTTTGCATCCTCATACAAACAATTTATTGTAATATTATCTATCATCTGATGTATTTTCTGCCTCTAACCTTCTATCCATTGACCATTTCTTCTAGGACATCCGTCATCAGGCATTTTCTTCTTAGTTAGTGGCCAATCCAATTTCTTTTCCTCTTCTTCATGAGTTCCAACAATGTCCAACATTGTTTTTCCTTTATCCACTCTGTATAGCATATCTTTATTTTTTTTATTTTGTTCGTCCATTTTATACGCTCCATCCTTCTCAATATCCACATCTCAAAAACTTCCAGTCGCTTTTCCTCATTCTGTCGTAATGTTCTGCAACATACAATGCTACACTCCACACAAGACATTTCACTATCCTCTTCCGTAATTCTTTTGCCAAAGATCAGCAGAAAATGCTTCTCATCTTGTTATAAGCTTATTTTGCCATTGCTATCCTCTGCTTTACTTCTTGGCAGCAGTTCATGTTACTACTTATAGTACAACCAAAGTATTTGAAGTTCTCCACTTGCTCAATGGCCTCATCATTAATCCTCATGTTTATCTTCCTTGGATTTCTTCCTGCAATCTTGGCCTTGGTCTTATTTATATCCATCTTCAATTCAAATACAAATCAAATTTACGTCATATCACGTGACTTACATTGATAAATGACTTATTAATATCAACCTTTCATTTAACAAAGGTGAAGAGAGCTCCGACGGGAATAGGCCCCTTGTCATTATTCATAATTTTTCACCTTGTGTTTGTTTATCTCAAAACTTTCAAGAACATCAAGGAATTTAAAATTATTGATAGATCTAGCCAGTCTAACAAGGGAACTGTCAATCATCATGGGCCTCTGCCGAAACCTACCCTTGATATTTCTCCCAAAGAATCAATTTGAATCCCGCGCCGTAGCCGAGTGGTTAAGGCAATAGGCCTTGGCGCAGAGCTACAGAACTTGCGTGGTTCGAGTCTCCATGAGCGAAGAAATTTTCTTATGTAACTTCGGCCTGTATGGTACCGGTGCCTACCCAGCATCACAAGGAATTTGGATAGCTACAATAAACGGCGGCTCCAGGTTGAGAAAAATAGTATAACGGCTGGGAGACTCGACTTTCTGACCACATGTCACATATACGACGGCAGGATGATCGTCTGCCTCTGTGATTAACACATGTAGATGTTAGGCCAGCAGCCGGCTGGAAGGCCAATGACCTTCTAGGCCTGTCGCACCATGGAGTCTAGTTTAAAAGCATTGTGATGTACCAAGGCAGTATTCCGATTGAGGGTCTTTCCACTTTTCAACGGTTCCCTTTTACCAGCCGGCTGCTGGCTCTTCACATCCACATGTGTCAATCACAGAGGTAGATGATCAACAAGCCAGTGTAGGGGTGACATGTGGTTAGCATGTCGAGTCCCCCAGCCGTTATAGCTGGTTCCTCAACCTGGAGCCGCTACTTTATTGTAGCTACCCAATTGCCTCACGATGCTGGGTGGGCACCGGTCCCATACTGGCCGAAATACCATGAGAAAATTTCTTCCCCCATGGAGACTCGAACCAGCGCAAGTCCCGTAGCTCTGCGCCAAGGCTTCCTATCTTAACCGCTCGGCTATGGCGCGGGACTACCAAGGCAGTATGAAACAAAAAATTCCAGCAATGACAACCCACTGTGTGGAGCAGATGAACTCCCTGCATGAGTAAGTGAGGAGGGACGCGGTGTGAACGACAGGTAGTGAGGGTTATCCAGTATACCAATTCGGAAGTTTTATTACTTCTCTATAGTTTAAATGAGAGATTTGGCACTGAATTTTAATGCATCGCAGTTGAAAACGGCAGATTTTTTTTTTGGACACGGCCTTAGTACATCTAATCAGTTTTCTGGAAGAAATTTGAAGGTAGGTTTCGGCATACAATGGTTGACAGTTCCCTTGTAAGATTACTCATAGACTATCGATAACATGACCATTGTTATAAATATGTTAATCAACCCCACATTTGTCAATAAGAATAGTTGCCCGAAAAGAGATCTAACTAACAAAAATTCAAAAATTAAGTTTTCAGTGGATTAGTGATCTATCCGGAGAATATAACGGCATGGTGCATGTAAAACTGTCCCTACTCTCTTCCAGACGTGTTTTATTTATTTTTAAAAGTTGGCTTTCAAGCGAATAGTGATCTATCAGTAACAAAATGGCAGAAGCAGTTAGTCAAGTCATGGGGGTAGCCGTAAATAAAAACAATTATTGCACATGTGCAAATTCATTCCACCATTGTTTCGGAATTCTATCAGAATCTTAGAGAAATTGAATGGAAAAGACAGACACAAAGAATGTAACAAAATAACATTTCATGGAAAATAAATATTGAATGCTGGTTGAGTTAGAAATTTTTGTAACTGAATCAGTGTTCAATAGATATTTTCTATTTCTTATTGTAGCATTTTTAGTTAAATATCGGTTTAGATATTTTTCCACTCTATAAAGGTAGATCACTCTTGCACTCTATCCTGTATTAAATTATTAATATTTAGTTAGTAGCATGTTATTTTACATTCAAATTGGCTGTATATGTTTTCAATAGGTTGGAAAATTAAAATGTATATGATATAATAAAAGTACAGTAATTGCCTCAAAATAAACATTATGCGTTTTTTTTTTCGTTTTCTCATCAATTTGTAGTTTATGGGTTAGGTCTGTTTTTGGGGAAAATATTCAATTCTGTTTAATCGGAAATGAAACATATTGTCTTGAACCTAGGTATAATATTCTTCTTCTTCTTCACTTCACGGGCTAGGCAAATTACTTGTTCCGCCTCACAGTTGTTCTGTCCATCTTTTCACTGGCCTTCTTACATTCCTTGAATCTCTTGGCTTGTAGTTAAATGCTGCTTTTGGTAATCTAGTTACATTCAGTCTTTCTACATGTCTAAACCATTTATCTCTATATCCCTCGATTTTATCATTCAGTGGATACCTATATATTTAACTCTGTTCTTATATCTTCATTCTTTATCCGATCCAACCTTGTGCAGCCTTTTGTTCTTCTAAGGAAGTTCATTTCTACGCTTCGTAATCTACTTTGTAATTTTTTGGTCATTACCGATGTTTCACTCCCATAAAGTAATGCAGCAACTGTCAATGTTTTATAAAACTTCAATTTAGTATCTCTTCTTGTTTTAAAATATTTTAAGAATACTTCCGTATGTCATTTGAAATTTCGACACAGTCAAATTTATATCTATTTCATTTTTTGTATCGGTATAAAATTACAACCCAAATAATTAAAATTCGTTACTTGTTCCAGAGGTTTGTTGTCTAGTATGATTTTTTTATCTTATATGTTCATTTCCCCAAAATTCCCTTATTTTTTATTTTTATTATTTTCTTTATTTTTTTGGTATTTTAAAATTATATTCTTGGCATAACTGATTTAATTGATGTAAAGAGTACTGCAAATTATTTTTTAATAACAACCACATCAACAGCATGCATTAAAAATAATAGATCTTATTATATCAAAATAAGGAGCTAACATCCCTTAAAATGTATTGGTACAGTATGATTTTATCTGTTTGTTTGTAAATGTTCTGCTTGGATACATTGCATAATGTATACTTTCTAAATACAATGTTTCAAATTTAAATCATTAATATTTTTCTTGATTATTTATGTCGCATTATGTTTTATAGCTGATCATAAATCATGCAGAACTAAGTGATTAAATTTCCACCTTAATGAACAGCGCAGTAGATAGAAACCAGTAGCTGGTCGTACTCTCTGCGGGGCTGTATAATCTATTACCTTATTTTATTATCTTTTTCTTTATGTCGCACATAGACCATAACTCTAACCAATTATTATCATGTTTGACGTAATCAGTGGAAGTCTTACTTTCTGCACAGGTGGTTCAGATTTAAATCCCGCCTTGGCAACTGATGTTTTTGTTTTATTGCGAGAGTGATTTTAATACACAAGACACCATATGCTAAGAATACAGCGTGAAAGTAATATAAATGAGCAGATTATAAGTAAGAATCCCTTATGGCATAATGATGAAAAAGTTCACCGCTGTTGTCTCGAGGTAGCGTGCTGCCTTGTCACGCAGCGGGTCCGGGTTCGATCACCGGTCGGGACAGTTTTTATGGGTGAGGTTTTTATCGGGATTTTTCCTCACCTGTAAGACAAATGTCAGGAAAACTTTAAGGCCTAAACGGTCCCCGAAATCATATGGCCATCGCAATCATCATCATTCATATTCATCTTAAATTAAGCTTAGGATTAGGGACCCTCTTGGCGCACCACTATCAGATACCTTTAACTTCATCTTGTTTAATAATTTCTAATTTTGCATTGTGTGGCATGCCTTTTTTGGCAGGATTTTATTCTAAAGATTTAATTTTGGAAATGGTTTCATTAAGATATTTAAATATATTTGGGTTTTTTCTTTTTTATTTTTCTACAGGATTAAACGGAGTGAATAACATACAGTTAATCCTGTAGAAAAATAAAAAAGAAAAACCCAAATATATTTAAATATCTTAATGAAACCATTTCCAAAATTAAATCTTTATAATAAAATCCTGCCAAAAAAGGCATGCCACACAATGCAAAATTAGAAACTATTAAACAAGATGAAGTTAAAGGTATCTGAGAAGATAAATTCCCTATAAAGCGAATATCTTAAAATAATGAAGGATGAGTACGAAATTCGTAGATAATAGTATAGTGTTACTAGTGATATTATAACTATTACTGATGAGATTAGAGGGGATCAGTTAAATAATATAGATGGAATCACTATCCATTTAATAATCACCCATCATATCATCGGGACAACGTAACCCCGTAAAAACATCAGTGCCACATTACATGCTGAAGATGGAACATGATTCTGAAAGGCCTACATGTTTATTATTTGACGAAGTTTTTAAACAGAAATCCATTGTAGTTGAGGATGACTAATGTTCAGGTGCTTGTTTTAATATTTTAACATTTTAAATTAGTCTGGTGTAGTATTACTAGGCGATAGCGAGGAAATACTAAGGACCAACACACACACACACACACTATTGAGTAACACTAAGAAATTGGGACTGAAAGTAAATATCAATAGAACTAAATACATGTTCACACATATAAATACATTTTATAATGGAAATGGACAGTTAATGATAAATAAGGGAAATTATAAAGAAGTAGCTGAATTCATATAGGCCTACCTAGGAAAAATAATTACAAATAGGAATGAGTTGTGCTGAAATGAGATTCTTACGTTCAGTAGCAGGTTATACACTGTTAGATAAGAAATGTAATGAAGAAATAACAGAATTAAACATCTGCAGTTATATAGATAAAATTCAAAATTCAAGATCAAAGTAGTTCCAACATACAGAAAGAATGACACCCAATAGACTCCAACAAATCTTGCTTCACTACTAACCCGAAGGAAGAAGAAATACTGGGCACCCCACATCTCTGGATGTGGAAACAGGTCTATGGCCTAATTCCATGTTGCAGAAGAAGAAGGAATGAGATGCGCAAAGAAATTAAACATACCGTAGACTCGATTCTGGAAGAGCGTGCTATTATGCTTTATAGAGACTCTTTTCGTCCCAACTCCTTTCAAAAAAAAGGTTAACTGAAAATATAGAAAACTGTTATTCTCCCAGTTATATTATATGGATGCGAAACATGGACTCTTACTTTAAGGAAGGGGAAAATATTACAAGAATTTG
This sequence comes from Diploptera punctata, assembly GCA_030220185.1. NCBI lineage: Eukaryota > Metazoa > Arthropoda > Insecta > Blattodea > Blaberidae > Diploptera > Diploptera punctata. Next base: position 4,340,099 of record JASPKZ010010696.1, read on the forward strand.
AGAATAAAGATCTAAGGTAATGTTTTTGAACCAAAGAGAGATGAACGGACAGGCAGAATGGAGAAGACTACATAACAGCGATCTACATGATCTTTATAGGAAACCAGATATAATAAGAAATACCCTGCCTCAGGTGATCATGATCTCAACTCTCCAAACAACATGATCTCTGCGGACATTAACATCAATGCCGCCAAATACGCTACATGTTAATGTGATTAACCGCCTCTGGATAGCCAATACGTAATTAGCTGCCAAGGAGCCACTACTGTAGCAGGTTCCAGAGCGCAGCTACCTGGGCGAAGCTAGTCTTCGCCGCTAACTTGACTTAGATATAATAAGAATAGTAAATTCTGGTAGACTGCAATGACCAGGACATGTGGCACGAATGAGAATGAAAGAGGGGCTTGTAAGCTTCTTCTAGATAACCCAGTTGATAGATCAAGTATGAGGTGGGAAAATAACATTAACCATGGTTAGAGGAAAGTAGATTATACAGGGGATGATTGCAAAATATTTTCTTAAGATAGGAATGTATGGAGAGCTTATGTCCCGCGGCCATGAACCTACAGGATCCATGGAGCAAGTGAGTTAATTAATTAAGAAACTTCTCACTAGCACCCATGTCCTCGCAGCGGGACGAACAGGGATCACACATAGGAAGACATGGAATTGAGTTCAAACCGAAGAGGGAACAGATCTAAAGTTCTAAATAATGTAATCTATGAAGGTTCGTTGCACTAAGAAATTGGGACTGCAAGTAAATATCAATAAAACTAAATATGGTCACATATAGAAATGCATTATATAATGGAAATGGACAGATAATGACAAATGAGGGAAATTTTTAGGGAGTATCTGAATTCAAATACCTAGGAACAGTAATTACAAATAGGAATGAGATGCACAAAGAAATTAAACATAGGATCAATTCTGGAAATGCATGCTATTATGCATTACAGAGAGTCTTGACATCCCAACTCCTTTAAAAAAACGTTAAACTGAAAATATATAAAACTATCATTCTACCAGTTATATTATATGGATGTGAAACGTGGACTCTTACTTTAAGGGAGGAAAGGAGATTATGAGTATTTAAGAATAAAGATCTTAGGAACAAATTTGGACCAAAGAGAGATGAACAGACAGGTGAATGGAGAAGACTACATGGTCTTTATAGGAAGCCAGTTATAATAAGAACAGTTAAGTCTCGTAGACTGCGATGGGCAGGACATGTGGCACGAATGGGGAATGAAAGACTTGTATGGAAGCTTCTTGTAGGAAAACCAAAGGGAAAACGCCCAGTTGGTAGACTAAGAATGAGATAGGAGAATAATATTAACTATGATTTGAGGGAAGTAGATTATACAGGGGATGATTGGAAAACATTAGCTCAGGATAGGTATGTATGGAGAGCTTTCGTCCGTGTGGCCATGAACCAACGGGTTCAATAGTTCCAGTGAGTTAGTTAGTTGGTGAAAGTTTGTCTGCAGAATTGTGCTCCATTCTTACGAGTAGTCATCAAGAGATATTTTCTTTCATAATACTGAAGGAAAGATTAAGTTATAGAGGATAAGAAGGTCTCATTATCCAGTTGGAACTGTCATACATTAAAACGAGCATGATAAGGATAGTGTCAAGAATTACGATGACGCAGAGGAAATTGCCACTCTTTAATGTAATTGCATATTAAATTTAGATAGAGCCGAGAATGAAAGTGTGAGATTGAAAGACGACCAGTCATCGATGTGTGCAGGTCTTTGAGATTATGGCAATTTATAGTATAATGGAATTACAGACTTTCATCATCTGTTTATTTTGAATGCTCACATCTGTTGAATCATCTTAATGGCCATTTGATGTTTCTAGAATAATTACTTTGTATTTTCCAAAGCAATAATATAATCTGTTTAACATTAATTAGTCTATTTACTTTAACAACCAAAACTCTTAGTCATTTATGATCAATTTTGGTTATTACTTTTATAAGTCTTTTTTAAATTTAATCTCTCTCTCTCTCTCTCTCTCTCTCTCTCTCTCTCTCTCTCTGTGTGTGTGTGTGTGTGTGTGTGTATGTGTGCGCATGTGTGCGCATGTGCATGTGCGTGTGTGCTAATGCCACCTACTACACTTTACGTACTTCGGGTTCTGCGCTGGGCGGATAAATGGCATTAATATGGTATATTTTCAATTTACGCTACTTCGGCAGACCATTTTACATGGACTATTTAACTCATGCCCCAAATAGGAGTCAATGACCAATCACATTTCAATGATTTTTTATTTACAACCAATCACAGTCGTTTTTCACCTCGATTTTATCAGTTTAATTTTATCTCTGTAAAACATTCTGAATAGGTCATAGAATTATTTTGTAGTCACGACATATGGCTACCAGTTTGTGTATTATAAGGTGCAGGAATGTAACCTTATCATGGTTGCGGGAGATAATGTAAAAACATTTGTAGCAATTGATTGTACCACAAAGAAAAAGTAAAAGAAACCACTGTTTGCACTTTCTTAAACGAATTTTTCCCAGGTAATAACGTTCCACAAAAATATAATTGACATATTTACATCATAGGACATCAGAAATTAATTAATACACACTTTAATGTGTTTCATTTTTTCTCCACTAGGGTGCATTCTTACAATATTGCGATCCTTTGGCAATAAATAATATGATCTGGTTGCAGTGATAAACAAGTGAATCATAACGTTTCTCATTTATTTCAAACATAGTCGTTTACATTAAATATATAAATATTTTAAAACAACTATATTTGAATGTCCACCGCTGTGGTCTCGAGGTAGCGTGCTGCCTTGTCTCGCAGCGGGCTCGGGTTCGATCCCCGGTCGGGGCAGTTTTACTGGGTGAGGTTTTTATCGGAGTTTTTCCTCACCTGTAAGACAAATGTCAGGAAAACTTTAAGGCCCAAACGGTCCCCAAAATCATACGGCCATAATCATCATCATCCTGCACCGGTGTGGAAAGCAACGGGAACCTACCACACCTACATTTCCCTAGTAAAGCTGCAAGCATAGCATGAAAATGCTATGATTGCAGTGAAGGACCTGCCTTCGGGCAGAATTACTATACATGGATATTTAAATATGATTTGTAAGTAAACAGCTTAATTGTATTCGTTAAATAGTCGTAACAAATGCCATTCTTGATTTCCAAATTCGCTAGATAAATTGAAAATCACTCGTGGCATTACTTATGATAATATATTATTGTATTGTGTTTGTTTTTATGTTTGTGTAGTGTAAAGTGTGTTGTATGATGATGAAGAGACGGGAGAAGGTGAAACTCGGTGCCGATACGTAGCCTATTTCTATCGAAAAGAACCAAGGGGGCCACCAGACTTAACGTCCCCATCCGACGGACAAATCGCTATCAACAGTACAACATGCATAAAGATACACTCATCCATATACTCCTCTCTTTACACAATACAAGAATACATTACCTGCTTAAACTGGTCTACAGAAGCAGTGCGTACAATTTAACCCCATCTATCCGCCCAACGCGAAACCCGAAGCACCTAAAAGTGCAATGGGTGGCATTAGAGCACACAATTTTATTGAGTTCCTCCTATAAGGTTTTTCACGTCTGCAAAATAGTATTGTTCTTATGGAGATATTGTTCCTAGTAAACGTGTATTTTTATTAGACTTATTTATTGGTTAATTAATTTGAAATAAATAATTTAGTTAGTTTCACCTACAACTTTACCAAGAAGGTGGGTACTCGATTTATGGGGAAAACATGTCATTATTGAACGTAGGCCTATAATTATCACCCATATAGCTGTACATCAGGCTTTATACAAAGTGGGACCGTAAAAGAAATCAGGAAATTATGGAAGAGTTGGGTGTAGAACCCATTCTCCAACATATACATAACTACCAGAACAACTGGAAAGATGGGGCTTTCTTCAACGAATGGCATCTCACAGAATTCCAAAAGCTATGATTCGTTACTATCCTCAAGATAAAAGATGCTGGGATGTCCAAACAAGTGCTGGATGGAAAATTCCTGTTTGAGACCGTAAATTTATTAACAGACCACATTGTCTAATACTTGCATGGGTGATGAATATCATCACCTATATATTTAATAAAGTAAGGGAGTAAACTATATTACCGGAACAGCGGCTAGCGGAGATGCCATTTGAACCAAGCTCTTTCAACGAAACTGGAGATAATTGTATTTCCATCTCTGTCACTCAGTCTGCGGCGTCATGTGGCAACAGCATTCCTATACCATTTTCTAGACATTAAAAAACATATAAACTTTAACTTTCTGTCTTAGCGCCTAATATATAAGGCTAGTTAATAAAATCCTGAGGAAGATCCTGGGACCCATAAATGTGGCGAATAAGTTATAACGTTGAAATCTACAATTTGTACTCAAACCCAGATATTGTAAATGTTATTAAAATTGGCAGACTGAGATGGGTGGGCCATATAATGAGAATGACGGGTAAGAATACCGCTAGAAAGCTTTCACTACTGAGAACACATGGAGAAAGAAGAAGAGGAAGACAGGAGCTGAGATGGATGGATTTAGACTAGAGGAGGACCTCCGAAAGCTCGAGTTCCGGGGATGGAGAAGGAGTGTGTTGGACAGGGATGCGTGTAAAATAGCCCCTACACGATCAATATTTACGTCAAAATATTGCACAATATTTTGTACAATAGTATTACTTGGCCAACCCACACGGTACAATTATTGCTCAATAAATTAGTTCGCGGGTGATACTTGTGCGGTCAACATGTGAAATAATAATAAGAAGACAACACAGAACTGAAATAGTATTGCGCAATATTGCCAACAGACGACACAATATTTACTACATTGCACAAAAAATCAAACTGTTTATTGATTGACTCAATATATTGCGCAATCTTTCAAGCGGCCCCTACACCGTCAATATTTACGTCAATATATTGCATAATAATCGACATTGTACAATAACATTGAGCGTCTGTAGATCACATTGAAAGATTGCGCAATATATTGAATCGTCAATCAAAAGCAGTTTGATTTTTATTGTGCAATCTAGTAAATATTGGGTCGTCTGTTGGCAATATTGCGCAATACTAGTTTCGTTATGTGTTCTGTCTTCTTATTATTCCACATTTTGACTGCACAAGTACCACTCACGAACTAATGTAATGAGCAATAATATTGCACCGTTGTGGGTTGGCCAAGTAATACTATTGTAAAAATAGTGTGCAATATACTGACGTAAAACACGATCAATATTTACATAAATATATTCCATAATATTTTCGTATAATAGTATTACTTGGCCAACCCACACGGTGCAATATTATTGCTTAATAAATTAGTTCGCGGGTGATTCTTGTGCAGTCAACATGTTTATTGGAACACTGTTAACACAGAACTAGTATTGCGCAATATTGGCAACAGACAACGCAGTATTTAATATATTGAACAATAAAAAATCAAACAGTTTTTATTGACTCAATATATTGCACAATCTTTCAATGTGATCTACAGACGCTCAATATTATTGTACAATGTCAATTATTGTGCAATATATTGACGTAAATATTGATCGTGTTTTAACAGCAGCCAGATCCCATAAGGAGCAGTAGAGCTGGAAAAAGAAGAACCCGTTTAATACGTTTTATTACGTCCTAAATGCAGTAGGTGAGATTATGCAATAACAATAGCAATTATAATTTCTATTATTGTTATTCTAATATCCTATACTTCAGATTATTCAAGAGCACGTCCCAACCTGACCCAGCAATCGTATATTAATTCCTTCTTAGTTCACTGTTCTACATTTTATACAGTACAAGCAATAATTTAATACGAGCAACGTATTTCATTTACAACTGTTAAAGTTTTATACGATTTTCACATTTATTAAAATAAAAATTCGTTACAGTTGTTTCAGTACTTTGTACCTTCTTCAGACGAATACCACGATTACACATGAATTGTGTTATTAAATATACACTGCAGTACAAAACAAATGTAACTATGTAACTGGATGTAAACAAACACAGTTTAGCAAACATTCTCTTATTATACATTTAAAAGAGGTGATACATTAAATAATTTTAATTTCCAACACGCTTGGGATGAAATTAAAGTGGTCAACAAAAAACACATATAGAATAAAACTAGAGTTATCAACAAAAAGAAAATCATTTTACCATCAAAAGCGTGGGGTGCTCTATATCAATTAATATATTTTATAAACAGATATTGGTAAAAGTAAAGCCTGTAAGAAGAAAATGGTAAAAATAATGAAAAGCACCCCACGCTTTTGATGGTAAAATTATTTTCTTTTATTTGATAACTCTAGTTTTATTCTATATGTGTTGGAGATGATTTTTTTATTGACCACTTTAATTTTATCCCAAGCCTGTTGGAAATTAAAATTATTTTTCATTTTTTTAGTTAGGTTTTCTAATAAAGCGTGTTGTTTTAGTTTTTTAAAACTATTATTTATTTACTTTATTTTTATTGTTTTTTATTACATTTTGCAAAATGTTATTAGTTGATGTTCAACTTTTTAAGTGTTTGGATATCTTATTGGAAAGTGAGCTTATGTAGGCCTATGACATATAACAAATTTATTTATAATTACAAAGGAATAAACGTTATCTCAGTCAAAGCATAAAAACAACCATGTCTTGAAAATGATCTCATATAAGGAAATTGAAACGTCGGCTTAATAAATTTATGCTTTGACTGAGATAACGTTTATTTCTTTGTAATTAAGAATATTAATTACTCTCATTGAAAAATATTAAAAAATATATATAATATATTTATTTATGTATTTCTTGGGTAAAGGAAACATTTTGTTATTAGCTTTTTTTGAATAAACTTTCTTAATTAAATTGTCTATAATTTTAGGGTCATAATCATTATTGATAGCTAATTGTTTAATAATATTGAGCTCATTATATTCCAGGGGTGAAAGAGAAATATTTAAAAGTCTATGAATATAACTATTAAAGGCTGCTATTTTGAGAGTATATGGGCGAAGAGAAGAACAATGGATAGTGATATAATATATATATATATATATATATATATATATATATATATATACACACTAGTGCATTCGATAAGTAATGGCAACACTGTTGTAAATCAGCGACTCAATAAATAGTAGTGAAAATTTTAATCTTTTATTATGTTGTCGAGCATTTTTTGTAAAGTAATGGCATTTTGTGGAAGAAATACTCTGCGTGCAAAAATAGTAATTAGAGACGAAATTATTGAACAAGTATCCCACTTTAAATATTTAGGATGTGACATATTAGGATGTGACATCAGCTATGAGTATGATAAAGATAATGAACACAAAACACATCAGTTTCAAGCTATTTGTGGTACAATAAATAGAACATTGAATAATAAAGCCCATAAACAAACAAAATTAAAATTTTATAAAACAATGACTGTCCCTGTCCTTTTGTATGGAAGGGAATCTTGGATTACCACTACCAAACAAGGAAGTAAAATCCAAGCAGCAGAGATGAAATTTTTAAGAAGGGTAAAAGGCTGCACTCGAATGGACCAGATAAGAAACGAGGATATCCGTGAAGAACTGCAGATATATTCCATAAAAGAAAAGATATTTAACAACAAGATACAGTGGAAAGAACATGTAGAAAGAATGGAAGAAAGTAGATTACCAAATAAAATATTCCATTATTTTCCAAGAGGAAGAAGAGATGTCGGACGTCCTCGGAAGAGATGGTCTTAGATCTATTAGTGAAGACGGAACAGGCAACTCTTGCCTAAACCAGGAAGTGAAGAAGAAGAAGAAGCATTTTTGTTTCCTATAAATCTGTATTATTAAAATACTTTATAACAATGAGCTACATGACTTTTATAGGAAGCTAAATAACATCATCCGTGTGGCCTGTTACGGTCTCAAAGAGGAATTTTCCATCCAACGCTTTTTTGGACGTCCCAACGATCTTTTGCCTTGGGGGCAGTAGCGAAGTATGACTTTTGGAATTCTATGAGACGGCATTCGTTGAAGATGGGCTTTCCAGTTGTTCTGGTAGTTTTGTATATGGTGAAGAATGGGTTCTACATCCAACTGTTCCATAATTTATTCATTTATTTTATGGTCCCACTTTGTGTAGCCTGCTGTACGGCGCATAATTCGCATCTCATTTACTGTTATTCTGCTTTCATCTCTTCTTCGTATTGTCCATGCTTCACTACCATATCTTAATACTGGTCTTGCGAGAACCTTATAAAGCCGTAATCTTGTGTTCTTCTGCACTAAAGATAGTTTCATTATACTGTTAATTATCCCCGTTGTTTTTGTAAAATTTGTGATTTTCTTTGATATATTAGCTTCATCTTAAAATGTTAAATTATAACCCAAATAATTAAATTCGTTTACTCGTTCTAAAATTTCATCATCCAAAACAATTCTGCTAGGTATAGGGTATTTCCCACAAAAGGCCATCACTTTAGTTTTCTTTGTATTGATTTCCATACTGTACCTTTTTGCAATTATATTAAAATTGTGTATAGAATACTGTAAATCTGTTTCTGTTGGAGCTATTAATACCAAATCATCTGCAAAAAGCAAAGAGTATATTTTATGGTTTCTATTAATTTGGATAGAACCGTGTCTCAACTGTCGCCAATCTTGGGGTATTCTATCCATAATAACAGTTAAGTCTCATAAACTGCGATGGGCAGGACAGATGGCACAGATGGAGAATAAAAGAGTGGCATGGAAGCTTCTTTAGGAAAACAAGAGGAAAACACATCGTTGGTAGTCCAAGAATGAGGCGGGAGAATAATATAACCATGATTTTAGGGAAGTATATTATGTAGGGAATGAATGGAAAACATTAGCTCAGGATAGGGATGTGTGGTGAGCTTATGTCCGCACTGCCATGAACCTACGGGTTCGATATTGCAATGAGTTAGTTAATGACTTGAAATATTAAAAAGCACTTTACTCTCTTGTGGCAAAAATATAACTACCTTTAAGATTATTTAGGCTATAACTAATACAGATATGAAAATAAACTATAAACTAAAAATAATTTTGAAGTTAAGTGCAGATTTGTTTAGTAAAATTGTGACCAAAAGGCACTGTTAAATAACTCACACGCATATAATAAACGCCACTAAAAGAGCACTTGGGTGAATAAATGGGATATTTTAAAGTTCCCTTGTCGAGAAAATTGGTCTTACGAAACGAACTGTTCTTTATGTAAGTTCCTGCATGACACAAAACTCGTGTATGATTTATTTCAAACACACGCCTCATTCATAAAAGTACAAGTTTTAGTATTTAGGATATTAGCAATGAATAACTTACTTGTTAGCAGTCTGATAAATTATGTTTCATAAACACAAAACATACACTGCTAAATTTGCTACACAACTTTTCAGCAGTACCATTGTCATGTTGGCTTCATACACCAATAGTATATGACATAGACCTAAATGACTGGTATAGGTTCATCACCCATAGATTCCTGACCGCACGTACATAATCTCTCCATACATTCTTATCCTAGGCCCATGTTTTCCAATCAACTCCTGATTAATACACTTTCTTAAAATTATTGCTAATTGCATTCTCCCACCTCATTCTCGGTCTACTAACTAAACGTTTTCCCCTGATTTTCCTACAAGAAGTTCCATGACCCTGTTTCATTCTCCCATTCGTGCCGCAAGTTCTGCCCATCGTAGTCAAGGAGACTTAACTGTTCTTATTATATCTGGTTTACTATAAATATCGTGCAGTTCATTGTTACGTATTCGCCTGTCTGTTCGTCTCTCTTTGGCCTAAAAACTTTCCCAAGAACTTTATTATCAAATACTTGTAAATGTTTCTCCTCCCTTAAAGTAAGAGTCCATGTTTCGCATCCATATAATATAACTGGGAAATAAGTTTTATATATTGTAAGTTTATTGATTTTTGAGAGAAGTTGGAACGAAAATAATCCCTTAATGCATATTAGCATACATTTCCATAATTGAGCCTAGGTTTAATTTCTTTCTGCACCTCATTCTTATAGGTAATTAATATTTCTAGGTATTTTAATTCAGCCACTTCTTCAAAATTCCCCTTATTTATCATTAACTAACCATTTCAATTATATAATATATTATGTGTGACCATATTTTTGGTTTCTATTATTATTATTATTATTATTATTATTATTATTATTATTATTATTATTATTATTATTATTAATATTATTATTATTATTATTAATATTACATTATTATTATTCATTTTATTATTATTTTATTATTATTTTTATTATTTTATTATTTTATATTATTTTATTATTTTATTATTATTATTATTATTATTATTATTATTATTATTATTATTATTATCGTTGTCATCATCCTACTAGTATCAAAATCTACATACAAAATTATATAATTACATGAGTAATAATTTCCTATGTCAATGTTAATTAGGCCTATGTAGGCCTATTATATTTACTTTAAAAATATATCTCTGTAAAAATTTAAGCCATAGTTTTTAAGAGTTATGAATTAGTATGTTTTTATTATTATTTCAGGATTGTTTCAGTTATATACACAGGTATCCTCAACCAAATTATACAATTTTTTTCTTCCACACTTCCCGGTCCTGTGTGTCTGCTTCTGTCACATTTCTCTTCATGTTGTCTTGAATTCCCTTTATCCACGTTGGATTTGGCCTGCCACGTTTTCCACGAGGTATCCATTTCAATACTTATTTGTTTGTTTCTGTGTCCCTTCTTCTTATTATATGCCCATACCATTTTAGTTGGATTTCTTGTACAATATATTTTTCTACATTCATAATTTCTCTTATGGTATTATTATTTTTTTGTCTAATATTGATAATCTTGTTGATCTTCTTAAAAAGTCCATTTCTGTGACTAATAATTTATTTCTGTGTTTTTGCTTCCACGTCCATGTTTCCGCACCATATAATAAAATACTCTTCATAATTGTGTTATCTAATATATAAAAATTAGTGTTTTGTTTGTTTGTATGTTTGTTTGTTCGTACTTTATGCGCGGCCATACCGTTGATCCGATTGTGATGGGGCTTTTTGCAAAATGTTCAGGAGATTCCTGGGATGAACATAGGCTATAAGAGAGTTGTGATACTCAACTCCTACACTCTTAAAAATATCCCTTTATAATGGAGAACTTAAAAAAAGTAGCTCCTTGGACTCTTAAATGGCTTACGCTGCCTAAACCATAACAAATACACAAAATTAATGTACACAGAATTGAATATCTCAAAACGCTCTACAAAAACGTTCGCGACAGCATATGTTTATCTCTTGTGGATAACTCACAATAACCATTTTTTTGTCTTTCATTGAAGACAAGAAGATCGAGACAAATACATATATTCATGTAAAAGCATAGCAGCACATGGCGGATATTCTTTTACAGATAACTCACAATAACGGATTTTGTCTTTTAGCTCATTTATGCCAAGAAGATCGAGATAAGTAGATTCCCGGGCAACACCGGGTAATTAGCATGGGGAATCTTAAAATAATTACGATATACATTTATAATTATTTCTTCATTTTATTTATTTAAATAATCATAAGAAGTAAATTATTTTTTGTTTTTTAGCTCATTTATTTCAAGAAGATCGGGATAAGTAGATTCCCGGGCAACATCAGGTAATCAGCACTGGGTATCTAAAAATAATAAATTTATAATATTTTTCCTCCTACCCATTCAACTAAACATAAAACACATTAATTTTCATTTATTTAGGCGTAGCAGCGCACGCCGGGTATTAGCTAGTATATTGATAATTTAGTCATCTTGATTATATTCCTACTCAATAAAATAGAATTTAATATGCCAATAATTTTCTTTGTCTCTATTATTCTTTTCTCGATGTCTAATTCATATGATCCATCTCTTTGGATTATTGATCCCAAACACTTAAAATATTCCACTGTTTTAATCTTTGTTCCATTTATTTCTAATTCCTCGGAAAGATTTGTGCTCATATATTCTGTTTTATTATAATTAATTGTTAAAACTCATCTTGAGGATTCTTCCTCTAGTTTCCTACCCATATAATTTGCATCTATAATAATTATTATTTATAAGTTATTAATAGTTTTCGGACACTTTTGAAATCCAGAATGGGTTGAAGCAAGGAGATGCTCTATCTCCTCTACTATTTAATTTTGTAATAGAGCATGCCATTAAATCTTTAGAGAATGAGGAAGGCTTACAACTTAATGGTATTAATAAACTGTTAGTTTATGCTGATGATGTAGTATTGTTGGCTGATAGTGAGGAGATACTAAATGACAACACGCACACACTATTGAGTAACACTAAGAAATTAGGACTGGAAGTAAATATCAATAAAACTAAATATATGGTCACACGTAGAAATACATTATATAATGGAAATGGACAGCTAATGACAAATGAGGGAAATTTTGAGGAAGTGGCTGAATTCAAATACCTAGGAACAATAATCACAAATAGGAATGAGATGCACAAAGAAATTAAACATAGGATCAATTCTGGAAATGCATGCTATTATGCATTGCAGAGACTCTTGATGTCCCAACTCCTTTCAAAAAACGTTAAACTGAAAATATATAAAACTATTATTCTACCAGTTATATTATAAGGGTGCGAAACATGGACTCTTACTTTAAGGGAGGAAAGGAGATTACAAGTATTTGAGAATAAAGTACTTAGGAAAATTTTTGGACCAAAGAGAGATGAACAGAAAGGTGAATGGAGAAGACAATGAACTACATGGTCTTTATAGGAAGCCAGATATAATAAGAACAGTTAAGTCTCGTAGACTGCGATGGGCAGGACATGTTGCACGTATGGGGAATGAAAGACTTGCATGGAAGCTTCTTGTAGGGAAGCCAGAGGGAAAACGCCAGTTGGTAGACCAAGAATGAGATGGGAGAATAACATTAACTTTGATTTGAGGGAAGTAGATTATACAGGGAATGATTGGAAAGCATTAGCTCAGGATAGGGATGTATGGAGAGCTTATGTCCGCGCAGCCATCTACGGGTTCGATAGTGCCAGTGAGTAAGTAAGTAAGTTATTAATATGTTCTAAGACTCAATTGTAAAACTATGTAATAATACTCCATGGAATGGAGCATGCTGGGCAATAATGATGTTCACATTCAATATCCAAGGGAAATGGAAAGGGTTAACCTTTCAAGCTATATTTACTTACAATATAAATTCAATAGACAATTCACAGGAATGTTTCATTTTTGTCCCATTCATTTTGAATTGGCCTGTACTATATGCGGAATTGACATATTCACATTTTTTTTTATAAACTACTAGCTAATACCCGACATGCGCTGCTACGCCTAAATAAATTAAATGTGATTTTATGTTTTGTTAAATAAGTGAAAAGAAGATATAATTTTAAATTTATATCCTAATTATTTTTTGATACCCCTTGTTGCTTACCTGGGAATATACTTATCCCGACCTTCTTGCATCAATGAGCTGAAAAAACTAAAATAGTTATTATGAGTTATCCATATAAGATAGACATATACTGTCGTTGACTTTTTTAATGGAATTTTTTAAGATGTTCAATTCTGTGTACATTAATTTGATGCATTTGTTATTATGATTTAAGCGTTCAAAAAGCAACTTTTTAGTACACCGATCTTCCATTTATCTTTTTTATCTCCACCCCTGTAGTAAGTAGGGTAATATGCTATGTAGTCCGTCGCCGTGGCGTAGTCGGTAGAGTCCCTACCTTCCACTCCGGCGACCCGGGTTCGATTCCCGGCGGGGTAAGGGATTTTAAATCTCCACCTTGGGTCTGGGCGTGTGTCCTGTCCCACCACTAATGCTTAACTGAATGCACATTTCCTATAAAAAAAAAGTAATATGCTATGTACGTTAATTTTTCCAGAAAAATCTTTAATTGATGTAAAAACCCCATTCAGATAATTCAAGTAGTTTTGATTCCATAAAGGACAGACAGACAGACAGACTTACTCATTTTATAGAGGTAGCCTATAAAGATTTCAACACAATATAAATATTTACATACTTGTGACGTATAAGATGACGTTTGGTGTTTCATAGTTTTTTCAATGACACAGTTTGTGAATAGTATAAAATATTTTACGAACCAGCCTCATGGGCTAGTGGTCAGCGTTTCTGAATACTGTTTATGAGGTTCCGGATTAGATTCCCGGTCAAACCATAGGAATTTATCCTTAAAGAGTATAATTCCTGCCGTTTTCCATGGTCTGGAATTTAGGTTAAATTTAGGTTAAGAACTCTCCTGACGCTTCATTATCATTTATCACCCATCATACTATCGGGGTCACATAACCCCGCCTTCTGGACGCCCCAACTTCGGAAGTGGGTTACAATTAAGCCAATGCTGTGAGAGAACTACCAGAAATGTCGAAATGACAACCTGGGACATTGAATAAAAAAAAACATCTAGTCACTAGTTATGTCCTGTCCACAGACCATTGTCCAATCTTTATAACCGATTTTATTAACAATAGTGTCATTCGTGTAATATTTCATACTGGAATAACAAGTGGTCTACAGTTTGATTGATCGCTTTAGGAACAAGGACAAAAAATGTCATTTAAGAACAAATTAAATATATTTAATTATTTTTTTCTGTTCGTATCAACACACACACTAGCATTTTTTTTTATTTTCCTTGCAAGCTTAGACACACACTTGTTCTTGAATAAAGTGTTATCAACTATTTAACTATTTATTTAATTACGTGGGAAATGCCAGAATTTTGTCGTTTTCGCATCTGCTTCCGGAAATAGTTGTGGCGCCATTATAACGTTTATCATTTAACCACTTCCTGGAAAAGAAAGCGATCTGATCCTACATATTTATTTCTCTGATATTTGATACTTGTTCTAGTTGACCATTTCTATTTGAATTACATTTTCCTTCTTAGACGGACTTTCCTTATACGGGTACGTCAAGTGATGTCCCAATGTTAAAAGAAAATATTTAATGGCTATTATGTTTCACAGACTTCAAATTTAACAAGTTCTAAAGTATTTACTATTATCATTACATTTTAAATATCTTCTTCTTCGTCACGGTTTAGGCTCTTTGATAGCCTGTTCCGGCTCCAAATTGCTGCTCTTTCTTCTTTTCTTTGGTCTTCCCAAACTACTTCTTCCTCTTGGCGAATAGTGTTGTATGCTGCTTTTGGTATTCTGCTCTTAGTCATCCTTGCAAAGTGTTCTTTCCAGCTTGTTCTGCATTTCACTATTGTTGTGTTTAATTTTACAGATAGTTTTAAAAAAGCAATTAAATTAATTATTTTAAATTAATTAAGTGAAAAAAATTAATCATTTGAACATTTTAAAATAATAAATGTGAAACATCTATTTTTGCTTATTATTATAACCTTATATATTACTAATTACTTTCTTCTGTATTATTGGTTTTAATCCATCACATTATATGGTTTATATTATTTTATGTATATCATTGTCCATTGCATTAATTCTTTTGCTAGAATAAGTTTTACTCCCAATACATTATTTTTTTTTATTTGTACGTGTCAATTTATGTAAAAATGAAACTGGCCCCTAACTTTAAATGTATATACTATATTTGTATTATTCATGTAACTGAACTGCACCCGAGCACGAGCATTTGTTCATTCGGGTGTCAATACTGTATATAACATTTATTTGTTAATACAGTTTATTCTTATTCTTTTGGCTGCTGTCTTATTTCTGTGTTGTGTTTTTTGTCTGTTCTTTGATATCCTGCTATTGATCTGAGAAATTTCATTTCAGCAGCTTGGAAGATTGTTGTGTTGTCACCGTCCATGTTTCGGATCCATAAGCAATAATAAGAACTGACATTGTCTTGTATAATTTCATTATAGAGTATTTTCTGGCTTTACTTTTCACAGTTCCTTTTAGTGTTCCTGTTATATAATTAAACTTAAATTTTAAATCTAAAATTATAATTCATCGTACAACCAAGTTGGGCTCTGGCCTCAACTTTGGGGGATTCTTAATCAGTCTGATTTAGTTACGCTCATTTTCCTACGGGTGTCGTCAGAGGCATGTGATCGGTATGTTATCTCAAAAGATACCTAGTAAAGAACTAAAATATTATTTGGATGGTAAATTTTGATTAGAGGTCTCATTTCTCTGGATTAAGATTTTTTTACGATTCTGAAAAACTTCAGACTTGGTACCCACGGTCTAAAGTTTGTCTGGGGAGATTAGTTCCTTGGATTTTTTTCCATCCTAAAAATGCATAGACTCCAGCCGGATTTAAACTCGCGACCTTCGGGATTAGAGGCAAGAAACAT
The DNA here is from genome assembly GCA_030220185.1 of Diploptera punctata. Classification (NCBI taxonomy): domain Eukaryota; kingdom Metazoa; phylum Arthropoda; class Insecta; order Blattodea; family Blaberidae; genus Diploptera; species Diploptera punctata. The sequence continues at coordinate 4,356,466 of JASPKZ010010696.1, forward strand.
AATGCTGCTTTATTTATTCTGGCAGAGTTGAGACTTTAAGGTCTGTTCTTCCACTCAACCAGAAAAATAGTGATGGCAATTACACAAATAGTCCAAGATCCAGCTGCAATATTACTACGTTCATCGAGTGTATGAACAAAATCAACTTTTTTTTTCATAAAATTGTGAATTACTGAATACATTTTTGCCAAGTTGCCTATTAAAATTCGGCCGCCAGTATGTTTAATTAAAATATGATTAATTTATTTATTCGAAATAATTTGATTCACTTGTTATTAAAATAAATTATAATCCAGTTCGCAGAAATCCATGTATAGAGCTTGAAAAGTTTTGGTTGCCATTGCACACTTGGCCGTAAACCTTCTCGTGGCTAGAGCAGGCTGTGACACCAATCAGTAATAAAATGGCGGTAAGTACGTATTTGTTTTATATTGTTCCCTCGCAGCGGGAAGTAAAACCACTGCCCTTTATGTATACCACATACAATGTATATACAAAAATATATCCAAAATGTAGTGTTAATATACATTATACGAAACAAATCACAGCATTTTAAATTAACTGAACTTTATTTGAAACAATATAAAACAATAAACACGTACTTACCGCCATTTTATTACTGATTGGTGTCACAGCCTACTGTAGCCGCGAGGAGGTTTACGGCCAAGTGTGTAATAGTAACCAAACATTTTCAAGCTCTATACATCGATTTCTGCGAACTGGGTTATAATTTATTTTAATAACAAGTGAATCAAATTATTGCGAATAAATAAATTAATCATATTTTAATAAACATACTGGCGGCCGAATTTTAATAGGCAACTCGGCAAAAAATGTATTCAGTAATTCACAATTTTATGTATTGTATTGTAAGCCTATGTTTTCCCTTTACAGAGACTTAGGCGCTTTCCCCCCTAGAGGGAAGAATTTGAACCATACTAATTTAGTTACACTTGTTTTCGTATAGATGTCATTTTGAGTGGTACGGTCAGCGTTCCGCCTCATACCGACATCTAGGAAACCAAGGTAGTACCAGGACGGGAAAATTCGGTAAATTTTGCTTAGAGACCTTTTCATTCAGGCTTAAGGATTTTTTTACGAGCCTGAAAATCTTCAGACTCGGGACCCACGGCTTAAAGTCCCTCCCGGAGGACTTGCTCCTTGGATTTTTCCGTCCTAAAAAATCCCTTGACCCCGGCCGGGTTTGAACCCGCGACCCTCGGGACCAGAGGCAAGGAGCAATTTTATAAAAAAAATATTTTGTTAATACACTTGATGAACGTAGTAATCTTGCAGCCGGATCTTGGACTAATACAGTTTACAAGTTTTAATAAATCATAATACATGAGAAAAAGTACTAAGCATATAAATACTCGTATATCCTTTCGTTTTATACACTAATTATAGTAATAATAATAATAATAATAATAATAATAATAATAATAATATTTGGCAATTTTATCTTCGCTGCAGTTGTTTTTCCTTTAACCTAAAGTAATATTATTCTTCCAAAAGTTCCTGTTTTCCGTATTTTCTTCCATCAACTCCACTCTATTCATACTCCACCTGATCCCATCCATTCATTGTTCCTCTTCTCCTCCTGTCTTCAATCACACCATTCCACAAAAAAGTCGGAATTCTGAATTGTCCCATTCTTTTAACGTGTCCAAACCATCTCAATTCTTCAATTACATCAAGAATATTTTTATCCACTATCATCCTCTGACTCTTTGGTTTCTATTTTCCATTCTTCATTTCTTTTACTGCTCTATGCCAATATACTCCAATTCTACAGCCAATAATTTACTTACATGTGGTCTGTCTATGCGTAAATGTCAGCTCTATTACACTGTGAACTTATTATAAATGTTTCCTATTTGTTATTGTACAATGTCATTGCTCCAAGTAACTGATTCCAGCATGCCAATTGGACGGAGTTATACATCAACCAGCTATGCACCATTATGTAAGTTTCGAGAAAAATGCGTACAAAGTTTAAATCAATCTTCACTATTTATTGTAGCGCCAAACTAACAATACTGGGTATTGCAAGTTATTTTCCTTGTTTGACAATTATGCATCAACAATCTAAGAGCGGGCACATTTCACAATTAACTGCATGATGCAAAATTTGGGTTAGCACTTATGAAGATCTGGTTTCATAGCCGTTTGTTGCAAAACGTAGAATCTGTGATAGGACCGGCATTTACATTTTTTAAAAGTAATAAGGCTAAATTTAAAGATCATCATCATCACTCCAGGGATTAGGCAATTGCCCGTTCCGACTTCATAATGCATCAGTCCAACGTCTTCTAGGTCTTCCAACATCACGTCTTCCTCTTGCTTGATAATTTCTTGCTAACAATGGATATCTCTCCTTACTCATTCCATCCATATGATCAATCCATTTCTGTCTGTAATTCGTGACCTTATCCAATAAAGGCTGTACTTTCAATTCTTCTCTTATATCCTCATTTCTTATTCTATCAAGTCTTGTACATCCTTTAACTTGTCTTAGGAATCTCATCTCCGCCGTCTGTATTCTATCCTTCTGTTTTTTCAATTTAAATATTTGGCGCTAAATGTTTGCGTATACTTATTTCATGAGCCAGTGCAACACATGGCATCAAAATGTCTTTTAATGGCGCTTAGCCGGTTGATGTATAACATCCAATTAATTTAAAAGTATTATATAATCAATAATATAATTAAATTTATAAGAAACATAAAATAATATATGTACATTATTTGGATAACCGTTAATATAATATTCATATTTTGCTGTCATTTTTATTTTAGACATCAAAATATTTGCATTTGCTATGTTTAAGCATGATTTAGAGTATCGGTAGAAAGCAAACACATTAGAACAGTTTAAGAATCAATACAATGTAAGGAATGTTGATATAGGAAATATGTTGCGTACATTTAGTTGAAAACGTAAACAATAACACGAGTACGTATTGGCCCTCATCTCTCACGGAATTGCGCAATATTGCGAAATTTGTGTGTAGCTACGTCATGATGGCTGTGGGATTCACAACTGCGCTTTCATTCATAACACAAAAATCAATCCAACTGTTCAGAAACCTAACGCCGTCTCCATCTAGCGGCAAGCCCTGAAACTAATTTCACATGTTCTATTGAGTTAATGTATGCGTTCCTCATCAATACGTGATAGTAGCAGTGGCGGATCTTTTAACGTGGACTAACAGACGGACACTATCAAATCCGTAAGTTCATGGCTGCACAGACATAAAAATCTCCATATACCTTATCCTAAACTAATGTTTTACAGTCATCCCTTATATAATCTGCTTCCCTCAAATCATGCTTAATGTTATTCTCCCACCTCATTCTTGGTCTACCAACCGCTTTTCCTACAAGAAGCCCCCATGCCCCCCTTTCATTCCCCATTCGTGCCATACATCCTGCCCATCGCAATCTACGAGACTTAATTCTTATTATTACATCTGGTTTCCCATAAAGATCATGTAGCTCACTATTATACAGTCTTCTCCATTCGCTTGCTGTTCACCTATCTTTGGTCCAAATTTTTTTCTAAAGAACTTTACTCGTAATCTTTTCTTCTCCCTTAGAATAAGAGTCCATGTTTAGCAACCATATAACTGGGAGAATAACAGTTTTACATATTTTCAGTTTAACGTTTTTTGAAAGGAGTTGAGACTACAAGATTCCCTGTAATGCATAATAGCACGCATGTCCAGGATTAAGCCTTTGTTTAATTAATTTTGTGCATCTCATTCCTGTTTGTAATTATTATTGTTCCTTAGTATTTGAATTTAGCCACTTCTTAAAAATTTCCTTGATTTATCATTAAACAGTCAATTTTCATTAATAACATGGCTATTTCTATATGTGAACATATAAACATATATTCGGTATTATTGATGTTTACTTCCAGTCCCAATTTCTTGGTGTTACTCAATAGAGTGCGTGTTTGGCCCTTAGTATCCCCTAGGTATTTCATTCATAGTGTTCTGCCCAAGAGCAGGTCTTTCACTGCAAACTCAGCATTCTCCACTCTTTCCTTAACCCAGGTTTCCTTTTCGTATCCGCACACAAACCATTTACTTTAATATTGTCTATAATTTGATGTCTTTTTCTGCCTATAACTTTCTTCCCATTGACTCTGCCAGGTAAAATAAAGCTATTATTATTATTAAACATTTCTTTTAGGGCATCTGTCAGCAGGCAGTTTTTTAGCCAGTGGCCAATCCAATTTCTTTTCCTTTTCTTTATGAGTTCCAGCATTGATCTTCTTTCACCCACTCTGTCTAGCACATCTTTATTTTTTACTTCGTCTGTCCATTTTATACGTTCCATTCTTCTCCATATCCACATCGCAAGCGCTTCCAGTCTCTTTTCATCATTCCGTCGTAATGTCCAAGTCACTGCACCATACAATGCCTAATAATAAACTAACAGCTTATTAATGTCATTGAGTTTTCGTGGTCTGACTACTTTCAAATTTGGATTTAAATTTGATTTAATCATCACCATTATAAACATTATGACTTAGGCAATCTGGTCTGTTCCTTCACTATAGTTGACTGAAGTCACTCTGGTGTCGTTTTGGGGGTCACGCATCTCGATATTCTAAGAACCTATAGTTGTATAATATTCTTGGAGTTTGGTTTGATGACATTCTTCGCACATCTTCATGCCATCTATATAACTGTGAATTAGGTCTGCTATGTTTTTAGAATATTCAATTCCTGACTGGTAGTGCGTGAGATTTAAGTGTGTGATTGACAGCGAATAAAATATTTTGCTTCTGGACTATAACGATTTTGTTATCTGATCCCTGCCACTTACGACTGAATTTGCCATCATCCTTGTATCTTATTTTGTAGTAGGAAATACTTTTGGACATTGGAAACAGCGATAGTCATTAAGATTTGAAAATGTAAATCATGTACTTACGTCTTTGTACTTTGATGTGTTCATTTTATTTATGGTCTAATAGTGAATATCCCGCCATCGGCCTCAAATACTTCATTTCTGCTGCTTCCATTTGCTTTTCTTTTTTCAGTTTGGTTCCAAATCTCTTAGCCATAGACTATACCAATGTTGGTACGTCCATCATTCTGTAAAACTATGTGCGTCCTTATCTTTCTGACGAAGGCTATTTTAATTGTTCATGTTTGGAATTTTAATATAAACCTACAAGTAACTCTCTGGTTCTTTGGAACCCGGAGATTCATGACCGCGCAGACATAGGCTCCCATAAGCTCTACATATATCCTCAACCATAAGTTAATGTATTTCCAATCATTCCCTATATAATTTACCTCCCTCAAATCATGGTTAATGTTTTTCTCCCACCTCATTCTTGGTCTGTTTTCTAGGCGCTTTCCCTCTGGATTTCCTGCAAGAAATATCCATGTCCGTCATATATTACACATTCGTACCATATGTCCTGTCATCGCAGTCTGCGGGACTTAACTGTTCTTATTGTATTTTTTAAATATGTTATTGTCAAAATAATTTATTTTTCCATATGACAGTGTGTCAAAACACACACTGTATTGAGTAACACTAAGAAATTGGGACTGGAAGTAAACACCAATAAAACCAAATATATGTTCAAACATAGAAATACTTACTTACTTACTTACTCACTGGCACTATCGAACCCGTAGGTTCATGGCCGCGCGGACATACGCTCTCCATACATCCCTATCCTGAGCTAATACTTTCCAATCATTCCCTGTATAATCTACTTCCCTCAAATCATAGTTGATGCTATTCTCCCACCTCATTCTTGGTCTACCAACTGGGCGTTTTCCCTCTGGCTTTCCTACAAGAAGCTTCCATGCACGTCTTTCATTCCCCATACGTGCAACATGTCCTGCCCATCGCAGTCTACGAGACTTAACTGTTCTTATTATATCTGGCTTCCTATAAAGACCATGTTGTTCATTGTTATGTAGTCTTCTCCATTCACCTGTCTGTTCATCTCTCTTTGGTCCAAAAATTTTCCTAAGTACTTTATTCTCAAATACTTGTAATCTCCTTTCCTCCCTTAAAGTAAGAGTCCATGTTTCGCACCCATATAATATAACTGGTAGAATAATAGTTTTATATATTTTCAGCTTAACGTTTTTTGAAAGGAGTTGGGACATCAAAAGTCTCTGCAATGCATAATAGCATGCATTTCCAGAATTGAGCCTATGTTTAATTTCTTCCTGCATCTCATTCCTATTTGTGATTATTGTTCCTAGGTATTTGAATTCAGCCACTTCCTCAAAATTTCCCTCATTTGTCATTAGCTGTCCATTTCCATTATATACTGAATTCCTACATGTGACCATATATTTAGTTTTACTGATATTTACTTCCAGTCCTAATTTCTTAGTGTTACTCAATAGTGTGTGCGTGTTGGCCTTTAGTATCTCCTCGCTATCGGCCAATAGTACTACATCATCAGCATAAACTAACAGCTTATTAATACCATTGAGTTGTAAGCCTTCCTCATTCTCTAAAGATTTAATGGCATGCTCTAGTACAAAATTAAATAGTAGAGGAGATAGTGCATCTCCTTGCTTCAACCCATTCTGGATTTCAAAAGTGTCCGAAAACTGTTTGCCTACACGCACCCTACTCTTTGTGCCATTCAGACACATTCGTATAAGTCTAACTAACTTTTTAGGAATTCCGAACTCCAGCAGGATACTATATAACTTCTCCCTCTTAATTGAATCATATGCTTTTTTGAAGTCTACATATAGTTGATGTACAGTACCATTATATTCCCATTTCTTTTCTAAAATCTGTCTTATACTAAAAATTTGATCTGTTGTAGACCTGTTTCTTCTAAATGCACATTGATGATCTCCTAGAATGTCATCAATATAGGGAGTAAGTCTGCTTACTAATATATTTGCTAGAATTTTGTACAAAGTTGAAAGTAGTGAGATGCCCCTGTAGTTGTTGCAATCAGTTTTATCTCCTTTCTTATAAATTGGTACGATAATTGATTCCTTCCATTCATCTGGAAGAGCTTCTTTTTTCCCAAATCATACTAAGCAACCAGCGTATCTTGTCCATCAATTTTTCTCCCCCTGATTTTATCAGTTCTGCTGGTATCTCATCTGAACCTGATGCTTTATACAGCTTCAATTTTTCTATTGCCATTTCAACCTCTAATGCACTTGGTTCTGCGAATAGCATTTCTGCTGTCTGTAAATTATCCTCCTCAATGTCCTGTTCTGTATGTACATTTAATAGCTGATTAAAGTAACTTTTCCATCTATTTAATATACTCCTGGAATCTGCAATCATATCCCCATTTTCATTCCGAATTATGTTTGTTCTAGCCTGAAACCCTTTCTTCTCTATCCTAATTCCCTGATATAATTAGAAATACATTATATAATTGACATGGACAGTTAATGACACATGAGGGAAATTTAGAAGAAGTGGATGAATTCAAATACCTAGGAACAATACAGTAATTGGTAATAGGAATGAGATGCACAAAGAAATTAAAGATAGGCTCAATTCTGGAAATGCATGCTATTATGCATTACAGGGACTCTTGTCGTCCTAACTCCTTTCAAAAAACGTTACACTAAAAAAATGTAAATTTATTGACATTTTACATTCACCTGTCCGTTCTTCTCTATGTGGTAGAGATATTTACTTGTACTCACAGTCTTAGAAAAACACCTATGACGGCTGCTGCGTTCAACATACTGACTGTATGTCACCCGTATACTGGCCTCATGATCTTACACCTCTGTGATTAACACATGTGAATGTGAGGCCAGCGGCCGACTGTAGGCCAAGAGCTTCAAGGCCTGTCATGCCGTGGAGTGGAGAAGAACAATTTTTGTCCCTCTCTTATAGCAAGGAACTGTATTTGCATCCATTCAACTATAATCAATCGCAATTTTATAGTTATATTTTTAGTTTAACTTTTTGTTAGACAAGTCCTTCAAAGCATAATAGCATGCGTTACCAGCTTGAGTCTATGTTTCATTTCTTTCTACCTTGTAGTTACCTAAATTCTTCTCAGTTCTGAGTGAGAAAATAGAAAATTCCAATCAGATTGGTTATTTCCCAGATTTTAATTCAGAACCACTCGAATACGAATAAGTATGTTTGATCAGAGATATGAATTTAATTTTGCTAGCGGCCTATAAATTCAGCACACATAATTACCAAGTTATTTATCAACGCATTTTCACAATTTGTAAGCTCATCACAATGTAGGCACAAGATCACAAAACACTTCTTCACTTTCGATACTACAGCACAGAACATGTTTATACTCTGAATCTTCCACGATATCTATAAGTAGAATATGGAACTTACTTCCAGGAACTTACTTGGATGGAGGAAGATGGGTAAAATTTTGCTCAGAAGACTTGGGGTTCTTCTACGAGCCTGAAGATCATCGTGACCGGGACCCAGGCTGAAAATCCCTCCCGAAGGATTTTTCACTATGATTTTAAAGATATGAAAATCCTAACTGTGAAGCTTATATAATTTATGATTTACTATTGACGAAGATTCAATTTTTTAAAAATATGAAAATATCTGAACAAACAGGTCAGTAATAATAATCAGAAGTAAGTAATTGTTTCCATAGTAACGAATTCATGACCTTGTGTTTGATATTTTTTGTATAGTTTCATATGCTGTTTTGTTTTTTGCTGTAGCACCAAGTTTTCCACTATTATTATTCAGAATGAAGATTGGAGCGAGACGAGAGTTCATATGCCATGGCTATTTGAACAAACAGGATAAAAACATGAAGGATACGTACCTCGCTCTATCGTTCTAGTAATATTCCATCAGACTGCTAAAAAAAACTCTCTACAAAATTGTCCTAATCTGTAGAAATCGATGCGAATGAAGTGGGATGGTAAGAAATAAAAGCTCTATTATCGAAAGTGTGTGACAAACATGAATGCCGGGTGATCAGACCTGTCGCATATTCACGCCGAGAAGTATATTCAAAGTTATAGTTCACTTCAAAATAGGCCTACATATTCTTTTTTAGAAAAAACGACATGTCAATAAATTGATATTTTGACATTTCCAAAAGAAACACACACACACACACATATATATATATGTGTGTGTGTGTGTGTGTGTGTGTGTGTGTGGATTTCGTAAAAAAATTAAAATGGTATGGTCATGTAAAAAAGAATGACAAGACAGATTCCCAAAAAGAATACTAGAATGGGTGACACTTGCTAGAAGAATTAAGAAGAAGAAGAAGAAGAAGAAGACGGCCAAAAAACCTGAATTGATGGTTTTTGAGCAGCATGAGAGAAAAAAGGTTGGACGATGTAGATTGGAATGACAGATGTGGACGAGAATGACCAGTAGATTAACTGTCGCAGAAAAATATGAAACCTCCTATATATATATCTTCTTCTTCGTCCAACCAAGTTTTGGACCTGTAGACATGTTACGATCTCACTGATGAATTTTGTATCCAGCGTTTCCTTGGACGGCCTAGAGATCTTTTCCCTGTTGGACAATAACGAAGCATGAACTTAGGAACTACATGTGTGTGTGTGTAGTAGTGACAGAAAATGAAACTTGAATATCTTTTATAAAAGTAATCATAACAAACTAGAAGAGAGAGACGAACGCTTGGCAGGTCCATTGGTAGATGTAGGCCTATTGATGAAGTGTTGGTTGACAAAAATGAACTGAGCATCAAGGACTGATGGAACGTGGCTAAAGAAAGAGAAAATACTGAAGGAAGCTGAGACCTTCCATGGGCTGTAACGCTAATTTGATTTTCATGATTAAATTTAAATACTCTCAGTCGTTGTGTAAATAAATACGTTCGATAATTTCTCAATAAGTACATATTTCGGTATTTTTCTCGTTCTATTAATCATATTAGAACAAACAATTTTATCGCAGAGTAATTTAGTGGTTTTTCCTGCTTGATTTCAAAAGTTAGCGTCTGTTAGCTAAGTCAGAAGCAGATTCTAATTCACAAAATGAACTCTGACACATATCTTGCCTGAAGTCACAAATAAATGGAACATGTGGCTCAATAGTACCACAGGAACATTGACATGATAACTTTGCGAATATTTATGTCAGGACAAAATGCAAGCAGATTGTTCCAAATTTCATTCTATACATTTTCCGACATAAGTTCTAGTTGTACTTTAAACAAACTTGCATAAGATATTACTCCGCGGACTCTGCCTATTGGCGGAAATGTGGTGCTACATTTACCCGCCATATGACTGAATTGTGTACGAAAATGTCATTGATAGAAAGAGTGTTCTTAGGCAATATCGCATTTTACGAGAAATACTTGTAATTTTACTATAAACACAAAAACTGAAAGGGACGTAAATGTGAAACTGTCAAGATTTCAAATGATATGTGGAACTAGACATAAAACATTAAAAAACAGAACAAGAAGATATACTAGATTGAAGTTTTATAAAAAAATGGAAGTTCCTGCATTATTTTATGGGAGTGAAACTTGGGTAATGACCAACAAAATTACAAAGTAGAATACAAAGTGTAGAAATGAACTTCCTTAGAAGAACAAAAGGTTGCACAAGAATGGATCGGTTAAAGAATGAAGATATAAGAACAGAGTTAAATATCTATCCATTAAATAAAATAAGTTAATATATCTTCTTAGGTAAAATCCGTCGTCCTCAACTTATAAAATATGTAATCTTTATGCCTGTGGGCCTTTCAGAACATCCGTTCCATCTTCAGCAGGACCCTCTTCGCTACAACAACCAGTATGATGGTTGATGCTGCTGGTCCTAATGTGGTGTAGTCGTGACCACAGCATCAACCATAACACTGGATATTGTAGCGAAGAGGGCCTGCTGAAGATGGAACGGATGTTCTGAAAGGCCTACAGGCATAAATATTACATATTTTGTAAGTTGAGGACGACTGATTTTACCTAAGAAGGTATATTTTAACTTATTTTATTTTATGACTCTCCGCCTCAACGGTTTTAACTATGAATTTTATTAGTATTGAATCCATTAAATGAGAAAATCAAAGGATGTGGAGAAAAATGATTTAGACATGTAGAAAGAATGAACGTAACAAGATTACCAAAAGCAGCATTTAACTACAAGCCAAGAGGTTCAAAAAATGTAGGAAGGCCAGTGAAAAGATGGATAGAACAACTGTGAGGCGGAACAGGCATTTTGCCTAGCCCGTGAAGTGAAGAAGAAGACGAGAAATACGACTGAATGTATATCAAGATGATATATCAGTAATTAGGAACTTCCTCTTTCTTATTTATGTATGACAAAAAATTATACATGGGCTTATCTGATCAGACGTTAACGGTTTGTCCATGATGTCGATAGATATCCTTTATTTACAATTTCATTACGAGCAGAATTTCTGCTTCATTCCTACTCAACTGTATATTATGCTGTTACTTTTCACCACATCACCAATAGGGTGTTTTTTCACTAAACCGCTTGAAAACATTAAAAATAATTTGTTTCTTTCCGCTATTCAAAAACTTTCCTTTGCAATGTCCTAAATTATACAGAAAGCGGTCATTTTGAAACAATAGAAAGCCCAATGTTTTCTACATTGCGCGTACGTAAGAATATAACAATGCGTATTTAAACAATTAAAATTGTAATTATATACAGTATTTTAAGATTTTCCCATATAACTTAGACAGACATGTGCAAGATAATATGAATTTTTGCGCGACAGTGCGTTTTGTCGTACTTACAGCAATGGCAACCATGATTGAAAGGTCAACTTCCTACATCTAAATAACTATACTGTAATAAAATAACTATACTGTAATATTACATATTACAAACCACGTATGGGAAGTAACACCACTACTCTCTATGTATACTACGTGCAATGTACATACAAAAAATGTGCAAAGGGTAGTGTTAATATACATTAGGCCTATACGAAACAAATCACTGCATTTTAAATAAACTGAACTTTATTTGAAACAATATAAAACAATAAATACGTAATTGCCACCATTTATCAATAATATTGGTCTCACGGCCTCCTGTTGTTTTAACTAATAAACATTGCTCACATTGTTAACGTTAGTCAATTTTTATAATGAACGCAAATATTTCCAACAAGTATGTCATTATTTCAGTATTATTTATTATTTTGAAAACACCATCGCGCAAGAAATAATGTATAACGCGCGTTTGTGAAGTGTTTTTACAGAATCTCGGAAGTTAAAAACCGAACGATCCTCGCATCATAATATACTATTTTATTAATAAATTATATTTTAAGATTCTCCCATATAACTTACATAGACTTGTGCAAGGAAATATATTTTTTTATTATTTTTATTTCCTTTATTTTTCTCTGAGATGAATGGAAAGAAATAGACTTCCAAAATTGGCGTTCCAATACACTCCAACTGAATACAGAAGCTAAGGAAGATCAAAACATCGGTGGAAAGATGATCATCATCTTCGTTAGGTTTACAGTCACAGGTCACATGACCTAAAATGGATTTGTTCATGATTATTATTATTATTATTATTATTATTATTATTATTATTTCCTTTATGTCGAGCGTTAGAAAGAGACTACATTTTCTTACACGCTTGAAGGTAAAATCATTATTCGACCAATGAAAACGCAGTGTAACATATCTGGTTTGTTTACATTACTAATAAACTTAATTCGGAAGAGATACAACACAATTCCTAACAGGTCATCGAAAATTTGACCAATACCTCGAGAGATTCAACATCAGAGACAAGTTGTAATTATGTTAATAGCAGCCAAAACTTTTTACATATTATCTTTGAATACACTTTGTTCTGGTTAGTATTTGGGAATGCATCTTGATCGTCGTTTAACATGGAAGAAACACATTCAACAAAAACGTACATAATTAAAACTAGAAACATCAAAACTTAATTGGCTCATAGATCACAAATCAAAACTGAGTCTAGAAAATAAACTTCTAATATACAGGGTGGACCGCTCGAATGGACCTAATTTCAATTGCTTGTTACTGGCAAACGGTTGAAGATAGAAACTTAAAACAACGTTCATATTACAGAAAAACTCACCAAGTTTTGATATCCAGATCACCACATCTCTATATGAGCCCCAGCAGTCACTGTGACGATATCAAAGCGATGAACAATTTCTTGCCAAGTACTTTGGAGTATGTCTTCTGGAATGTTCTCAATAGCCTCTATGATGCGCTCACGAAGATCACGAAGGTCTTTGACTGGGGTGGTGTAAACTTTATCTTTGACATAGCCCCAGAGAAAGAAATCCAGTGGTGTTAAATCGGGAGATCTCGGGGGGCCACGCGATTGGTCCTCCCCTACCAATCCAACGGCCAGGGAAAATGTTGTCCAAAGTCGTACGAACTTCATTGGACCAGTGGGGAGGAGCACCATCTTGCTGGAAAATGATGTTAGGCTGCAGTTGTTCAATTTGTGGAAAGAAGAACTGCTCCAGCATGTCAAGATATGTGGTAACCACGAACAGTTTTTCTCGGCGAAGAAAAAAACGGTCCAATGACCTTATTATGTGACAAACTGCACCAAACATTCATCTTCGGACTATCACGAACATGCTCTTGAATAGCGTGAGGATTCTCCGATCCCCAGATCTGCACATTATGCCGGTTTACCTTGCCTGACAAATGGAAAGTGGCTTCGTCCGAGAAGAAAATCTTGGTCATGAAGTCAGGATCAGCGCCGAGACGGTCCAGCATCGTATTGGCGAATTCCACTCGTTTCGGCATGTCATTCGGCTCCAGACGTTGCACTAACTGCACTTTATATGCGTTGCAGTTTGAGGCGTTTGTGGACAATCCGTTGTAATGTCTATTTTGGTATTTGAAGTTCCCGCGAAGCTCTTCTTAATGACTTCCGGGGGCTTCGCTCAAATGCGGCTTGAACATTTGCTACCATTTCATCGGATGCTCTGCGACCACCACCATGCTTCTTCAACACAGATCCTGTAGCTAATAATGTATCACGCCACTTCTTTATGCTTCTAGCAGTTGGAGCATCACGGTTAAACACACGCCGGAACTCCCTTTGAACTCTAATGATTGATTTAAACTCCGCATACCACAAAAAAGCTTGCGCTTTCATCTGCGGAGTCGCCATTTTCACAAACAATTAAATCTAAGAACGAGAAACGTATCTTTGTGCCATCTACCGACAGGATTCGAAACTTGGCGAGTTTTTCTGTACTATGAACGTTGTTTTAAGTTTCTATCTTCAACCGTTTGCCAGTAACAAGCAATTGAAATTAGGTCCATTCGAGCGGTCCACCCTGTATAAAACTATACTCAAGTCTATTTGGACTTACAGTATCCAATTCTGGGGAACTGCCAGTAATTCCAATATTGAAATTCTACAGAGATTTCAGTCTAAGACCCTTCGCTTTATTGTTGCTGCTCCATGGTATGTAAACAACGCCACCTTTCATCATGATTTAAAAATAGCTACTGTAAAAGAAGAAATAAAAAAGTACAGCACTGGATATCTGCGGCGACTAGAAGTTCATCCTAATCATCTTGCAATCAATCTTCTAGACAACAGTCAAGAAATAAGAAGACTAAAAAGAAATAAAACATTAGAACTTCATTTTCACATAAAATGTTGTATAATGGAGCGAGTGCTGTCAATGGGCAGTATTCTCCTAACAAGTTATGTATTTTAACAAATTTACTTGTCTTTTCAAGATAGATTGTAAATTAGCAATAAAGTTATTAAAACAAAACTTTGTTCTGGAGTGAAAGGTATGAAAACACATCTCTTCTCAGTTAACACCACCAGTCCAAACGAACCATCCATTATGTGAGCGTCTTCAAAGAAAAGGGCAGCAATATTATTTATGAAATTATTCATACTTTTGGGTTAATATTTTTAAATGAAAACATAACAGTAAAATATAAAGATATATCTTTAATAATAATAATAAAAGTACATTTCAAAGGAATGTATCTGATTACGAATTAACGCTTTGTAACATTATCTTGTTCCAAGAAATGTTGAAGCTACTTGTACGTTCTCTATGACATCTGATTGGTTGCATTAAACATAAACTATGAAAATGAACAACCACTGTGCTGTCAAGGGAGGGAATATATACATGACGTCGAAATTTCCCCTCAGCTCCTCATCCGCGTGGTATTTCGCCCTGTAACTACCGAACAATCATTCTCCGGAACAAGTGCCTCGCCAGATGATGTTGATTGTCCTAGACAGAGGGATCAGGTTATAAATTTCGATCATCTTTATGTAACAAAAATTCAGCCTGCGTATGTTTGATGCTTATTACAAAACTCGAAAAGTAGTCAGTCTATTTACTTAAAAAAAAATTACGTACAGATTTTCAGGTACGGAGAGTTTTGTCGCTTTGTTCTAAATCGAAAATTTTAAAATATCTCTAGCGATGTTTTACAACGAAATTTAGTATATCCTATTAAAATAAAACAATGTTGATATTGTCCAAAAATTAGCGAAATATGACCATTAAAAGTGGGGACTTATCTGAAATTCGAAATTAAAAATTGACTCTGGAAACCGCCATGTTTGGTTTGTCACAGTATATATAAGTAGTTTAATTAAGCCTTGACATTTAATTTATTTAGGCGTAGCGTCTTACATTAAGGCTCGGTTTCACCAACAGAGGTAACTTTATTACGCCAGTATTCTCCATATATAATATATAGTTTAAACTGACGTAATACAGTTGCCTCTGTTGGTGAAACCGACCCTAAGTGAGGAACGAGATTACGAGTATTTGAGAATAAAGTTCTTAAGGAAATTTTTGGACCAAAGAGAGAAGAACAGACAGGTGAATGGAGAAGACTTACACAACAGTGAACTACATGGTCTCTATAGGATGCCGGATATGATGAAAATAGTTAAGTCTCATAGACTGCGATGGGCAGGACATGTGGCACGAATGGGGTATTAAAGACGTGCATGACAGCTTCTTGTAGGAAAACCAGAGGGAAAACGCCCAGTTGGTAGACCAAGAATGAGGTGGGAGAATAACTTAACTATGATTTGAGGGAAGTAGATTATACAGGGAATGATTGGGAAACAGTAGTTCAGGATAGGGATATATGGAGAGCTTATGTCCGCGCGGCTATGAACCTACGGGTTCGATAGTGCCAGTGAGTTAGTAGCAGCGCCCGCCGGGTATTAGCTAGTTGCTTACAACGTACATTACAACATCAAAGGTTAATTTTGTAGGTGAGGTGTGGATATGTGAAACCCTGGTCTTGCATTAATTTAAAAAAAAACGTAAATCATATAAGGAAAAACCTCAAGAGGGATAATTCGTACACGAATAATAGGTAGTTGTTTATTGAATACTAGTTATAGAAAGAGAATAATAATAAAGTATGCCAAGGCTGTCCATAAAGTGAGATGTACAATTATCGTATCAAATAGATAAATACCGTAGTTTTTCCTATGTTTGCATACTTTTATATTTGCATAAGAACTTAGGGCGTTTCTATTTATACATGCCGTAAATTCATAACACTGTATGTATACAATATCATTAAGTGTATTCAGGCTGCGGAAGGTCATTTCAAAAACTGACAGATTATTTTGTAACACGATAAAAATTCGAAAAAAAGTTTGCATAAAAATAACTTTATTGCCGTAACACAGCAGATCGGCTTCTCAAAAAAAAAAAAAAAATGTCCGTCACGCAGCAACTTGCGTAATGTAAACGAATTCATCAACAAGTTGAATTTATGATCAGATTTTGCTGGCTTACATAATTTATTTTTCTTTTGTTAATTAAATATTTTCATTCAATTCTGGAAATTCATGCTATTTTGCATTACAGGGACTCTTGTCCAAACTCATTTGAAAAAATGTTAAGCTGAAAATATATAAATCTGTTATTCTCCCAGTTATATTATATGGATGCGAAACATGGACTTTTACTTTAAGGGGGAAGAGGAGATTAGGAGTGTTTGAGAATAAAGTTCTTAGGAAAATGTTTGGATCAAAGAGAGATGAACAGACTGGTGAATGGAGAAGACTACATAACAGTGAACTACATGGTCTTTATAGGAAAACAGGTATAATAAGGACAGTTAAATCTCGTAGATCGCGATGGGCAGGACATGTGGTTCGAATAGGGAATGAAAAAGTGCATGTAAGCTTATTGTAGGAAAGCAGAGGGAAAACGCCCAATTGATAGACCAATAATAAGGTGGGAGAATAACATTAGTCATGATTTGAGGGAAGTAGATTATACAGGGGATGATTGGAAAATATTAGATCGGGATAGGGAAATGTGGAGAGTTTATGTCCGCGTGGCTATGAACCTAAGGGTTCGATAATGCCAGTGAGTTGGTTAGTTAGAGTTAATATCAAGTTTCATTGTGAGAATAGCATACATAACAGTCGCTAGAGTGTTTTTAAAATTCGGCTTTCATATAAACCCTACTCCTAATGGTCGAATTTCTTTAATGTTTGGGGAGTTCCTTTATATTTTTATTCCAGTAGCACATACCGAGCTTCGTTGCAAAAAAAAATAAAATTGGAGTCTCTAAAGGTATTTTTATATTTTCGCTTAAGGTTAACCACTCCTAACAAATCGATTTTCCTGCTTAACAAACTCCACATTATATATCTTAATTGATTGCTATATGCCAAGTTTGGTTTCCGAAAAAATGTGCCCGCTAGAGCTTTAACAGATACATAGCCTGGTGGATTAAGGCCAGGTGGCCTTCTTTTTCTTCCACTCACCAGGACTAACATATTATGTTACATTGGAATATAGCAATCACAATTGGACATAATATTAAAAACCTAAATGAAACTGTTACCATTAATGTAACATCTATAAGAGTAAGATCGATAATACAATAATGATAATGTACATAAAAATTAAAAATTAAACTAATAATAAAATGTACACAAGTATGGCAAGTTAAATTATTCGGTACACAGTCCCAATCTAATGTACATGAAAACAATTTACAAAGACTATTTAACTCATGCCACAAATGCTAGTCAATGACCAATCACGTTTCAATGAATTTTGTTTTACAACCAATGACAGTCGTGTTTCACCTCGCTCTTTATCGATTTCTCTTTATCAGCTCCTGCTTTTGTGATAAAGAAAGCTCCTCCTTTTTAATGTTCTGAACAGGCCAAAGCATTATTTTTCTCCAACAAATACATTGAATATAGCAAATAATGAAAAGATTCCTTGATTTTACTGAGTTGTATACTAAAAATATAAATGAATAACCCGTAATGTTGATTATGATATATAGTTTGATGTGTTTTATTATTTCTCCACTTGGGTGCACTCTTACAATATTGCGATCTTATTTGACAATAAATAATATGATCAAGCAGCAGAGAATGAACATAACCTCACATTTCTGATTTGTTTTCAAACATCGCCATTTACATTAAATATATAAGTATTTTAAAATAACTATATTTAAATAATGATTTGTGAATAAATAGCTTAATTGTATTCGTTAAATAGTCCTAACAAATGCCACTCTTGATTTCCAAATTCTCTACATAAATTCACTCCTCACTTCGTGAGTCGTGAATTAATCGATGATTTGGAAAGCACTCGTGGCATTACTTATGATAATTAATGAGATATAATAAAGTAAATTGTCTGCTTTCTATATTCAAAACATCAACTTAAAATATTTGTCAATCTTAATACTATTTTTTACATCAATATTAATTGCTAAAATATTACTATAAGAGGTATGTAAGTTTGTTATTAAATATTTTTGTAGTTTGTTTTAAAACGATATTATAGTTTGACAGTCTTGACATAGGGCGGAAGAGAATTACAAGTTCTGGCAAGTGAAACTGTAAAAGATAGTGAATAATACACGATGTGGTGAGGATGGATATAAAGGACAATGTGCTGATGGGATCGAGTGTCTAAATTATATGTGTAGAGAGCTAATGAAGTGGCGTGATAAATAATTAAGCGATGATGTGTGTAGTATTTTATAGAGGAGGGATAAAGAATGGATAGATAGATCTTGTATGCGAAGCCACAATAATTGTTCCAGGGACGGTGTAACATGGTCAAATTTGCGATTATCACAAATGAAATGTGCGCAAGAATTATGAGTACGTTGAAGTCTTTGAGTGAAATAATATATCACGATGCGAGGTTGGGAAGTGATTTTTACAGAAGCGCGGAAAATGTTTAAAAACCGAGCGATAGCTCGGTTTTTAATTTCCGAGGTTCTGTAAAGCACTTCACAAATGTTCGTTGTAAATTATTTTTTCTTCGATGGTGTTTTCAAAATAATAAATAATAGTAAAATAATATCTTTGTGTTTTCAAAATAATAAATAATAATAAAATAATATCTTTGTTGGAAATATTTGCGTTCATTATAAACAATTTACTAACGGTAACAGTGTGGGCAATGTTTATTAGTTGAAACAACAGGAGGCCGTGACACCAATCAGTGTTAAAATGGCGACAAGTACGTATTTATTGTTTTATATTGCTTCAAATAAAGTTCAGCTCATTAAAAAATGCAGTGATTTGTTTTGTATAATGTATATTAACACTATCTTTTGGATATTTTTTTGTATATACATTGTACATAGTATACATAGACAGTGGTTTTACTTCCCACACGTGGTTTGTAATATGTAATATTACATTATAGTTATTTTATTACAGTATAGTCATTTAGGTTGGCAACCGCTAAACGTAGGAAGTTGAACTTTCAATGATGATCACTATTGCTGTAAGTACGACAAAACGGACTATCGTGCAAAAATAGTATTTAAGTCGGTAAAAAGAGTACCACAATAATAAAAATGGGACTTTGCATGTGTTTCTATTAACTTTTCCTTAGAGCGAATGGCAAACCGTTTGTTATGCTAATTAATATATTTATTACGTCCACTGCTGTGGTATCGAGGTAGCGTGCTGCCTTGTCACGCAGCAGGCCAGGGTTCGATCCCCGCTCGGGACAGTTTTTCTGGGTGACGTTTTTATCGGTTTTTTCCTCACCTGAAAGACAAATGTCAGAAAAACTTTAAGGCCCAAACGGTCCCCGAAATCATATGGCCACCAATCATCATCATTCATATTCATCTTATCGTCATCATCATCCTTCACCGGTGTGGAAAGCAAAGGGAAGCTACCACACCTATATTTCCCTAGTAAAGCTGCAAAGTATAGCATGAAAATGCTATGATTGCAGTGAAAGACCTACCTTCGGGCAGAATTACTATGGATGTATCTTTATTACTGAGAATTGGGTTATAATTTAACATTTCAAGATGAAGCTGATATAGCAAAGAAAATCACAAATTTCACACAAAAACAACAGGGATAATTAATAGTACAGTATTATGAAACCATATTTAGTACAAAAGAACACAAGATTATGGCTTTATAAGGTTCTTGCAAGACCAGTATTAAGATATGGTAGTGAAGAATGGACAATACGAAGAAGAGATAACTGCCGAAAAACAGCAGTTGCGATGCGATTTATACGCCGAACAGCATGGTATACAAAGTGGGACCATAAAAGAAATGAGGAAATTATGGGTATATAACCCATTCTCCGTCATATACGAACTACCAGGACAACTGAAAAGCCCATCTTCAACAAATGCCATATCACAGAATTCGAAAATCTATGCTTTGTTACTATCCCCAAGGCAAAATATCGCTGGGACATCCAAAAATGCGCTGAACGGAAAACTACTCATTGAGAGAGTAACAGGCCACATGACCTAATACTTGCATGGATTATTTTTATTATTGCTATGATTTATTATTATTATTATTATTATTATTATTATTATTATTATTATTATTGTTATTATTGAGAATCTTATTGTCTAGAAGAGAGCCTATAATTGAGTTGATCCCTCAGTCAGGGAGGCTTTCCATGCCTTTGTGTGGTCAAAAAAGCATGTATGTGATCCAAAGTATGAAAAATTCTCTGGACAATTCGTGTTAGAGTAAGGCAGGGGTAACGTGGGATACGTTAAAAGTAGCCAAATGGTAGGTTAAATAAATATATATATATATATATATATATATATATATATATATATATGTTATAATTAAATGTTCAACATTGAGCAATGCAAGCTTAATATGGTATGATAAGAAAAATAAATGCCTGGGCGGGATTCGAACCCGGATCTCTGAGTCTGTACCTCAGCTATATATATATATATATAAATTCATCCTGCGTATGTTTGTGCTATGTAGACTTCTAAATCACCCAATCGATATTCATCATAATTTATACATACGAATTTTCAAGTTCAGAGAATGTTTAGCCGCTGTTATGCTCTAAAACTATTGGATGTAGGAGTTCACCTGAAACACAAATTTAAAAAATCGCTCTAACTCATGACTCTATTGAAACCGTAGGTTCATGGCCACGCGGACATAAGCTCTCCATACATCCCTATCCTGAGCTAATGTTTTCCAATCATTCCCTTACCTCAAATCATGGATGTTATTTTCCATCTCATTCTTGGTCTAGCAACTGGGCGTTTTCCTACAAGAAGCTTCCATGTACCTCTTCCATTCACCATTCGTGTCACATCACAGTCTATGAGACTTATCTGTTTTTTATTATATCTGGCTTCCTATACATACCATGTAGCTCACTATTATGTAATTTTCTCCATTCACCTGTCTGTTCATATCTTTTTTTGGCCTAAAAAAATCTTCCTGAGAACTTTATTCTCAAATACTCGAAACTGTTTTCCTCCCTTAAAATAAGAGTCCATGTTTCGCATCCATATAATATAACTGGTAGAATAACAGTTTTATATATTTTCAGTTTAACTTTTTTTTAAAGGACTTGCCCAAGAGTCCCTATAATGCATAATAGCATGCATTTCCAGAATTGATCCTACTGTATGTTTAATTTTTTTTTTGTTCATATCATTCCTATTTGTAATTATTGTTCCTAGGTATTTGAATTCAGCCACCTCTTCATAATTTCCATTATATAATGCACTTTATGTGTGAACATAGGCCTATATCTAGTTTTATTGATATTTACTTCCAGGCCCAATTTCTTAGTGTTGATCAATAAAAAAAAACTCTGTAGCGGTCGCAATTTTCGATGTTTCACAACAGAACTCAGTGTATGCTATTATAATAAATTGAGGTAGATATTATTAAAAAATCAGTGAAATCTTACAATTAGAAATGGGGATATACCTGAAATCCGAAATTAAAAATTGAATCTAGCAACCGCCATGATTAGTTCGTCGCAATGTATACCATTGTATAATAGGCCTACAGGTTTTCTGGTATATTGAGTTTTTAGCCTTTATATTATAAAACCATTACGTGTAGGAGTTAACTTGAAACGAAATTTTTTTTTTTTTATATTTCATTTAGCAAAACGTAGCAGCACACGCCGGGTATTCGCTAGTCATCATCAACATATCATCTTCCTGACATGTTATAGTCCTATAAGAACTATTACATCTAGAAACATTTTCCTTCCATCTTTTTGGCGGACGTCCAATGATCTTTTTCCCTGCGGTTGGTAGCTCAAAATTGCCCTGGGAATCCTATTTCTCGGCATTCGTCTGACATGCTGTGGGAGATGAGCTCCCTGGATGCCTACATTGCTCAGTGGGCTGCCTCACAGCAGCTACACGACTAGGCCTAGTCTTGCGAACGGGCTGGATGGGACAATACCGGGCGTAATGCTGGGAATTACCACCAGGTCAATAAGCTCGGGAAAGGAGGAAGCGCGGTCTTTTGGTCTGTGAGACTTAGCGCCGACTCTGGAACCGAGTGACCCAAGGACAATCTGTGAGGTCGTCAGGAGTTGAGCGACCTGACGTACTAATGCTCAGGCTGGACCCACTTCAGCAACCAAACACGTCCCCAACTGGTGCACTGGGGGAAAGATCGGTGGATCTGCTAGACAGTCCTCCCGGTTAAGTCCAAGGGACTCGTGAACCATTAGTGGGGTAGGCAAGAGTTGAGCGCCTTGTCGTACTAGTTTGCTCATCTGTTGGAGCTTGCGAGCTCCGTTGCTGGCCCACAACAGCTGCAGAAGGCGTCCCTGGGGGCACACCAGGGCTCGGCTCGGACCAGTCCAGCGGGGAGCTACTGTTCTGGTTCCTGGCTTGGCCTACGGGCCCGTCGACAAACTATGGGGTCGCCAGGAGATGAGCACCTGGATGTACTAAAAGTCTCACACTGTTGGGCTTGTAGCCCTAGCCGGTCTCACAACGGCTGCAGGACACGTCCCTGGAGGCAGAACAGGGGAATGGTCGGTGGATCTGCGACAGCAGTTCTCCCGGCTAGGCTCATGGAGCCCGTGGACCAACTGTGGGGTCGTCAGGATTGAGTGACCTGATGTACTATGTAGCTCAGCAATTCCCAGAACTGCGAACTCCAACACTCTCTCCCTGGAGTGTTGGTTTAAGGACCGTGAACTTTAACGTGGACGCGAAAATAGGATAGGGAGGACTAGAACTAGGACTTGGGAGTATGGTCATGACGACCGAGGTATCCCAAGGGGTGGACGGCAGGGCCTAGATGTTTCCAATTATCTTGGTATTTATAGATATAATTCATAATGAGGTCCGTGTTAAGTTCCTGTAGCATGACTTCGTTTTGATGTGCTCATACATGGTGTGGCCTGCTGTTCGGCGCAAGAACTTCATCTCACTTGCTGTGATTTTATTCCTGTCGCAATGTCTTACTGTCCATGCTTCACTCCCATAACAAAGGATAGGTCTTGCAAGGATTTTATACGGACGGATTCGATGTGTCTTTGAACTAAAGCGGGTTACATAATTTTGTTTAATAAACTTATAGATTTATTAAATTTAATTATTTTATCCGGAATGTCTAAATCTGTGGAAAATACAGTTTATAGCCCAGGTAATTAAATTGACTATTTAACTCATGTCCCAAATGGTAGTCAATGACCAATCACGTTTCAATGAATTTTGTTTTACAACCAATGACAGTCGTGTTTCACCTCGCACTTTATCGATTTCTCTTTGTCAGCTCCTGCTTTTGTGATAAAGAAAGCTCCTCTTTTTTAATATTCTGAACAGCTCATAGCATTATTTTTCTCAAACAAATACACTGAATATAGCAAATAATGAACAGAATCCTTGATTCTACTGAGCTGTTTATTAAAAAATTAATTAATAACCAATCATGTAGGTTATAATATACAGTTTGATGTGTTTCATTACTTCTCCACTAGGGTGCACTCTTACAATATTGCGATCCTATTTGGCAATAAATAATATAATCAAGTTTCAGTGAATATATATAACCTCACATTTCTGATTTGTTTTCAAATATCGCCGTTTATATTAAATATATCGATATTTTATAATAAATGTAACTAGACCAGCCTTATGGGCTTAGTAGTGAGCGTTCTCGACTACTGTTCATGAGGTCTCGGGTTCAATTCCCGGTAGAACCACAGGATTTTTCCTTAAAGGGAATTATTCCTGTGGCTGCCCATGGTTTGGAATTTAGGTTAAGTTTATGTTTAGAACTCTCCTGGCCTTTATTATCATTTTTCACCCATCATACCATCGGGTTAAGGTAACTCTCGCCTTCCAGGTGCCCCAACCATAAGAAATGGATTACAACTCTGCCAATGCCAAGAAAGTCAGAAATGTTATAAAAGACAGCCTGGTGGCATTAGACAAATATATATATATATATATATATATATATATATATATATAGTCCCGCGCCGTGGCCGAGTGGTTAAGGCAGGAAGCCTTGGCGCAGAGCTACGGGACTTGCGCTGGTTCGAGTCTCTGTGGGGGAAGGAATTTTCTCATGGTATTTCGGCCAGTATGGGACCGGTGCCCACCCAGCATCGTGATGCATTTGGGTAGCTACAATAAGTAGCGGCTCCAGGTTGAGAAAACCAGCTATAACGGCTGGGGGACACGACATGCTGACCACATGTCACCCCTACACTGGCTGATTACCATCTAATTGTGTTATTGACACATGTGGATGTGAGACCAGCAGCCGGCTGGTAGGCTAAGGGCCTTGTAGGCCTGTCGCGCCAGGAGTTTATATATATATAATTTAAATAATTTTACTCGTTAAATAGTCGTAAGAAATACCACTCTTGATTCCAAATCCTCTAGATAAATTGGAAATCACTCGTGGCATTACTTATGATTAACTCTTTCTAAAGTTCTATTATTAATACATATTTTGCTTTGTACAGGAGATTTGCTACAGAAGACCATGGTTTTAGTTTTGTGTGGTGATGGTATTAGCTAGTATGAAATAAAATAATAATATTAAAGAAATAAGTCAAGTACGAAGTAAATAATCTTCTTGTTAAATAGAACGCAATTATTAACTCTTTTCTTTAGATTAAACGTCCTTGTAGATAAGTTTTTAAGGAAAAAATATCTGACTGTTACACTTAACAATTATAATCGGTGAAAATTATCTCTCGGCTTCCTAGTTTGTTTACTATTGGTTACTGATAACACCTCTATTTACTACTAAAATTAAATATGTTGATTAAAAGGGCAAAGGACTTGATGTTTTGTGCGTCATTCCCAATTGATAATAATGATAAAAATATTCCTTTATTGAATGAAGTGGAGTGAGAGGCTTTTGTTGTTTTACAGTTGATCCGTTAAGTTGTTTTTCATTGTACAACATCGCTGATCCTTAAAAATGTACGAATAGCAAGTTTAGAGGTCATTAACATAATTTTTCGCGACAAATGAAGTTACAATTTTCAATTCCTGTCTAATATATTACTTTTGTTTATTGGTGTAATTGTATCCCTCCAGCAGCCTCAATAACTTCATGTTTGCGTTTTTTTTTTTCAGAGGAGTTGAGATGACAAGGTTCACTGTAATACGTAACAAACAACATGCATTTCTAGAATTGAGTCTATGTTTATTTTCTTTGTGCAACTCATATTCCTGTTTGTAATTATTGTTCCTAGGTTTTTGAATTCCACTTTAAAAAATGCAGACTTCAGTGTTCATCAATTTAAATTATTTCTTTAACAACATTTAGTAAATAGTTTTCACATTTTCATTAGCCATGTTTTTGAACATTGTAGACTAATTATTTTTGTAATAGTATATTGTATTTTGTTTAGTTATAAATTATAACCTTAACATATTTTAAGAAGAATAATGTTATTTTTAAAATTTTGAGAATCAGTACAATAATAATAATAATAATAATAATAATAATAATCCATCCATAGTAATTCTGCCCGAAGGCAGGTCCTTCACTGCAATCATAGCATTTTCATGCTATGCTTGCAGCTTTACTATGGAATTGTAGGTGTGGTAGCTTCCCGTTGATTTCCACACCGGTGATGGATGATGATGATTATGATAAAGAGGATGATGATGATGGCCATATGATGATGATGATAATAATAATAGTAATAATAATAATAATAATAATAATAATAGTAATAATAGGTTTTTAGAATAGGTTTATTAAGCTTTAGGATATATTTATTTAGCCTGGTGGAGTTAAGACCATGTGGCCTTCTCTTCCATTCACCAGGACAAACTATGTTGCATTTAAATACAAAAAAAATTACAATACTAGTACATACTAAACAATAATTATCTGTCAAACTGAACAATAATGAAAATAATGTATAATAATACAATAAAATGAAATACAATTAAAATTAAAGTAATAAGAGAATGTATACACAAAGAAATAACAGCTCGAATCTATTATACACAAAAAGAAAGGGAAAAAAATACATAGAAATGAATAAACTATAATGAATTAATCTATCGCTTATTATACAAGACATTAGGTAAATATATTGACTAATCTTAATACTATTTTTATTAAATAATGAAAAAACTAATTATTAATTGATCTTGATGAAGATTTTCGGGCTGTAGGCCGTGGTCATGAGGCTTGTAGTTCCCCGACGTTTCGCCAAAGACTGCGTCTGGCATCCTCAAGAGTCTCAAGACAACCCTTGGGGATGCCAGACGCAGTCTCTGGCGAAACGTCGGGGAACTACAAGCCTCACGACCACGGCCTACAGCCCGAAAATCTTCATCAAGATCATCATAGCAACTCCGGCCGTGAAAGTCTACGTGAATAAATTATTAATTGTTAAAAAGTAATATTAGTGAGTTGTTTCTGTTAATACTTTTATTTTCAATTTGTTTCTAAAATATTATAAAGTTTGGCAGTCTCTGACATAGCGTGGAAGAGGGTTCCATGTTCTAGCAAGAGAAACTGTAAAATATATCGAGTAATAGGTAGTGTGATGAGGAGGGGTAAAGGACAATGTGCTGAAGGGATCGGGTATCAAATTTATGTGTATCAGAGAGTCTAGTGAAGCGGTGTGATAAATAATAAGGTAATGATGTGTGTAATTTTTATAATAATAATAATAATAATAATAATAAGAAGAAGAAGAAAAAGTCTGAATTCAGAAGTAAAATTGTACAGTAAAAGCTCCTTATTCGCGGGGGATATGTTCCGCAAATATGCCTCGAATACAGAAACCGCGATTATGGAATGGTAATTTGTATGGATATATAGGAAATACGTTCCAAGGTTTCGAAATAAAATAAAAATTATCAAAATAAAATCAATTAATGAGAGATTTTGAACAATTTCTATTGATTATTACTATCAGGTTTAGGCAAGGGTTCAAAGAACTTATTAATTTGTCCTGTTTTGCCGCTTTTAAAAGGTATTTCAATTCAGATTGATGTTTAGCTGTGAATTCAGCGATAGAATTCCCTTTTTTGTCTCTGGATTTCTTGATGAATCGTATAGTTCATTCATCAACATTGAAACAGCGTGATATAGATGCAAACGACTCGCCAACACGTAAACGGTCAAACATTTCTATTTTTACTTTAGCGGCAACACTACTTTTTTCCTCTTCGGAAATAATTTTCTTTCCTTTTACTTGACATTATAAATTGGTAACAAAGTTGAAGAGGCACGTGTTATTCAATCAAAATTATTGTAATGAATGACAAGTTGAAACAATAAAACACCGATCGTGGCGAGGGCGGTATTTATCATCGGACATAACGACACATGAATTACGGCGGCGGTGGCTTTTAACATCGAACTTTAGGTTTACTGGCAATAAGACTTGTTTTACTTTGATATTCATTTATCCATTTGGTTTGAATCGCTCTTTGTAAAAACCGCCTTGACACGTGCCTGCAGTATAAAAAAGTTGCCGATGCATTAATAAAGGATACTAATCAATCTATTATGAACTACATGGTCTTTATAGGAAGCCAGATATAATAAGAACAATTAAGTCTCATAGACTGGATGGGCAGGACATGTGACACGAATGGGGAATGAAAGACGTGCATGGAAGCTTCTTGTAGGAAAACCAGAGGGAAAACGCCCAGTTGGTAGACCAAGAATGAGATGGGAGAATAACATTAACTATGATATGAGGTAAGTAGATTATACAGGGAATGATTGGAAAACATTAGCTCAGGATAGGGATATATGGAAAGCTTATGTCCGCGCGGCCATGAACCTATAAAATAATTTACCAAATAAAATATAAATTAATTCCTCATATACTAATTTAATCATTATTACTTCGGGTTCTATAGTGCCGGTGAGTAAGTAAGTAATCCTTCTAATATACCGACGGAATACGCGAATAAAAAAATTTTTAGCCGCGAATACAGGAACTGTGTCGCAATTGTTTGACCCGCGAATAAGGAGCTTTTATTGTACTTGATGATACAATTTTGACAATAATTTTACATATCTAGTATGCAATATGTCATATAAAACAGAAAATATGCAAATGTCAAAATATAATTTTTTTAAAAGATTTTAGAGCTAAATTCTATCATCATATCCAAAAACATTGAAGGTTAAGACTGTATGAAACATTAGCTCTTCCAACTCCTTTGTATGATAGCGAAAAACGGACAATGAAACAGAAGGATATTCAGAGACTTAGATTTGCTGAAATTAGATTGGGCAAATTGAACGAGTTTTGTGTGGCAAACCTACTACTTCTCCTCCAAATAGATCTGGAAAGGGCAATAAAACAATTTCCACTTCTAGAAGTGGTTTTTACAGGGTGGTATATTTTGCAAAATATAAGTTACTGTATTGTCCTTAAAGCTCACAGTGAAAGAAACAAAATGTCAAGTAAAATCAGGTAATCCTGAAGTGATTTCGTATTGCAAACCTATGTCATCTCTTCCGAATAAAACCGTAAAGGGAAGATAAAATAATTGTAACTTCAAGTGCTTGTAATATGGTGAACTACCTATCCTAATGTTGTATCTGTTGGAGTGGCAGAATTTAAGTTCATAAATTCCGCTCAAAGGCCACAAAGAAAATGGACTGTACTACTAGGATTCACTTTAAAGAATACGCTAGTCAAATTAACTCTGATATATTTGAATCAGTCATTTCGAAAAGGGATCATCTACGATTTTTTGTGATATTCACCTTTTTCGTTATTCCATGTTTACATATGTTCTTACATCGATTCCTCGTGAAAAATGATCAAATACACAATTATTTTACCATATTCTGACTTTACCTTTCATGCAGTCATTTTTAAAAAAGGATCAACTCGCCGAGTTGTTCCCTTTTCGAACGGACTGACGCACGAATGTGATGTTGACTTCAGCTGCATATCTATCCTCTTGCAGTCTTTCTGTATTATCAGAGTAAACAATATTAAAACCATGCTACAATCGTTATTTATGTATTATCTATTTAATGCAAGGCACCCCGTATACAGAGTATGGGTAAAGAAAGGTGTTACAAAAGAACAAAAACATTATTTTGCAATAAATACATTTTACGAATTTGAGTGTAATAGTGACAAGCCTAGAACCGTAATCGGCCGGAAATGCATTGACAAACTATTTTCGGGGAACAAGAGTTCAACTTGCTCAAACCAAAGCCCCCCAGAAATACTGCAAATACCAGATGTGAAAACACACCGTGCCTACATCAGCAAAGTACCAATCAATCACAAAAAAATAGATGATTTAAAGAAACTTCACCACTACATTCCTGATATCCATCGACATTTTTATGATGATTTATTCAAATGGCCTATACAGCTGAAGTAGTAGAGAACGCCGAAGATGTACAATGATGACATTTTTCGGATGTACTTTTTTTTATAGTCACTTCCAAATGATGAAATGTAATAAAATGTATAGAGTATTATTCCATGTATGTAGTTATTTCGCAATAATAATTTTTTTTTCAAAGAAATGTGTTTAATTTTGTAAACGCGTCTTCGTTCATTTCGAAAAGGGATCATCTCCGGATAATTGTAATTAGTTTTTTTGGGAAAACCATAATCAAGAAAGTTATGTAAATCGGTAAGTGAACGTGAATGGGCATGGAAATTATTCAGTAGAAATTTCAGATTCATAGCTTTATCTGGACAAGCTGAATCAGTTTTTTCCCTCTCCTGTAAAATTTGATCAGCTGTAGATGATCCCTTTTCGAAATGACTGATTCATTTATATTTAATATTTAAAATTACCTAACTCTTTCACTTCACATTTAAGTTATAAAGCTGATGTAACGTATATAGAACGTTGAGAAGAAACGTCTAGAACATTCTGGTATTCAAAGGAACTTGATTCTCAAACAAAGATTTCCCGCGAAAGTTACAACCAATGGGTAATTGGTACATTTAATTCTAGAATATTCTATAAGAACTTTAATGTAAGAAGGACTTATAATGCATGAATTGCACAATTAAACATAAACCATATAAAGGTTTTAAAATAAAACTCTATAAAACCAAAATAAAATAAAAATTCTCCAGTATCCACATAATGGGTTGCCACATTTGTAAAAAGAAAGTCACACGTGAAATACGACAATTTAAAAATAAAATTAATAACAAATCAAGAATTTTAAATGCATTACACATTTAAAGTTTGAAAAACGAAATGTATGATTATAAGTCAATAGTCCACCGCTGTGATCTCAAGGTAGCGTGCTGCCTTGTCACGCAGCGGGCCCGGGTTCGATTCCCGGTCGGGACAGGCTCCTGGGTGAGGTTTTTTCGGGGTTTTTCCTCACCTGTAAGACAAATGTCAGGAAGCTGAGGGCCCAACGGTCCCCGAAAATCATCCGGCCATCATCATTATCATCACCATCCTTCACCGGTGTGGAAAGCAACGGGAAGCTACCACACCTATAATTCCCCAGTAAAGCTGCAAAGCATTGCATGGAAATGCTATGATTGCAGGGAAAGACCAGCCCTCGGGCAGAATTACTATGGATGGATAAGCCAATATGGATGCAACAAGTGAATCAAATGGAGGATCACAACATACCCAACTAGATGTTAAGCTATCAACCTGCATGAAGAAAAAGACGAGGACTTCATTCAAAATACTTCATCATCATCATCATCTTCATGATAGGCCGTCGGCCTGTTCCGCTCTCAGAATTCATCTTCCCATTGTCTTCTAGGACGTCCCACATCTCTATAGCTTGAGGTTGGTACAATAGTGCTTGTTTTGTTAGCCTAGAAGAGTGCATTCTTAAAATATTTTCATGCCATTTTTGTTTATAGTTTTATATTTTTTCATTTAGATTAAAAATGTTGAGTTCTTGCCTAATTGTTTCACTAGGAATGTGGAGTATATCCTGCAACATATCTGAGGAACTTCATCTCTGATGTTATTCAAAAGTCCCCATATATTTTGGTATATTTCCCGTTCCTACTCTCCAAATGCATGTGACCATCCAACAGCAGCTTCTGTCCTCCTTGTGGTGATGTTATAATGCTACATCCCTCAGCCGTTATACATTGTAGTTGTTAGTTCTCACAATAATTTAGTATAATATGCTTCAAAGCATAGCATGAAAATGCTATGATTGCAGTGAAAGACCTGTCCTTGGGCAGAATTACTATGGATGGATACACATTTTAAATTACTTTAGATAATATCAGTTGATATGCATATCTAAAACAAACCTCATAATAATCAATTGAGTTGGTGTTTACTTGATGAAAATCCATATTTATTATTAAATAAAAATAAAACGTAGTTTTATTTGATTTTCATATTTATTATATAATTCAGTGACAGCTGTTTCGGTACACTGTACCTTCTTCAGACATGTTAACAAATTATGAATTGTGTTCCAACTGATCTAAGCAACAATACAACAATATTTATTTAATTTTTTTTAATTTAACAAAGGGGATTCATTCAAATCAAGTTGAGAATTTAACAGTTTTTTACTACTATGCTAACCACCTATTCCAATTTAATCATTGTTTCGATCCAAATTTTGAAATTTTACATATTTGTGATAAGGGTAAGAAGTTAGATCTTTTGGAGGCTGGAGAAATTAATAAATTTAAAAGTAGTAAAAAACTGTTAAATTCTCAACTTGATTTGAATGAATCCCCTTTGTTAAATTTAAAAATTTAAATAAATATAGTTGTATTGTTGCTTAGATCAGTTGGAACACAATTCATAATTCGTTAACATGTCTGAAGAAGGTACAGTGTACCGAAACAGCTGTCACTGAATTATATAATAAATATGAAAATCAAATAAAACTACGTTTTATTTTTATTTAATAATAAACCACATAATGTTACTTCCTAGAAATATTAAATTAAAATTACTTCCTGTAATTGTGTAATTGTACTTATCAAATGAGTATCTCCTGGCAATAAGTAGTATTTATGGATAGTATTTCTATTGAGGACGAAACAGGTAAAAAATGGCCTAAACGGATTATAATAATGATGATGATAGCTTAATTTGTAAGGTGTATGAGGGAATTCAAGTATGACACAAATTGAAAATGGTTGGGAGACGCTTTTCTAGATGATGTAGGGCCTATTATTAGATTTCTCAAAATGTAAATGATTTACGTGACAAAATGGTATATAATACATAATAAAACTACTGTAGGCTTACACGTGTATGTGATAATCCAGATTCGAGGCACATGCATCACGATCGTGCTCTGTTGTTGTTTATTTGCCACCAGTAGATCCCTAACAAAACACTAAACAAACCACAACTAATCCATTAAATAAAGAAAATTAATTAATTAAACTGAACATACGTTATTCTACAGGGCATTCTAAATTATTAGCACAACATTTATATGACCGCTGTAATTAATGTATTTCTTCCTTTGTCTCTTGTAGTGGCCAAGCGATTAACTGAAAATTTAATGCATCTAATTGAATCAAAAAAATAAGTTTTTTGGAAAATTAAAAAAAATCGTAATAGTGCATTTATAAAAGAAGAATATGTAAGATTATGAAACTTGGTTACGCGCCGTAGCCGAGCGGTTAAGATAGGAAGCCTTGGCGCAGAGCTACGGGTCTTGCGCTGGTTCGAGTCTCCATGGGGGAAGAAATTTTCTCATGGTATTTCGGCCAGTATGGGACCGGTGCCCACCCAGCATCATGAGGCAATTGGGTAGCTACAATAAGTAGCAGCTCCAGGTTGAGGAACCAGCTATAACGGCTGGGGGACTCGACATGCTAACCACATGTCACCCCTACACTGGCTGTTGATCATCTACCTCTGTGATTGACACATGTGGCTGTGAAGGGCCAGCAGCCGGCTGGTAAAAGGGCAACCGCTGAAAAGTGGAAAGACCCTCAATCGGAATCGGTTACTTCACAAAAACGTAAACAAAAAAAAAAGGAGTATTATGCTCGATTGATTAATAATAATTTTAATAATGCAAAACATACGTGGAAAATAATTACTGCACTTTTAACAAATAATATTAAAAATGAATTTAAATATCCTATTAAACAGATAAAATTACATAATAATGATATTACTGATGATCCCCAACAAATTGCTAATACTTACATTGATTATTTTACTAATATTGGATTTAATTTAGCTAATACAATCAATAATATCAATATTTTGGATTCTTCTTACTATTTGCATAAATCTCAGTATGCTTCCTCTTTTTTTTTAACTCCTGTTACAGAATATGAAATTATTAAAATAATATTTATTGAAATCTAATAAATGATCACAGATATAGTCTTAATAATATTATATTTAAGAAATGCAAAGATACTATCTCTCATTATATTGCTAATTTCATTAATTATACTTTTAAAAATGCAGTTGTGCCACTTAGATGTAAAATTGCAAAACAAAAAAATATTCAAATTTTTAAGAGTGGAGATAAATTGATTATTGATAACTATAGACCAATATCTATTTTATCGACTATATCTAAAATACTTTAAAAATGTGTAAAAGATAGATTAGTAAAATATTTTAAGAAAATATAAAATATTATATAAATACCAATATGGATTTCGTGAAACATCTAGTTCACATGATGCTGCAATGGATGTAATAACACATCTTGAAGATACATTAGATAAGAATAATATAGCACTTGGTTTTATCTTTGAATTAAAAAAAAATGGACGCAGTTAATCATAAACGTTTATATGACAAATTAGAAAAAAATGGTATTAGAGGATTACCTTAGGAATGGTTTAAAAATTATATATCTGAAAGAATACAATTTTTATCTCTTGACAATGATATTGAGAGTTATGAACGGACAGTATTATGTGGTCTTCCTCAAGGTTCAGTTTTGGGACCTTTATTATTTCTAATTTATATTAATGATATCGGCGAAATAAATCTTTATGGAAAGATAATGTTATTTGCGGATGATACTAGTATCTTTTATACAGGAGATAATGTTAATATCATTGAGAATTTATTGCATGATACAAAAATCCTTGAACGATGGTTT
This sequence comes from Diploptera punctata, assembly GCA_030220185.1. Taxonomy (NCBI): domain Eukaryota; kingdom Metazoa; phylum Arthropoda; class Insecta; order Blattodea; family Blaberidae; genus Diploptera; species Diploptera punctata. Next base: position 4,391,250 of record JASPKZ010010696.1, read on the forward strand.
CAGCTTAATAAATTATCAATAAATACTTCAAAAAAATTGTACATCTTATATAAAAAATGGCATAAAAATATAATACTAAATCAGGATATAATGATTAATAATAAAGTAATAAATAATGTAAATTCGGTTAAATTTTTAGGCTTAATTTTAGATAAGAATTTAAATTGGAAATCTCATGTTGAAAATTTATGTAAACGGATATCACCTGTTATAGGTGTTCTTCATAGACTTAGAAATATTTTACCAATTATTTATATTATAAGTATATATTACTCTTTAATACATTCTCATCTCACATATATGCTACCTATATGGAGAAATAGTTTTGATTACCTAACTCACCTTCTCAAAGTTTTACAGATTAGAGCTATCAGAATACTATATAGCTTACATCCCGGTTTCATCTTATAATTTTATTTATACTTTTTCAAATATTTTACCATTAAAGGAATTAAAGAAATATACGATTTGTATATATTTGTTTAAAATTATTAAGACTCTACCTCACCATAACATGCCTTAATTTTTAATAAATATATATATATATATATATATATATATATATATATAATTATTATACTAGAGGTTGTACTTTATTATACAAAAATACTAGTTTCTCAACAAAATATGATATAAAAGGGATTCGTTTATGCATTAATAAACCATTACAATGACTTACCTATTGAATATCAACATTTCACGAAAGTTAATCATTTTTCTAATTGCATTAAACATATTTTTTCTCGTTGCTTTCTTAGTTAATTTTGTTAATTTAAATATTATTATTATCCTGTTTTTATTATTATCCTGTTTAAATATTGTAAATATATGTATATATATATATATATATATATATATATATATTATGCATCTATAGTAGTTTACATTACTTAAACTTATGCCTGATTTTGTTTTCTTCTTTTTATTGTTAATTGTTTCATGGCTATTTTTATATTGCCCCTTAATATTGCTCTTTGGGGTCTTTGAAGAAATAAATAAATACATTTTAAGGTATCATGCCTTGGGGCTTGTTCCAGTCCTCATGACGTAAGATATTTTCTCATGGAATGTCGCCACAGTGGGGTATTTTGCCGATTTAGGCGCCCAAAATTATTTTTGCAATTCAATTGAGTCTAAATGTGCTCTCTTACTACTTATTGTATTTTAAGAGAAATATAGTACATTTTTAGTGAAAAATGTGTAATTTACGTTTTTAAATTATGTAGTCCAATTATTAATCACTATGATCAGACTTGGGAAACTATACCTGAATAAGAACACTGCTATAAGTAATAAACATTCCATCTATGTTCAGTGCGTGCAATATGAAGTACATTTTTTATTCTGAAATATATTTTTGAATTTTCCACTTGTTCATATGGAGGCGGTTAAGGCCAAATACTAACTTTACATAAAAATTCATACATATGATCACTTTTTTTATGATGATGATGATCCGAATCACAATTCTTTTCACCTCCTCTAAGAATTAATTTTTAGATTCAGCTGTATCTGTTCCAGATTTGACTGGAAGTGGAATTTCCGAAGTTTCCTTAAAAAATTGTGCGTTTTCTGTAGGTTGTGGCCTTATGCCCGTTTGAACATGATCTGAAATTAGCAATAATATGTTAAGCACGTGTAGGTTAAGCGACTATCATTATTTTTATTTGTACTACGATTAATTTTAGTGGCACAAAATAACTCTAACAAATATTTCTATCAGAGTCGGCATAATTCTGAAATTACTGGTTGACTTATATTGAGTTCGTTGCGATCCATCACAACCCCAGTTGCAAATTAACACCAATGTTGTATTTTCTTCTTCATTTAAAATCTGTACTAGTTCTTCTAAATGTCAGCAGCCGTATAAGAGTAATTCCAACAATTGTTGTAAATTAATTGCAGTAAAATTGTCAGTAACGTGATAAGATTCTTTATCAGAGTAGCAATCCATTTTCCCCTTTTTAGCACACTGTAGCAAGGATACATGTTCTTGTCGGTGTTACTTAAGATTGTGTTCTAGGACCACCTTCAACAAACATGATCAAATTTCTTAATGCTGATGATTGTGCTTTGTCTATTTAAAGACTATGAGAGAATGTTCTCTTAAAATTTCCCTGCCCACTTTGGAGAATTGATTATTCCCGTGTACTTTACAACCATCTCTTCTTCCTGCAGTTCCTAACTTCGCTTGTGCAGCATGAGTCAGGATACCCGCATCTATACTGGCATGTAAAACCTCTGCTTTCCTCCTTTTGCTTCTCTCGTTCAAATCTTAAAATATTTTCGTTGGCCGTCCTGTTAAAATCATTACCTTAGGAATAGTGAATATCCCTTCAAGCCAATTGCTGCTTTTCTTAAGAAATGTTGTTTCCTCTTTCTTGTGTGCTGCTATCCATCTTCTTTTCAATTCGGACATAAAATGTGGTCGGCCGCGGTGGACTAGTGGTTATGCTCCTTGCCTTTGGTCCCGAGGGTCGCGGGTTCAAACCCGGCCGGAGTCGATGGGTTTTTTAGGGCGAAAAAATCCAAAGAGCAAGTCCTCCGGGAGGGACTTTAAGCCGTGGGTCCCGAGACTGAAGATTTTCAGGCTCGTAAAAAGTCCTTAAGCGTGAATGAAAAGGCCTCTAAGCAAAATTTACCGAATTTTCCCGTCCTAGTACTACCTTGGTTTTCTAGATGTCAGTATGAGGCGGAACGCTGACCACGGACCACTCAAATGACATCTATACGAAAACAAGTGTAACTAAATTAGTACGGTTCAAATTCTTCCCTGTAGGGGGAGAGCGCCTAAATCTCTGTAAAGGGAAAACATGGGCTTACAATACAATACATAAAATGTGAATTTTTTGTGCTTCATTTCATTTATTTGTTCGTCTGATTAAATTTTATAGAGCAAAACATCTCATTTTTTTTAATATTCGGCAAATGTTGCTGTTGCACAATATTAAAGAGACTTCTCGAGTCATTAACTGATGCACGATTGCTCTAAAACAAAATACGAGAAATTTAAAATAGAAATAATCAGTAGTATAAAATATGAATTTTTTACTAATACCTAAACGAAGCCGATAATCACGGAAAACCGCGAATTTCCGCGATCGATTTTCAAGAAATTGTGAAGCCAATACTTTAACCTTTCTACCATAGTAAAAGAAAGTGCCCGGAAATATAACTACAATACTCAAATTTGTTAAGATTTACTTGAGAAAATAACGAAAAAAGTGCCCTATTTGAAGAAGCTTTATCTGAGTCAGAATAGTTATCAAGAGGATAAAGATAATTAAAATGTATTAATTCTTACTGGTTTATGACAATCCGTAACTATTCACTTAAAATGTAATCCCTAATACGCAATAATCTATGTGGAACATATGCTGTACAAAGAGCGCCGAGGAAAGATACTTGCAGTATGAGAAACAATCAAATTTCGATAGGTCATACAGACTCCAGGTTACACTGACTGATGAAAATTGGGTACCGTATTATCGCCTGATTATTCAGCTCTGTCATGTGCTATTTTTTTCATGTCAGGAACAAATTTCAGAAAATCGACTTTTGGCCGCCTAAAACGGTCAAATACGCCACTGCGATGTCGGCCAGTGTGGACCTGTGACTGGTCAGCATCGTGAGATATTTTCATAGTTACAATAAATAACGGTTCCAGTTTTTAAAAATTAGATATAAGACTTGAGGATCCACAATGCTGACCAATATCACCTCTATACTAGCTGATAGAACACCTCTGTGGTTAACACATGCGGATGAGGTTAGCGCCGTCTGGTAGACCTGTTAAGTTCTAAATCAATAAACTGAAAATGATAATTTTATTATCAGTTTTTTTATCCTTCAACAAGTATTTATAATATATCATTAAATTCAACTAACAGATTTATATGATTTCAGTGTAATTTTTTTTAGAAAAATTTGGACGAGAAAAATCTCTATAATGCATAATAGCATGCATTTCCATAATTCAGCCTATGTTTAATATGTTCTATCCGATTACAAAACAAAAATCATTACAATGACAAGAATATTAAGCTTTTTATTTTATTTTAAAAATACATTACGAACTAGCTATCGTCTCGAAGTGCCTATCTTTACCATACTGTGTACAAGACGTGTATAACTTAATTAAATCATTACACATGATTATCCCCTTGTATAAACCTTGCATAACAAGACAAAATGCCGGATTCCATAAACAAATAAATGTTGTTTCGTGAGACATTGGTTGAACGTTTCCTTAAACTTCACGCAAAATAGAACAGTTTAACGACTATTTCATGCATATACAAGATCTAGATAGTATTAACAATGCACGGGAAGGAAAATAAAACATTACAGAATTCGTTACTTCTTCATTTACCCTTCCTTCTATGTAAAATGTCATGGAATAAGCTCTGACGTCAACGATTATATAAAAATGAATGTTTGTTTGTATATATGTTTGTTTATATGTTTGTTTGTTTGTTTGTTTGTTTTGTTTGTTTGTTTGTACTTCATGCGTGGCCATACCGTTGATCCGATTGTGATGGGGCTTTTTGAAAAATGTTCAGGAAATTCCCGGGATGAACATAGACTATAAGAGAGTTGTGATACTCAACTCCTACACCCTTAAAAATCACCCTTTGTAGTGGAAAACGTGAAAAAAAAACTCTTTGGACAGTTAAAGGCTTACGCTGCCTAAACCATAACAAATACACGAAATTAATGTACACAGAATTGAATAGATCAAAAAAGCTCTACAATAAAGTCCGCGACAGCATATGTTTATCTCTTACGGTTAATTAAGAATAACCATTTTTGTCTTTCATTGATGTCAAAAAGATCGAGACAAGTACGTAGATTCCTGTACAAGCATAGCAGCACATGGCGGGTATTCTTTTACGGATAACTCACAATAACGAATTTTGTCTTTTAGCTCATTTATGCCAAGAAGATCGAGATAAGTAGATTCCCGGGCAACACTGGGTAAACAGCACGGGGTATCTAAAAATACTTACGATATAAATTTTTCGTCCCACTTATTTAATTAAACATAAAACACATCAATTTTCGTATTTCAGTTCATTTATGTCAAGAAGATCGGGATAAGTAGATTCCCGGGCAACGCCGGGTAATCAGCATGGGGTATCTAAATAATATAAATTTATAATTTTTTTCCTTCTACTTATTCAACTAAACATAGATGCACATTCATTTTTATTTATTTAGGCGTAGCAGCGCACGCCGGGTATTAGCTAGTGACCAATTAATGTAGTCTATTGCATTAAGAATAGCATTTTAATTCAATCTTATATTGATACCTTCATTCTTTCCACGTGTGTAAACCATTTCTCTCTATATTCTCTGATTTTCTCATCCAATGGATACATATTTAACTCTGTTCTTGTATCTTCATTCCTTATCCGATCCAATCTTATGCAGCCTTTTGTTCTTCTAAGGAAGTTCATTTCTGCGCTTTGTATGCAGTTTTTTTGGTCATTACCCAAGTTTCGCTCCCATAAAGTAATGCAGGAACTGCCAATGTTTTATAAAACTTCAGTCTAGTATCTCTCCTTGTTTTATTCTTTAATGTTTTATGTATAGTTCCTCATATCATTTGAAATTTCGACAGTTTCATATGTATGTCTCTTTCAGTTTTTGTGTTTATAGTAAAATTACTCCCAAATAATTAAAATGTGTTACTTGTTCCAGAGGATTGTTGTCTGTTACGATTTTTGATCTTATATGATCGTTTCCCCAAAAGTGGGGTTATTAGTAACGAAAATATACATTATAATAAACTCCATGTCCTTGTGTGATCAAAAAAAAGAATGATCCATAGTTAAAATCCCTCTCGTGAGAGATCGTGTCACTATAGCGTGTAGCACGTAGAAGTACCTGTAAAGGGGACAGTTTAAACTGTGTTTATGGAATATACAATAATAACTAACTAGCAAATGAACTCGCTGGCACTATCGTACTCATGGCCGCACGGACATAAGCTCCACATGCATCCCCATCTTAAGACATCGTTTTACAATCATCCCCTGTAAAATTTACCTTCTTAAAATTAATTTTATGCTCTCACCTAATTATTGGCCTACCTACTCGGCGCTTTCCTCTGTTTTTTCTACAGAGTTTCCATGTCCCTCTTTCAGTCCCCATTCATGCCACATGCCCTGACCATCGCAGTCTACGAAACTTAAATGTTCTTATTACATCTGGTTTCCAATAAATATAATGCTGTTCTTTGTTTATGAAGTCTTCTCCATTCACCTGTTAGTTCATCTCTCTTTGATCTCAAATCTTTACATATATATAATTCTTCTGTACGTGTGTTTGCTGGTTGAGTGGAAGAGAGGGCCTTATGGCCTTAACTCTGCCATAATAAATAAAGTATTATTATTATTATTATATTATTTGTCCCTGAACTCCTCCTAAACAACTGGACCGATTTTCACGATTTTTTGCGTGTGTTTGAGTGGATTCCTGGAAGGTTTAGATTCGCAATTGGACGCTCTAAAATCATTAGATGTAGGAGTTCACCTGTAGTGAAAATTTAAATATCGCTCTAGTGGTCACAACTTTTGATGTTTCACAACGAAACTTAGTATATCGTATTAAAATAAATTGAGGTAGGTATTATCCAAACATGAGCGAAATTCAACAATTATAAGTGGAAATTTACCTGAAATCCGAAATTAAAAACTTAGACCTACTAAACGACTAGACCGATTTTTATGAATTTTTTGTGTATATTTGAATGGGTCTCTGGATGTTTTAGATTCACAATTAACCCTCCAAAACCATTAGGTGTAGAAATTCACCTGAAGTAAAAATATACAAATCACTCTAGCTGTCACAATTTTCTGTTTCACAACGAAACTCAATATATCCAAAAATGTTCGAAATATGACAATTAAAAGTGGAGTTTTACCTTAAATTCGAAATTAAAATCTGACTACCAATTATAATAATACAGAGTGTCCATAAAGTCCTGCTACCAAAACAATGTAACTTAGCACGTAAACTATTTGAGATAGAGACATGCGGTTTTTTGAAACGTATTCTACATCTCTCAAAGTTTTGTTTACATTTGTTGCAGATTGTGATTTAAACGACAATGACGACACCACAGGAAAAGGCCCAATGTGTATGGTGATATATTGAGTCTGATAAATCACCAGTAACTGTTCAGCCAAATTTCTGCCGGCAATGTGGTAGAGATCCTCCATCCAAATGATCCATAATTATATGGGTCGAGAAATTTCTAGCGACTGGCAGTGTAATAGACTTGCCACGGAGTGGACGATCAGGTGTGAGCCAAGAAACTATCGTCAATGTGCAACTTGCATTTCAACTCAGACCTCAAAAATCGGCTCGTTCACGGGAACTGCATTTACCAAAATCAACCATTCATAAAGTCCTCCATAAGCGGGTACATCTTCAGGCCTATAAAGTGCAAATTACGCAAACGTTGTCGCCAATTGACTTCCCACTGCGCGCTGAGTTTGCTGATTCCATGCTGAACATAATTGATGAAAACAATAAGTACCTGCAGAGGATGATGTTCTTTGATGAAGCTAGTTTCTTTGTGTCTGGACATGTTAAGCGCCATAACATTCGGATATGAGGATGCTGGTGATTTACCAGACTCAACATACCACCATACACATTGGGCTTTTCCTGTGGTGTCGTCATTGTCGTTTAAATCACAATCTGCAACAAATGTAAACAAAACTTTGAGAGATGTAGAATACGTTTCAAAAAACCGCATGTCTCTATCTCAAATAGTTTACGTGCTAAGTTACATTGTTTTGGTAGCAGGACTTTGTTGACACTCTGTATTACATATTTATTTATTTATTTATTTATTAAAGTAACTTTATTTTATTTCCTTACAGGTAAGATCCAACATATTTAGAGAGGTAGTCTGATACTTGCGCCCAAGGTAAGATGCAAGTATTTCTTATAGAATTCCTTTATTACCCTCAAACATGTTTTAGTGAATTCCAAAGGAATGAAGCTATTGAGATTGTTGTCATGAAACTATTTTTGAAAAACAAATTACAGATCTTCACTGATCCTATCTAGTAGACACAAAAATAATCATGGCCAAAATGTATATTTACATTTACAGAGTGCAAATATCGCAAACTGAAACGGTTGAAATTATACGGCAGTATAAGCAAATAAGTTCTAGTAAACATGGGTCTGCAAACAAACCATGTCCGAGATTTATTATTTAGAATATGTGGTTATGAGCCGCCACTGACGTCCTGCGTTGTAAAGATAATTTCAAAATGATTCAACAGACGAGTCCCATATTGCAACCGGATGCAAGGACGACACTTTGAACACCTCCTTTAACAGTTACGAGTGTACAGTATTACCATAACATGTAAAGTATAATTGTATTTCTTGGTAGGTTAAGCTATGAATGAATTTTGAGGCAACATAGAATAGCAATTAAACGAAAAGACTACTTTTCAAATTAATTTGTACTAATTAGGAAGATGTTTATTAATTAAGTCAGTGGCGGTTTGTAACCACACATTTGTAATTATCTCCACATGACTCATTTGCGAACACTTGTTTACTAGAACTTTTTTGTTTCTATTATCATATACTTTCAACCGTTCCAGTGTGCGCTATAAATTTTGCTACACGGTGTATATCAACACTTTAAAACTTCATATTAAAGCATCATAAGGTTGTCATCATCATCATCATCTTCACTTCAAGGTTTAGGCGATTCGCCTATTTCGAATTCACAATGATTCCTTATATATCTTCCTAGGTCTTCCTTCATTCATTAATCCTTTTGGTTTATAATGGTATGCTATCTTGGGCAATCTTGTTTCTTCCATTCTCTGAATATGCTATTCCTAGCCGACGCGGTGTTGTTGAATTCTATCATTTATTGAATATATTTCTAATACTCTTATTTCTTTATTTGTGTGGTCCAATTTTGTGCATCTTTGTTCCTTCTTAGAAAAGTAATTTGTGCACTTTGTATTCTACTCGAACTCCTCTTATTTGTTACCCAGGACTCGCTACCGTATAAAAGTACCGGTACCGCCATTGTCTTGTAGAACTTCAATCTTGTATCCTTCCTCGTTTTATGTTTTAATGTTCTATGAAAAATAAAGCCAGGAAAGACTCTATAATGAAATTATACAAGACAATGGCAGTGCCTATTATTACTTATGGATCCGAAACATGGACAGTGACAACACAACAATCAGCCAGAATACAAGCTGCTGAAATGAGATTCCTCAGACCAATAGCAGGATATCAAAGAACAGACAAAAAACATCTTCTTCTTCTTCTTCACGGTTTAGGCTTATTTACTAGCCTGTTCCGGCTCCAAATTGCTGCTCTTTCCATATTTTCCTTGGTCTTCCCAAACTTCTTCTTCCTCGTGGTGAATAGTTGTATGCTGCTTTTGGTATTCTATTCTCAGTCATCCTTGCAAAGTTTTCTTTCCAGTTTGGTCTGTATTTCTCTATTGTTGAGTTTAATTCTTCTATTTTTAGTTGTTGTCTTATTTCTGTGTTATGTTTTTTGTCTGTTCTTTGATATCCTGCTATTGGTCTGAGGAATCTCATTTCAACAGCTTGTATCCTGGCAGATTGTTGTGTTGTCACTGTCCATGTTTCGGATCCATAAGTAATAATAGGCACTGCCATTGTCTTGTATAATTTCATTATAGAGTCTTTCCTGACTTTATTTTTCAAAGTTCTTTAAGGAGGCAGCCCCTCCAAAGGACTAACCCTACAGTCCGTTAGTAGCGTACTCAGGGGACACTTCAAAATACTTATAAGCTCCAAAGGTATAGCCGGACTGTCCAACCGATGACGACAAAAAACATAACACAGAAATAAGATAACAACTAAAAGTAGAGGAATTAAACACAACACTAGAAAAATACAGAACAAACTGGAAAGAACACTCGGCAAGGATGACTGAGAATATAATACCAAAAGCAGCATACAGCTATTCACCACGAGGAAGAAGAAGTTTGGGAAGACCAAAGAAAAGATGGAAAGAGCAGCAATTTGGAGCCGGAACAGGCTAGTAAATAAGCCTAAACCGTGAAAAAGAAGAAGAAGAAGAAGAAGAAGAAGAAGAATGGTGCCACATATAATTTGATATGTTGATAATATATATATAGGATATATAGGATAGTCCACCGCTGTGGTCTCGAGGTTAATGTGCTGCTTTGTCTCGCAGCGGGCCTGGGTTCAATTCCCGGTCATGACAGGGTGAGGTTTTTTCGGGGGTTTTTCCTCACCTGTAAGACAAATGTCAGGAAGCTTAGGACCGCACGGTCCCCGAAAATTATCCGGCCATCATCATCCTTAGCATTATCATCATTATCCTTCACCGGCGTGGAAAGCAACGTGAAGCTACCAATAATTCCATAGTAAAGCTGCAAAGCATAGCATGAAAATACTATGATTGCAGTGAAAGACCTGCCCTCGGGCAGAATTATTATGGATCGATGGATATGCAGGGTGTTGCAAAAACACCAACAACGGAGGTTAGGTATTATTTTGAGATATTTTTAATAAGGTACCAATGTCCGGAAATGATGCGTTTTCAAACAATGACTAGTTAATTATAACTCAAGATCAGCGTGAGTTCGAAAGATTTGAAGACTCATTACCTCTCAGGTACGGAACCTGTAATACGTGACTTCGGAATGTGGCTGCAACGTGACGGAGCTCCAGCTCGCTTCGATGTTAATGTGAGGAGACATTTGGATACAACGTATCCAGGTCGATGGATTAGCAGAGGGGGACCAGTCCAATGGCCTCCGAGATCACCTGATCTAACCCTCTCGACTACATTTTATGGGGCGGCATGAAACAGTCTGCTTATCAGGCTCCAATAGAGAAACGTATGGATCGTATAGCCCGAATCCACGCTGCTACACAAATAATTCAAACGAGGCCAAGCGTATTTGATCGTGTGCACCAATCACTACATAGTCGATGTACGCTCCTGCAACGAGATGGAGGTGGGTACTTTGAAAACTTGATGTGACTGTAAGAGTATTGAGCCTTGGAATGCAACTAACGGAACTCTTGAGAAGTTAGTTGCCCATAGTGTGAAAACGCATTATTTCCGGACATTGGCACCTTATTAAAAATGATCAACATACCTCAATATGCCACCTCATCTCCGTTGTCGGTGCTTTTTGCAACATCCTGTATGTATGTGTATATATGGTATGATAAGAAAAATAAATGCCTGGACGGGATTCGAACCCGGATCTCTGAGTCTGTACCTCAGCGTGATATCCATTACACCACCAGGCGAATCCAATCCAACACTTATTTTTCTTATATATGTATTATATTCTCCATTATTACTAGATGTCGCGAGAAGTCGGTCTTCACTGTCATCTAGTAGCTGACTATAACAAGTAAGCAAATTAAAGAGAATATTAAAAATTATATATATTCTCTTTAATTTGCTTACTTGTTATAGTCAGCTACTAGATGGCAGTGAAGACCGAGTTCTCGCGACATCTAATAATAATGGAGAATATAATACATATATAAGAACAATAAGTGTTTGAATTGGATTCGCCTGGTAGTGTAATGGATATCACGCTGAGGTACAGACTGAGAGATCCGGGTTCGAATCCCGTCCAGGCATTTATTTTTCTTATCATACCATATTAAGCTTGCATTGCTCAATGTTAAACATTTAATTATAACATATATATATATATATATATATTATAAATATATTTTTGACATTTGGCAATAAAGGCAAATATGATATGAAAAGAAAATTGAGAATACTACATGTATAAGAAAATTGTATGTTTGTCTTGGAATTCTTGGGTAGCTCAGTTGGTTAGAGCGCTAAAGGTACAGACTTTAGAGACTCGAGTTCAAATCCCGACTCAAGCATTCTTTTTTCTTTTCATATCATATATATGTGTGTGTGTGTGTGTGTGTTTGTGTGTGTGCCTTATTAATGTTTTTTTATCATCGAAATCAAACTTGGCATATAGCAATTACTTGGATAAAATGCCATTGCAGATCTCTCAAGTGAACAATAACAACAAATTGACAACAGGATTTATCTTCTGGTTCTGTTGCGAATGTTTTCGTGTCAATGTAATCTGTTTCAAATAAACAAAACTTTAGAAAACAAAATAGCACAAATATGGTGTTTTGTGTTGAACCCTTATGATCTGAGGTCGCGAGAACTTGCATGTCATACAACAATGACCTTTGACTTTGCAATGACGTACAACTTATCTTTGCATTCGTCATGACTACGTCATGCGAACGGGGTGCGCTCTCCAAGATTCAATGCCATTGGTAATTTAAATATAACGCTTAATTTTATTGGTTATAATAAAACAACTGAGATGAGTTTTGCGTCATGTTGTAATGAAGTCTTAACTTAACTGTGCGATAGTAGAAAGTGTTAAAATCATTTATTTCTTGCTTTATTCTTCTGGCATGTGTAACTCATTTCAAGAAACTATCATTAATTTATTATTACAGATATTAACATATTTTTCTGTCTCATTCTCTTTACCTGAGTTTTACTTCGCTCGATCTAGGTAATCAGTAAACTTTAAGATCCAAATGGCCCCCAAACATTATCTGGCCATCAAAATCATTAATATCATATTCGTCTTGTTTAGTAACAATTCACACTAAATTATGAATTAATGGTGTCTTAAATATTCGTGTTGTCTCGGAGGTGGCCTGGAGTTGAGCTGATCAGAAATCTTGGGAGCTCCTCGATCTACATAAGATATCATATACGTAGACTTAACAAATGCACATCTTATTCTCGTATATTAAAAAGACATAGGATTCATTTAAGATTCCTCTTACGTATACTCGGACCAACGGATCTGTGCCCCTGTAGCGCTGACATCGTTCTTAGAAAAGTACACGTCTGTACTCACACCATTTCACCGCACTCCCCTCCCACTACGTCAAACAACAGCCATGGAGTACGAATGTTGCCAAACTTCCCCCAGTGTCGTGGATCTTGAATATTGAATAATGCAAGGTTGGAGTTGCGTTAACAAAACTGGAGTGCATGTGCAAGAGAGAGATAGAAAAGAAAGATATAGGAATGCAGGGAGGGAAATGATTTCCCGAAGCAGAAAAGGAAGTAGGCTTTAGTTCACAATTGAAATATTTTAAGTAAAATTTTAACATATTCTAATTAATAACTAATTTTAAATTCACAGTTCCGTTGGACAGACAATACTATATTTTCCAGGTGGAGTTTGGGATTTGTTAAAATTATTATTATTATTATTATTATTATTATTATTATTATTATTATTATTATTATTATTATTATACAAGGCCATTACTTTCAACATATGCTGTGATGCAGGTAAGCCTAATGTATGTTAGTATAGTTGAACCCGCCACCACCCCTAGGGATACCTCGGGCAAAGCCCTATACTCCTTAGTCAACTGCCTTGTTCTCCCTTGTCTACTTCACGAAACCACTTGGGAACTTCATAAACATAAAACCAACACCTTGCGAGAAGGTGTTGGAGTTACCAATTCGGGTAAATTGGTTTGAGCTACATAGTACGTCAGGTCGCTCATGCCTGACGACCCCATAGTTGGTTCACGGGGTCCATGAGCCTGGCAGGGAGGACTGCTTTGCTTGGGAGCATTGCAGATCCACTGACCATCCCCCTGTTCTACCTCCAGGGACGCATCCTGCAACCGTTGTGAGACCGGCTAGGCTTGACGCTCCAAGTCCGCAGTGTGAGACTTTAGTACATCCAGGTGCTCAATTCCTGGTTCACGAGGTCGTAGCCTGAGCCGGGAATCAGCGCAGGTTCTCCCAGGCTGATCCGGGCCGTACCCTGTTCTACCTCCCAGAGACGTGTCCTGCCGCCGTTGTGGGCCAGCTAGGAGCTCGCAGTTCCTGCAGGTAAGCATATAGTACGACAGGGCGCCAATCTCCTGCCGACCCCACTAATGGTTCACGAGTCCATCGGACTTAGCTGGGAGGACTGACGAGCAGATCCACCGATTTTTTCCCTGTGCACCACCCAGGGACGTGTTCTGTTGCTGAAGTGGGTCCAGCCTGAGCATTAGTACGTCAGGTCGCTCAACTCCTGACGACCTCACAATTTGTCCTCGGGTCAGTAAGTTCGGTCGCAGATTTGGCTAATATCCCCCACACACAAAAGAACGGAGCAAATCCCCCAAGCACAAAAGGATTGTTCCGCGCCCCCTCCATCGCCGACTGACGTGGTCTGTAATTTCATAGCTAAGTCGCCGTGGTATTTTCCAGACCATCCCATTCGCAAGACTAGGACTGTCGTGCCGCTGTTGTGAGACCAGCACACTGAGTAATGTAGGCATCCAGAGAACCCATTGCCCTAGCGCCACTCACAGTTGGTACTCGGGTTAGCTGGCCTTACCAGGGTCGACGCAGCGCATCGTAATACTACGTCGAGACACCTGGGATACCCCATGACCAAGCCGTGAGGTTCCCCTCCATTTAAATTAGTATTATTCTCGACCTCCCAGTGATTCCACCCGGGGCGCAGCTCCTGGTGTGAGGCCAGGATAATGAGAACATAGTACGACAGGGCGCTCATCTCCCATCGACCCCACTTACGGTCCACAAGTCCCTTGGGCTTAGCCGGGAGGACTGACAAGCAGATCCACCGACCTTTTCCCCTCTACGCCACCGAGGGGACGTGTTCTGTTGCTGAAGTGGCCCCAGCATGAGCTAATCGTACATCAGGTCGCTTAATCCTGATGACCTCACAAATGGCCCGCGGGTCCGGTCTGGACTTAGCCGGGAGGAATGCAAGCAGACCATCAGCCGTTCCCCTATCCGCCACCGAGGGACGCTCCCTGTTGCTGTTGTGGGCACAGCGCGGGGTCCGTGAAGCGGACCCCCCAGGGTGTAAGTTAGTACAGTAGTAATTTGTAATTTTAGTACACTAGGTAGTGCTCCGTACAAATGTCTTACCGGTCGTGTTGTGTAACTCTGGCGGAAGGCGCGCCAATTCTCACCCAGTCCAAGGCCGCCGCGAAACGGTCCGCAGATCTACGAACACACAGTACTAACTAACTAACTAACCCACTACCACTACGAACCCGTAGATTAATTGACCCGCGATGACATAAGCTCTCCACACATCCCTATCCTGAGCTAATGGTTTCCAATCATTCCCTGTATAATCTACTTCCCTCAAATCATGATTAATGTTATTCTCCCGCCCTCATTCTTGGTCCATCAACTGGGCGTTTTCCTTCTGGTTTTCTTACAAGAACCTTCCATGCCCCTCTTTCATTCCCCATTCATGCCACATGTCCTGCCCATCACAATCTAGGAGACAACTGTTCGTATTATATCCTAAGACATTACCACTACAAAATATGTATTATGAAAGACACACCACTGAATTAGTTTGTATTTTCTCTAACCTGTTGCCAGTGCGGCAACTGTTTGTGTAGTGTGAGTGCACCGGCACTTTGATGGATCTTAACCCCCACCCCTGGGCTACGTAGTTCCTTGCGTGACGGACTTGTATGTATCTTCATTTTAATTAACAATAACCAATGCCAAGAACAAGTACAACATTTTAACTATTTAGGTTGTGAAATATTTTATCAAAATGAAAAATATGTGAACAACAAAATCACCAAATTTACACAAATCTTAGGAATAATAAATAATACATTAAAAGTTAAATTAATACAAAATCCACAAGAATAAAATATATAATACTTTAGCATTACCCCCCCCCCTTTTATACGGATGTGAGATTTAGATATTAAGAAAAACAGACAGCAGTAGAATCAAAGCAATGGAAATTAAATTTCTCAGAAGGAGACCACGATACACTCCTTTTGGATTGAAAAAAAATGAAGAAATTTTAGAACAATTAGAAGTAGAATCAGTAGAAGAAAAACTCGACAGATATAAATTAAACTGGCTAGACCCTGTAGAAATAATGGATAATTAAAGAATTTTTAGAAACATTTTTGTTCCGATGAGGTTATTGTTAAATATTTTTAAAAAATTGTACCTATTGTGGCAGTCGTCCTCAACAAATTATATTTGCATAAAATATTCAATGAAATATCCAATGAACAACTTTGAAAATGGAACCGGTTCCAGAAGGCCGAGCAGAATGTTTTATACAAATACAATATTGTATCTTGGGGCTGCGAGTGATGAACATGGTGAGAAGTTCCATCAGGACATATCAAGATGGAATCCAGGTACCAGGGTCAATATGGCCTGAGTATGATGGGTGATTTCTGCTGGTCTCTACAGTGATCAACTACATTCCAACATAAGCGGAAAAGTAAAGGCCCTAAGCACTTTTAATAGATGTTTTAGTGCTTACTACTACTTGTAAGTTATCCTTATACATTTAGTTATAGTAATATAATTTAACAATATATAAGACTATTTAACTCATGCCCCAAATGGGAGTCAATGACCAATAACATTTCAATTATTTTTTTACAAAGAAAGCACCTCCTTTTTAACATTCTGAATAGGTCATATCATTATTTTGCAGTGACTGACCCTCTAAGAAATACGGCTACCAGATTGTATATATAGTGCATGGATATCAGCAGAAAGCGCATGCGATAGATAATATAAAAACATTTGTAACAATTGATTATACCACAAAAAAAAGAAAAAAAGAAAACGACTGTTTGCACTTTCTTAAACGAATTATTTTCCATGAAATGACGTTGCAGAAAAATATAATTGACATATTTACATCATAGGACATCACATTAATTAATACCTATAACGTTGGTTATAAATTTCTCCACTAGGGTGCATTCTTACAGTATTGCGGTCCTTTGGCAATAAATAATATTATGATCTGGTTGCAGTGATGAACAAAGGAAGGAAATGAAGCGTACCAATCGTTTCTTATTTGTTTTCAAACATCGCCGTTTATATTAAATATTTTAAAATAGCTATAGTTAAATAATGATTTGTGAGTAAACAGTTTAATTTTATTCTTTAAATATTCCTAACAAATGCCACTATTGATTTCCAAATTTCTCTAGATAAATTCACTCCTCACTTCGTGAGTCGTAAATTTATCGATAATTTGGAAATCACTCGTGGCATTTCTTATGATAAACTAAATTTATACACCGACTTTATGATAAAATTACTATAAATAACTATTGAATAGTAAAATTTCCTATCATTTATAGAGTCCCATAACTAAAAAAAAACCTGACGTGCTAGGATAAATCTGATTACAGATCTGGAATCAAGGAATCGCTTTCAGTATAAAACAGCCAGGATTTCCTCAGTAGCAGACAAAAAGTATTTTTTTGTAGATCAGTGATAATTTGTTGAGGGCGATTGCCACAATAGGTACAACATTTTATTGTTTTTTTTTTAAATAATTCAAGAATTCCAAAAATGATCATCATTATCATCTATCATCACGGTTTAGACCGTTTCTGATCTGTTCCGGCTCCATATTTTAGTTGCTCGCTCCATCTTTTAGTTGGTCGTCCCCGACTTCTATGTCCTTGTGGATTATAGTTTAACATATTATAAGGTATCCTCTCTTCACTCATTCTACTAACAGGTTCAAATCACTTATTTCTATGTTCTTCTATTTTTGTTACCACACTAGTTATTTGTATTTCTTCACAAATATCTTCATTCCTCCTCCATTTGTCCAAAAGAGTACATCCTGTCACATATCATAGGAATTACATCTCGGCTGCTTCCAGTTATTTTATTAAATTTTTGGTGAGAGTCCAACACTCCGAGCCATACAACAGAACAGGAATAGCTAAAACTTTGTAAAACTTTAGGAGTGTTTCTTTACGAACTTTCTGCTAATTCCAAAAATGATGATGCAATGTAAACCCAAAGGACATTAACGACGAGGAAGAGCTCTTAACAGACTGCTAGATAGAGCCGTAACAGGTCTATAAAGACCTAATTCGTGACGGATGATGATGGTGATGAATTTAGAGATTGATTTTATTAACTTCGGAAGATATCAATACAACGGGATGCAATTAACTGCGTCTCTGTGTCGCAATTTACGATAAGTATAACACAATATTTCATTCATAAATACAAGTTACGAAACGATATAATTTACGTTAATTACAGGAAAAATATATAGTGCAGCTAAAGTGGATTTATATGGAAATACAACTTAACAAGGAAAACAAGATAATGGAGAATAAATATTGGATCTTGGGAGATTAAAAAGCGGTTGATTATATTTTCTCAAAGTGTGAAAAAAACACACGTGGATTGGTGAACCAGATTTATGACGTCAAAGTAATCTAACTAGCAATTTGAGTCAAGGTTCATATTATACTTCACTTCACATAATATACTGTGTTTCTTAAAATTTAAAAAAAATCCGTGAAACTGCTCAGACTAAGCGAATTCTTTAATAATTACAATTGTTGGTTCGTTTTTTGTTAGTTTACGTAACATATCTTAATTTTGTTAATTAAATTATATGTATTCAGTTACATTGCGAGAAGACAAACATAGCGGCCGCTAGAACGCTTTTTTAAATTACAACTTTCAGGTAAAATGCTACTCAAACATTTAAATTTCGATAATTTTAGGAGAATACCTTTTTCATTTTATTTCATTGATATATGCTCAGTTTCGTTGGGAAAACTCGAACACTGCGGCTGTTAGGTCGTTTTTCTTAATTTCTGTTCAGATAAACTCCCATCCCCAATGACCCGATATTCTTGGTCAAGGAGCTTTATCTTACGTTTCCTAATTAATAACTGTATTCCGAGTTTCATTTCGAAAAAAAAAAGAATGTGGCCATTAGAGATTATGTATATATCATCGTCATCTTCTTTCAGGATTAGGTCTCTGCATGTTCCGAACACAGATTTGTTTAGCCCAGTGTTTCCTTGGTCTTCCTACCGATCTTCATCTTGCAGGATTATAAATCAATGCTATCTTTGATATCAATATCCTCTGTCATTCTCTGCAGATGCTCTATAACTGTTCCTGTGTTCTTCTATTTGTTGAAGAAGTAGTTGTACTTTTAGTTCCTCTCTAATGTTCTCATTCTAGCTATATAAAGCTTACCTATAAATTTTTGTATGTCATAAGTTTATTTTTCTTATAAAAAAAAGGCTAATCAAATCCATCAATTGAATAGCCTCCTACTTCACTAGTTTACCATATATGATACATTTAGCGTTCATTTATTTTCTCGCTTCGGCAATAGCTCTAACTCACTGTGATATTATTGCCTAACTATGATGGTTGTCCGTTTTATAAAAGCGGGTGCCCCGACAATGCTTGACAATGATTAACATTCACGTGGTGGTAGTCGGCATCTTTATATTTAATTATATATACCAGCTGCGGGGAAACGGAGCTGGACAACCATCATAGTGAGGCGATAATATGTGGTATCATATTTGATACCTTTAGAGCTTCAAGCTCATATATGCGTACATTCGTTTCAACTACAGAGTATATAGAGCCTAAGGCAGCATTAAGTGACGGGCAAAAACTTGGTTCAGACCAAAGGTATCATACATGATACCTTGCTTAAAAGCCTCTCAAACCCCCCCCCCCCTAAAATCAAGATTTTTTTGTTTATTGAAAATGTGTTATTTTTATCCCTATGAACCCATTTAACATGAAAATAAAATTATAATTGTCAAAATCTCAATTCAGGACACCCATAAAAGCACCGCCAATTTTTTTTAACCCCAAAAAATTTTTGTTATTTGGCTCTCTAGAAACCCATTAAGCACAATGAGTAGGATCTTGTTAAACTTTTCTCAGAACAAATTTATAATCTTAATTTTACCCTAAAGTTGAGTTTAATGTGGAAAAGGGATGTTAATGGTACGAGAGACCTTTTTATAAGTAAAAGTAAACTTTAAAACAGTATTACAACTTTGTTTTAAGCGATTATATTGAAGAATTGATTGATATTTGAAAAGTTTATTTTTGCAATTCGTAATGATATAAACATTATCTCTGATATAGATTTAGTTAAAAATAATATCCACTCTATCACACGCAAGTTGAGATAAGAATACATGTTATAAAAATCTATAGAAATGTATAACCTTAATAAAAAGTGCTATCAGGCACTTGAGAATATGAATAAGTCATTGCTGATAGCTTACATGGAAATCTGCGTAAACCTCGTGAATTAAAGTCAGAATTCTCGTAGCTCTCAAAGTGTTGACGTAATTTTCACCTATTCGCTGATTTATTGATGTCATTTTCCTCATCTGTTGTTCACAGAATTTGCTTGATATACGTTATGTGTTATCGATAGGCACGCCTCTAACCGGACTTAAGGCGTTGTGACATGAAATGCTTGAATGAAAGCAATCAATATCAAGGGTAGTTATTTATGTAACAGCACTTACCTTCTCAATTCACATTGTTTACATTTTATATAATCTGCAGTCATTTCGGTCTCACGCCGTAGCCGAGTGGCTTAAGGCATTTTGCCTTGGTGCAGAGCTCTGGATCTTTTGCTGGTTCAAGTCGTTAGCAGGGAAGCATTTTTCTCATGAAATTTCTGCAAGTATTTTAATGGGTCTTCTCTTTCACTTCGATAATGGCAATTTTACATATAATAAAAATTATGGATTATTCTGCAACTTGATTCCATCCATAGTAATTCTGCCCGAAGGCAGGTCCTTCACTGAAATCATAGCATTTCCATGCTATGCCTGCAGCTTTACTAGGGAATTGTAGTTGTGGTAGCTTCCCATTGCTTACTACACCGGTGAAGGATGATGATGATGGCCATATGATTTCGGGGACCGTTTGGGCCTTGAAGTTTTCCTAACATTTGTCTTACAGGCGAGGAAAAACCCCGATAAAAACCTCACCCAGAAAAACTGCCCCGACCGGGGATCGAACCCGAGCCCACTGCGCGACAAGGCAGCACGCTACCTCGAGACCACAGCGGTGGACGCAACTTGATTAATGATACATAATAGGCATAGACTATACTATATACAGACGATAAGGAAAGGCCAAAAAATATTAAAATAATAATAATAATAATAATAATAATAATAATAATAATAATAATAATAACCTACTTTAATTAAATAATTGGCTTCATGAAGAAAGTCCAAAATATAAAAGAATAATAAAAATACACCTAGAACAGGTTATATATTATATTGTCTAAGGAAATATTTAGTGAGCTTTTTCTAAACTCTTTGAGTCGAACAGTCGTTGATGTACGAGGAGAGGGAATTTCAGAGTCTGGTTGCTGAAACATGGAAGGATGGGGAATAGTGAGATGTTCGATGTAAAGGAACAGCTAGAGTTAAATTTTATCTCGAACGCGTGTTTAAGTTATAGTGGAAAGATAGTGGATGAAAACGAGGAGAAATATAAAGGGATGTTGAGGTGGGCAAAGTGTTGTATAAGAAGCAGAGGCAATATATCTTTAGCCTGTCTTCCAATCGGAGCCAAGACAACATTTCAAAAACTGGAGATATGTGATCTGATTTACGGAGGTTGCATATATAATGAGCACAAGCATTATGAACTCGTTGCAGTCTATGTCCGAATGTGATATAACGGTTAAGAGTAAGTCACAATAATCGAAATGCGGCATAATCAAAGTTGAGAAGAGCACTTTTTTCAATAAATCCATCCATAGTAATTTTGCCCGAAGGCAGGTCCTTCACTGCAGTCATAGTATTTTCATGCTATGCTTGCAACTTTACTAGGGAATTGTAGGTGTGGTAGCTTCCCGTTGCTTTCCACACTGGTGAAGGATGATTATGATAATGAGAAGGATGATGATGATGGCCATACGATTTCGGGGACCGTTTGGGCCTTAACGTTTTCCTGACATTTGTCTTACAGGTGAGGAAAAACCCCGATATAAACCTCACCCAGAAAAACTGCCCTGACCGGGGATCGAACCCGGGCCCGTTGCGTGACAAAGTAGCATGCTACTTCGAGACCACAGCGGTGGACTTCCAATGAATAAAGAAGGAAAATTTTAAACGTTTTAAGTAATAAAAGATCGAAGCAGCGATGATAATTGTAGCGACGATATTTTCTTCTGATTCCACAACAGTTTCATACACCAGTTGCTTCATGTGTCCCCAGACAAAGAAATTCAGACACGTGAGGTCAGATTATCTGGGTGGCCAGGCCACAGAGCCACCTCGGCCGACACCATTAACAAAATGTTCAGTAACATTTCAAGTTGACTTCAGAGACCATATGTTCCTCATCGAAATATATTTTTGATTTTCTCTACCTCCTGTATTAATTTGAACGAATAGTTTTGGAACACCCTGTATAGTCTGCTTTTAACAAGATGTTTACATTTAAAATATTTTACAAGTCCATTATAACACCTGTTTATACTATGAATCCGCATAATAAACTAAAAAAACTCCTGGCGTGACAGGCCTAGAAGGCCCTTAGTCTACCAGCCGACTGCTGGCCTTACATCCGCATATGTTAATCACAGAGATAGATGATCAACAGTCAGTGTAGGGGTGACATGTGGTCAGCATGTCGAGTCCTTCAGCCGTTATAGCTGGTTTTCTCAACCTGGAGCCGCTACTTATTGTAGCTACCCAAATGCCTCACGATGCTGGGTAGGCACCGGTCCCATACTGGCCGAAATACCATGAGAAAATTTCTTCTCCCATGGAGACTCGAACCAGCGCAAGTCCCGTAGCTCTGCGCCAAGGCTTCCTGCCTTAACCACTCGACTACGGAGCGGGATGAATCCGCATAATATCATAACAAAAATATAAATAGACGCATTATAACGTCAAATATTAAAGCGTATAAAAATTAAATAAAAATAGATAAATTAACAAGGGAGTATAAAAAAGGAATAGTACAAAAGAATAAGCAAGAAACGACAAAAATCCAAATTTCCCACATTGTTCGATAGATCATTAATATCATGTCCGTATAGGACTACTTAAATCTTTTCTGACGCTCAACATATGAAGACATGTTATTATTATTATTATTATTATTATTATTATTATTATTATTATTATTATATTATTATTATTTTATTTAGGATTATTCCACAATGCAGTGTTTTCCGTCAACCCAAAGTGATTTGTCGCCAGAGGTTCCTGTCTAAAGCATCTTCTTCCCTCAGATCTCTAGCTTCCATACTTCTCTTCACTCCATCCATCCATCCATCCATCCATCGTTCTCTAGGCCTTCCTCTTCCACTTCTTCCATTAGCTTTCCAATTAAGGATCTTCTTTGGTATTTTCTATTCTTTCATTCTTATGAGGTGCCCATACCATTTTTCTTTTATTTTTCCTAATATATATTTTTTTCCAATGTGCGGGTAGGGTGAGGGAGATTACCCAAACCACTCTTCTGCGCAACCATTTGTGGCGTTTTTGAAACCACGCTTCTGCTATCATTTGTGCGGGTTAGGAACCACGCTACTACTACCATTTGTGGCGTTTTTTAACCGCCCTACTACTACCATTAATCCGGGATCGGGTTTTGTTACTGCTGTCTCTATTAACGTGGATCTGCTTTCCTGCAAGGTTATCAATCACGAAGTTGCTTGCCTTGGGCCCATAGAAGGCAGCAATTGATTCATCTTTCTCTCTCTGATATACTGACATAAATAAATAATGATTCTCAAATACATAGAGTGAGTGAAAATGATAATAATTGTCATTCAAGAAAGCTAAACAGCATAATAGCAAGGGAGCTGGAAATAATTTCCTGCGTGAGTGAATTTCCGTATAGGATTGAAAACAACTACGTGCACATCAATAAAGCAGCAGATAAATAAAAGATGACCTTTAATAGAAACAAGTTGTCAGAATTAAAAACAAATTAACAAAAAGACTTCGATCATTCATTGAAAAAACAAAATATAAACAAATAAATAACGATATTCTTACAATAGAAAAATCCACACCATACCTCACGCTACACTCATACTTGCGTCCGAATCAGGGACCACTTCTTCCCTGGTCTGCCGGACCAACTAAACCACGCCGCTTCTCGGCTTCAGACCAGCTTGTCCATTAGAGCTTCAATCGCATCGCGAATTGGATGCTGATTCGAACTTTGAATCTGCTCAAAGAACTAAACGATGAACGCTTGAATGATTGAATGATAACGTTCTGCTAGTGCACCACGTATATGAAGGTTCCGAGGTAGAGGGGAGATGCGCCGTAGACATTGCGCCGCGGGAAGGGTAAAGAGTAAAGAGAGGGGGTAAATACAAGGAGAAAGGGATATTGGCATAGTTCATAAATATTCCAGTCTAGGGAGGAGAACGACGTTACAATAATGAGCCGAAAAACACACTTTCGGTTCACCAACTTGAATAATTTTTGCCGGGATGGAAAAATCCAAGGAGGAAGTCCTCCGGGAGAGAATTTAAGCCGTGGGTCCCGCGGCCGACAGTTATATAATAATAATAATAATAATAATAATAATAATAATAATAATAATAATAATAATAATAATAATAATAATAATAATAATAATAATAATAATAATCATCATCATCATCATCATCACTCCAGGGATTAGGCAATTGCCCGTTCCGACTTCATAATGCATCAGCCCAACGTCTTCTAGGTCTTCCAACATCACGCCTTCCTCTTGCTTGAATAATAATAATAATAATAATAATAATAATAATCTTTAATTTAATTAAGCAATCGGCTTAGTAAAGGAAGTTAAAAAAATATATGAAGGAATAATGAAAGTATACAAGGGAACATGGTTATATATTTTATTGTCTAGGAAAGCATGTAGTAAGTTTTTTTTAACTCTTTTAGAGTCGGGCAGTCCTTGATATACGAGGAGAGGGAATTCCAGAGTCGGGTGGCTGAAACAAGGAGGGATGAGGAATAGTGAGATGTTCGATGTAGAGGAACAGCTAGAGTTAATTTTCTCTCGATCGAGCGTTTAAGTTATGGTGAGAAAATGGTGAATGGAAACGAGTAGAATCATAAAGGGATGTTAGATGAGAATTTAGATACCTACAAGGAATCATGATCTCGGGTGACGACTACAAAGTATTGTTTTCATTATAAGTTTAGATAACATGTATAGCCTTTGAAATAATTGATGGCACACAGATAATTTTCAAGGCTCAGAACGAAGCCACTGCGCATGATCGGAGATCAGCTATTTGGTTCACAAGTATACAACTATTTGAGGAACTAAATCCGTTCTATTTCGTTGTGTTTCGTGCAACGGAAAACAATTTCGTGTAAATAAGTAGTGAGGTAAATACTGAAAATAAAACAGAGCAAAATAAATTAAACAAAAGAAAGACAATTAATTGAAATAAGGGCCAGAGAGAGAGAGAGAGAGAGAGAGAGAGAGAGAGAGAGAGAGAGAGAGAGAGAGAAAGGATGACAGCAGAACGAACACGCGACCTCATGCACGGGAAACATAAGCTCACTCCACTAGATCGCAGCCATCTCTCCTACAAATTGTCTGTATGAAGCGATGCACTACTTCAGGACTTACTTTGAAATTAGATACTAACTTAATTTAAATTAATCAGACACATTTTGTATTAGTAATGGAAATAAATAACATTATTATGCCATGTGTTTTGTAAACAAAGTAATGAGACGTTACAATCGTTATTCATTTTATATATATATATATATATATATATATATATATCCATAGTAATTCTGCCCGAAGGCAGGCCCTTCACTGCATTTTCATGCTATGCTTGCAGATTTACTAGGGAATTGTCGGTGTGGTAGCTTCTCGTTGCTTTCCACACCCATGTAGGATGATGATGATGATGATAACGATAAGGATGATGATGGCGATATGATTTCGGGGACCGTCTGGACCTTAAAGTTTTCCTGACATTTATCTTATAGGTGAGGAAAAAACCCGATAAAAACCTCACCCAGAAAAACTGTCCCGACCGGGGATCGAACCCGGGCCCGCTGCGTGACAAGGCAGCACGCTACCTTGAGACCACAGCGGTGGACATATATATGAGCTGTTTCCTTTAATTTATTTATTTCCATATACCATTCCATAGTAATTCTGCCCGAGGGCAGATCTTTCACTGCAATCATAGCATTTTCATGCTATGCTTTGCAGCTTTACTAGGGAACTGTATGTGTGGTAGCTTTCCGTTTCTTTCCTCACCGATGAAGAATTGATGATGATGATGATAATAATATGAAGACGATGATGATCGCCGGATGATTTTCGGGGACCATTGGGCCCTATGTTTCCTGACATTTATCTTACAAGTGAGGAAAGACCCCGAAAAAATCTCACCCAGGAGCCAATCCCGACCGGGAATATTTCCATATATATACACCCACATACATTTATTTATATAAGGAAGCCTAGTAACATGTAGGCATTATGAAAATTAACGACATTATTAAATAATAATAAATAAAAACAATTACTTGGTCGAAATCGAATATGGACCGGCGTCATTGGAAAAAGAGCATCTTACCAACTGCTCCACTTAAGCGAACGATACGAATTCTGCATG
The DNA here is from genome assembly GCA_030220185.1 of Diploptera punctata. Lineage (NCBI taxonomy): Eukaryota > Metazoa > Arthropoda > Insecta > Blattodea > Blaberidae > Diploptera > Diploptera punctata. The sequence continues at coordinate 4,417,774 of JASPKZ010010696.1, forward strand.
AAGAGAGATTTACGCCGTCCGCTGTATACTCACACGAGTCAGAACATGTAACAACGTACTGGTGTGAATCGCTCTTCAAACTCTAACTTTCCATCATCAAGAGTTGCGTCGTATGCACGGATGGTGGTAACGTAAGAAATAGATGAAATTTCTCTAATTTGACTTCAGAAATGTTTAAATATAATTTCCACATTTTCTTTATTTCTTTTCTAATATCTCACTGAATGTACAATATCCAAGAAAATGAAACACTTTTTTGGTGTATTTAAACGGAACACAATGAGAAGGATTTTTGGGACAGTGCAAATGTCGATCGCGGTTGTCTAGTGATTATAATCCTTGTCTCTTGTCCCGAGGGTCGCGGTTTCAAATCCGCCCTGGGTCGATGGATTTTTTAGGGTGGAAAAATCAAAGGAGCAAGTCGTCTGGAAGGACTATAAGCCGAGAATGAAGATTTTCAGGTTCGTAAAATAACCTTAAGCCCGAAAAAGAGGCATCCAAGCAAACTTTTACCGACATTCTTCATTCAATTAATCCTTTAGTTGCATATTAATGTCTTCACATTGGGTCTATATGATGACCACATCGAATTCAAAACATCTGTAGAGAAATGTACGTAACTAAATTGGCTTGATCTATAAATTCCTAACAAAAGAGAGGCTATGGCTGGACTCAAAGGTCTTAAAGCCAATAAGCAACCAAAACAACAATAATTGGATAATTAGGTACAATTATGAGTTGCATGAAAATTATAGAAGTGCTGAGCTGAGTACTTATATTAAACTAGCAAATACCCGGCGTGCGCTGCTAAGTCTATAGAAATGAAATATTCAGAGTTAATTATTGGTAAACACTGTGACGAACCAAACCTGGCGGTTGCTAGAGAATTTTTAAATTCGGATTTCAGCTAAATCCCATTTCTAATGGTCGGAGTTGTACACGGGTTTTCCAGTTGTTCTGGTAGTTTTGTATATGATGGAGAATGAGTTCTACATCCAACTTTTCCATAATTTCTGAGGTTTTGTTTGAGACTTGAAAGCAAATGTAAATGTTTCGCCCAATGGGTTGCTGGCCCAGAGGGGTATTATTGCGGGGTTTCCACTAATGTAGCATTTCTTGTACATTAAGGCGATGTGGTTATACCGCCAGTACTCGGTCCTCAGAGCCTCATTTGTAATAGCAGGTTACACCACGAGCAGGTTGAGGATGAGATTTGAATAGAAGAAGTGATGAATTGCACGTCACTATCCCTTACAACCCTAATAATAATAATAATAATAATAATAATAATAATAATAATAATAATTAATAATAATAATAATGACGATGACGATGATGACGATGAGGATGATGATAATAAATAATGATGGTAATAAATAATGATGGTAATAAATAATGATGATGATGATGATATTAATGATGATAATTATGATGATGATATTAATGATGATGATATCAATGATGATGATATTAATGATGATGATAATAATAATGATGATAATAATAATGATGATGATGATAATAATAATAATGATAATAATAATAATAATAATAATAATAATAATAATAATAATAATAATAATGATAATGATAATAATAATAATAATAATAATAATAATAATAATATTAATAATAATAATAATAATAATAATAATAATAATAATGCTTTATTTAAGCTGGCAGAGTTATGATACCTTACCTAAAACTCCTTAAGTTTCCCACCTAAGAATATATAATTTTTTTGAATTTGTTGTTTTGACCCCTATGAACCAGTTAAACGTAAAAATAAAATTATAATTCATAAAATCTGAATTCAAGACCCTCATAATAACTTCCCAAAATGTTTTTGAACCTTCCAAAAAATTATAATTTGGCTCCCTATAAACCCATTAAGCACAAAAACGAGTATATATATTGTTACATTTTTCTTCGGGACTCAAGAGGCTAAAAACTTGCTTTTCAAATATTAGCAACCTTTTCTTTTCTCTTAAAGTAAGAGCCATGTTTCGTATCCGTATGGCATAATTGTAAAAAATTGTTTCTATATATTTGTAGTTTAACATTTTTAATAGAAATTGAGATAACAAGAGTGAGATTAATTTTGGAAATGTTATTAAACATTTTATGTATTTGTACTAACAATATTCTGTAAACTTGGTTTCGGAAGTAAAATACAGTTATTCCAGTGAATTCAGAGTTGTCGGGTATTCCAAGTTCAAGACAATGTCACGTGCATTATTTAAGTTGACAACAAAAGATACTATACTAACGGTTTAACTTTAACATAAATATACGAACATATTACATGACAAAGGTGAAAAGTGTGAATATTTTCAGCTCGCAGCAAAATCTGCTTTACATTATTGTTTATGATTTATCGTAATGTATTTATAGAAACGACTCATGTAGTACATTATGAGGCACCATTACTTGATGGGTCAAAACTAACGTCACTTCAAATACAATCCTATCATTTATATGTTTTCATTTTGTTTATACATTCTATTCTTTAAAGGGTGGCAATCCATTGGCAGTGGTACCAGGTACATGCTGATGAGGGATAAAACTAGCAAAACACGGTGAATACTTCTTGTTTAACACGAAAAGCACTGCACAGTATAATAACTACATATCTCACCTAACGTGCCATTAATCCAGATTTGTCTATATAGATATATAGATATATATATATATATATTTTTTGTCTTTGTTTGAGATGGTTACAATGGATTGTTGTTACATTCACACATTGGACCCCTCTAAAACCATTAAATGTAGGAGTAAATCCTGAAGTGAAAAATTTAAATTCTACAATTCTAGCGGTCATAAAATTTGGGATTGTTTCTAACAACGGAAAAACTCAGTATGTCAGCTACCAGTTGTACTATGAATAAACCGAAGTAGGTATTACCGAGTCAAAAATTAGCGAAATTCGACAATTAAAAGTGGAGATTTAATCTGACAGCCGAAAGTAACAAAACTGACATAATGGCAACCTCCATATATGGTTCGTCTCAACGTATACCACATCAATTTAATTAACCCGTAAATATTTAATTTATTTAGGCGTAGCAACGCACGCCGGGTATTTTTAATTCAAATATTATTTTAAGAACATTTATATTTAATTGAATATCATTAATGTTTATGGGATTTGTATTTCTTATTTCTTCTTTAGCAATTCTAAGAATGTTACAATGTTAATAGTATTGTTTCATTCGTTTTTTAATGCATTTATATTTATCAGACTGAAAAGGTTTTGATCAATAAAAGTATTAACTATAATATGATGAATTAAATTTAATACATGTTTGAACAATATATTTTTATTCTAAGGACTTAATTTTAGAGATATTTTCATTAAGGTTATTCAAATATATTTGGATTTTTTGTTTTTACTTTTTTCCTCCCTCGGTAAATAACAGTCTGAGAACGTAAAATGTTTATGAATTAGGGCTACTCCAATCATTGCGTTTCAGGCCTTTCGACGCTGTGACCCTTGCCTTACCAGCCCGCGACGAGCCTATACATCCATAATGCTGTTAATTACCAGAGGTAGACTATAATCTTAACCCCTTCTTCGATACTACAACAGGTTAGACTATACAGCCTGTTTCCGGCGAAGTTAAAAGTGGAGTCCATCTTCTACGTGGTCGGCCAACATCTCTTGTTCCTCTGGGATTATACAGGAAGGTTCTTTTTGGTATTCTTTCGTTGTTCATTCTCATTAAGTGTTCTGTCCATTTCTTATTATTTTTCGCTGATTTTATCTCTTCAATTCTTATATATATTTCAATACTTCTCGTATAGTTGCATTCCTTATTCTATCCGCTCTTGTGCATCCTTTCACCTTATACGTAAAAACAGCATTCTTCCGCAGTCTGTATGCTCTGCATTTTACTCCCTGACAATTTCAATATTCCAAGTGTATTCACGTCCAATACAACAACAATATGAAACAGCCATTGGTTTTTATATAATTTTAAGTTTCGTATCGTTCCTAGTTTCCGACTCTTAAGGTTATTTTGATGGTTTCACAAATAGCCTGAAATTTATTTACTTTATTTTCTATATCTTTATTTTCTCTGTAAGTTATATCACATCCTAAATATTGGAAATGTGATATTTGTTCTATTATTTTGTTATCCAGTAGACTATAATCCAGGGGTAAACATGTGGTCAGCATGTCGAGCCCCTCCACCCGTTATAACTGGTTTTCTCAAACTGGAGCCGCTACTTTACAAATCCTTACAATGCTGGGCGGACACCGGTCCCATACTGGCCGAAATTCTATGAGAAAATTTATTTCCCCCAATGGAGACCCGAACCACCGCAAGTCCCGTAGCTCTGCGCCATGGCATCTTGCCTTAACGAACTCAGCTACGGCGCGGGAGTGAATTAGAGTACTAGGACCATTATATTTCATGTTACTTATTTTTAGATATTCCGGTTGTCCCGCGCCGTAGCCGAGCGGTTAAGGTAGGAAGCCTTGGCTCAGAGCTACGGGACTTGCGCTGGTTCGAGTCTCCATGGGGGAAGAAATTTTCTCATGGTATTTCGGCCAGTATGGGACCGGTGCCCCCCAGCATCGTGAGGCAATTGGGTAGCTACAATAAGTGGCGGCTCCAGGTTGAGGAACCAGCTATAACGGCTGGGGGACTCGACATGCTAACCACATGTCACCCCTACACTGTCTGTTGATCATCTACCTCTGTGATTGACACATGTGGATGTGAAGGGCCAGCAGCCGGCTGGTAAAATGGCAACCGCTGAAAAGTGGAAACACCCTCAATCGGAATCAGATATTCCGGTTAATACTACATATTTTAAATATACTTAGAGTTTTACATATTATTCAAATGCCCTCTGCCCGCTCCTGGAATCTCCTTCCTCAAAATATCAGTTATACAGTTACCTGTTGCCTATTAATTAATTTTTCTCTATTTATTTAATTGTATACTATGTCATTAATCGTTTCCTCTTTTTTTATATATATTGTACATATTATATATTTAATTCGTTAAATTTAGAGTAAATCAAAATACATTATAAATATTAATTGTATCGTATTCATAACTTGTATTCGTTTTATATATATATATATATATATATATATATATATATTTGACATTAGGCAATGAAGGCAAATATGATATGAAAAGAAAAAAGAATGCTTGAGTCGGGATTTGAACTCGAGTCTCTAAAGTCTGTACCTTTAGCGCTCTAACCAACTGAGCTACCAAAGAATTCCAAGACAAACATACAATTTTCTTATACATGTAGTATTCTCAATTCACACAAGAGGTAGCGGAAATTTCTTTCAACTGCCATCTAGCGGCTAACATAACAGTTAAGCAAATTATTGAAGAGAATATTTACTTTATAGCAGTAACGCTTGTATATATAGATATTATAAATCGTTTATTGAGAATACTACATGTATAAAGAAATTGTATGTTTGTCTTGGAATTCTTGGGTAGCTCAGTTGGTTAGAGCGCTAAAGGTACAGACTTTAGAGACTCGAGTTCAAATCCCGACTCAAGCATTCTTTTTTCTTTTCATATCATATTTGCCTTCATTGCCAAATGTCAAAAATATATTTATAATATCTATATATACAAGCGTTACTGCTATAAAGTAAATATTCTCTTTAATAATTTGCTTAACTGTTATGTTAGCCGCTAGATGGCAGTTGAAAGAAATTTCCGCTACCTCTTGTGTGAATTGAGAATACTACATGCATAAGAAAATTGTATGTTTGTTTGGAATTCTTGGGTAGCTCAGTTGGTTAGAGCGCTAAAGGTACATACTTTAGAGACTCGAGTTCAAATCCCGACTCAAGCATTCTTTTTTCTTTTCATATCATATATATATACACACATTGTAATTTAGATTTAAGACTATTTTTTGTTTGTTTGTATTTTTTTAAACCTGGTTGAGTGGTAGACAAGGCCTTAAGGCCTTAACTCTGCCAGGTAAAATAAAGCTATTATTATTATTATTATTATTATTATTATTATTCATCATCATCATCATCATCATCACTCCAAGGATTAGGCAATTGCCCGTTCCGACTTCATATTGCATCAGCCCAACGTCTTCTAGGTCTTCCAACATCACGCCTTCCTCTTGCTTGATAATTTCTGGCTAACAATGGATATCTCTCCTTGCTCATTCCATCCATGTGATCAATCCATTTCTGTCTGTAATTCGTGACTTTATCCAACAAAGGCTGTACTTTCAATTCTTCTCTTATATCCTCATTTCTTATTCTATCAAGTCTTGTACATCCTTTTACTTGTCTTAGGAACCGCATCTCTGCCGTCTGTATTCTATCCTTCTGTCTTTTCACTGGAGCCCAAGTTTCACATCCATACAATATTGTGGGAACCGCCATAACATTATACATTTTTATCTTGGTTTCTTTTCTAATTTTATTTTTGAATGTTCTCTGTATTGTTCCACACACCGTCTGAAATTTATTTATTTTGGAGTCAATATCTCTTTCCACATTGTAGCCAACATCACAGCCCAAATATTTGAAACTAGACACCTGTTCTATACTTTGATTTTCTAAAATAATTTTGGTTCTCACTGGATCTCTTCCTCTAAAAGCCATGGTCTTCGTTTTCCTTACAGAAATTTTTAGATCGTATAATTTACATATTTCATTTAATGCATGCATTGATTTCTGTAAGTCGTCTTCATTTTTCTGTATTATGATTACATCGTCAGCAAATAAAAGATTATTTATGCACATTTTATTATCCATTCTTATTCCTGGATTTACTAAAACTTTCCATTTATTAAAAATATCGTCTATATATATATATTAAACAAAGTGGGTGATAAACTACATCCTTGTCGTAATCCAGTATTTGTTTTGATTGCATCTGTTCTTTTGAATCCGGTATCTATAATTATATTTGTGTCTTCATATAATGTCTTTATTGTTTCTACAAGGCACAGCGGGTATCCTTTCATTCGTAATATTTCCCATAATTTTTGTCTGTTTACTCGATCGAAGGCCTTATCCAAATCTATAAATCCTATGTGAGTTTCTAAGTTATGTTCTCTTCTCTTTTCTATGAGTTGTTTCAGTGTAAAGACATTGTCTATACATGACCTTCCCTTTCTGAATCCACTTTGATTTTCACTTATTATTACTTCTGTTATGTTTCTCAATCTATTATTTATTATTTTCGTATTATTTTGTAGCCAGTATTCATTAAGCTAATCCCTCTGTAATTCTCGCAATTTCTCCGGTCTCCTCTTTGAATATATTCTTGACAATTGCTGTTTTCCAAGTGGTTGGAATCCCATAGGTCTGCCAACATATATTAATTAGATGAAGTATTCGTAGTTTACACAATATTCCACTATATTTGATTAATTCCATATTTATATTATCTAATCCTGTTGCTTTCCTATTCTTAGTGGTTTTCAAAGCCATTTCTAATTCATTTATGTCTATTACATCAATATTTTCCACTTTTATTTCTTCCCTCATTGTTCTCTTTTCCTTCAATTTCCTCCTTTTTCCAAAGTTTTTCATAATGCTGGATCCATTCTTGTTCTGGGATTATATTCAATCTGGCAGAATCTTTCTCAGTCTGATTTAGATGTTTCACTAATTTATAACCTATTTCTTGTCTTCCATACATATCATGTTCTACTGAGCTTATAAATTTATCCCATGACTCCTGATGGGATTTTTCTTATAATGCTTTTAGCAATTCTCCTTTTCATTTTATATTCTTCATAAGATTCTTCTGTTTTCAGTCGTAAGTATGTATGATATGCTTTTTGTTTTTCATTCACTGCATTTTGTATATTCGCATTCCAAGTTCTCAAGCCCTTCCTATTCCTTATTCTATTTTTCTTTCCTAATATCTCATTTGCTGTTTTATGTATTACATTTGATATATTTTCCCATTCAATATTTATATCTTCTGACGTCGCTATCTCTGATATATATTTATTATTATTATTATTATTATTACTATTAATTGAACGCACGCCTCCATTTGCTTAAGAATTCACCAATGACGCTCTGTGACGTCGAGCGATAATTCTTTCAATATAAAAATCATAATTTTTGCTGAACGACAAAAACTAACTCCTGAAAACATCGGGAAATATTTTTTGTCTTACTGTGTTTAGTGTCATGATAAACTTTGGGGTTGTATCTAATCTGATGGGACTTAATGTATTTATGACCATAATTCGTGTAAAATCATTTATCGCCTATTTAGTTGCATACAATAATTTGAAAAAAACGTGTAATTACTTGAGAAAATGATGAAATCCATGTTCCCAACGATCTATAGTAAACAAAACATGCTTATTGAAACATATTTAATGTCTGGAATGCAGGCTTTCACGGCCGGTAATCATAGTATTAAAAGATTCCGGGCTATGTGGCCGTGGTCTATAACTGGCGTTTCTTCCAGACGTTTCTCCCTCAACTGCGGAGGGCATCTTCAGTGGCGAGCGCTTCCAGCTGTTGTTTCCCTGTCGTAGTCGCAGTCGAGTCTACGACAGGGAAACAACAGCTGGAAACTCTCGCCACTGAAGATGCCCTCCGCAGTTGAGGGAGAAACGTCTGGAAGAAACGCCAGTTATAGACCACGGCCACATAGCCCGGAATCTTTTAATACTATATTTAATGTGTCTTTGTAATTGTTATATGACATATTTATTACATATTTTGTGTTTTTTTGTTACAAATATTTTACTTTGTTACATATTCTATTCTATAGCGTTTTGCCCAAGGACAGGTCTTTCACTCCAATCATAGCATTTTCATGCTATGATTTGCAGCTTTACTAGGGAATTATAGCTGTGGTAGCTTTCCGTTGCTTTCCACATTGGTGAATATGTTAATGATGATGATGATGATGTCCGGATGATTTTCGGTGACCGTTTGGGCCTTAAGCTTCTTGACAATTGTCTTACAGGTGAAGAAAAACCCCGAGAAAAACCTTACCCCTGTTACATTATTGTTGTTAGATATTTTATAGGAGTATTTAACTCATGCCCAAATGGGAGTCAATGACCAATCACGTTCAATGATTTTTCATTTACAACTAATCACAGTCGTGTTTCGCCTAGAATTTACAAACTAAAGTTTATCATAATAAAGAAAGCACCTCCTTTTTAACATTCTGAATAGGTCATAGCATTATTTTGCAGTGACTGACTCTCTAAGAAATACGACTACCAGATTGTATATATAGTGCATGAATGTCAACACATAGGGCACGCGGGAGTTAATATAAAACATTTGTAGCAATTGATTATACCACCAAAAAAAGAAACCACTGTTTGCTCTTTCTTAAATGTTTTTTTTTTTTTTCCCCAGGTAATAATATTCCAGAAAAATATAATTGTCATATTTACATCATAGGACATCAGAAATGAATTAATATACAGTTTGATGTGTTTCATTTTTTCTCCACTAGAGAGCATTCTTACAATATTACGTTCCTTTGGCAATAAATAATATGATCTGGTTGCAGTGATGAACAAAAGAAGCAAATGACGCGTACCAAACGTTTCTCATTTGTTTTCAAACATCGCCGTTTACATTAAATATATAAATATTTTAATATAACTATATTTAAACACTTCGTGAGTCGTGAATTTATCGATAATTTGGAAATCACTCGTGGCATTACTTATGATGAAACTATATAAAAATCATCATCATCATCATCATAGTACATTCACGAATTTAGGCCATTTGTTGACCTGTTTCGGCCTCAAGAGAAACACCATCCAGAAGTCTTTTGAGTGGACGTCCTGGTCTTCTTCTTCCTGCAGGTTGATATCTTAACATTAGTTTGGGTATTCTGTGATCTTCCATTCGATGAACATGTTGTATCCATCTTGACTTATAATCAGAAATTTTGTTTTCTAAAGATTCCATATGTAATTCTTCTAAGATGTCTTCATTTTTTTGTGATCTAGTAGTGTGTATCCTGCAGTCCTCCGAAGATATCTCATTTCAGCAGATCTAAGTCTCTGTATATCCTTCTGTTTCAACGTCCATACTTTGCTACCATACAAAAGAGTTGGAAGAGCCACTATATAAAAATCCAGCCTCTATACTCATTCTGAGCTAAGTTCTAGTTGTAATGTAAACCAACCGGATGTATGACTGCATTTTCATTTGTCGAATTTACGAGTTTGGCGTGAAGCAAGTGTCGATACTGGTTGATTTGAACTTGGCGAAATTTTGATCCAGTAATGATCATATGATCATGCCACCCACTGCAAGACGGGATCATGCAGGTATTACTGTACATGCTGTTTACAGTTCGTTCTCGTGATAAAGAGAGAGGATTAAATTAGGTAATAATTAAATTAGTATATTTCAAGGGCGATGTTTATACTGTCATTAATATTGATGAATCTTACCGCTTAATTACGAGTTAGAAATGAGATTTTGATAGCAAGAAATTGCGTCATGCACTGTATCTTTATCGCCAGTTTGAGAACGTTCTAGGAAAACAGTAAGTTGAATGAATTATACTTTATTTATCCACTGATTATCCGGCTCACAATATTGATTATCGTAATGTATGTTGTTTGTAAAGTAATCCATCCATAGTATTTCTGCCCGAGGGCAGGTCTTTCACTGCAATCATAGCATTTTCATGCTATGCTTTGCAGCTTTACTAGGGAATTGTAGATGTGGTAGCTTCCCGTTGCTTTCCACACAGTTAAGGATGATGATGATGATGATGATGATGATGATGATGATGATAAGGATGGCCATATGATTTCGGTCGGCCTTAAAGTTTTCCTGACATTTGTCTTACAGATGAGGAAAAAACCCCGATAAAAACCTCACCCAGAAAAACTGCCCCGACCGGGGATCGAATCCAGACCCGCTGCGTGACAAGGCAGCACGTTACCTCGAGGCCACAGCGGTGGACCTGTAAAGTAATAAGATAAAAAAATTAAAATATATACCTTTTGGCAGGTGTCGTCGTCCTCAACTGTGTTAAAATGTATTTAAAATATTAACTGTAGTCCTTTCCGAAGTTAATTTCCATCGTTAGCAGGGTGTGTATGTGCTACTGACTGTTCAATACTAACAAAATTCATTGTTAAAATCGTTGAGGTGGATAGTCATAAAATAAAATAAGTTAAAATATACCTTCTTAGCTAAGATCCGTCGTCCTCAACTTATGAAATAAGTATTATTTATGTCTGTAGGCCTTTCAGAACATTCTTCTATCTTCAGCAGGTCTTTGTTCGCTACATTATCTGATATGATGGTTGCTGCTGCTGGTCCTAATGTAATGCTGGTCACAACACCACATTAGGACCAGCAGCATCAACCATCATATCAGATAATGTAGCGAAGAAAGACATGCTGAAGATAGAACGGATGTTCTGAAAGGCCTACAGACATAAAGAATACATATTTTATGAGTTGAGGACGACGGATCTTACCTAAGAAGGTATATTTTAACTTATTTTATTTTATTTACTTCTGACTGTTGTTGTTTTACGACGTTATGTACGTCGATGGTCTTGAAGTGTTGGTAGCATGACTTCATTTATCAATGTTTATACCAGTCTTGTGATCATGTGGCCAGATTTTGTGATTACAGTTAATAAGGTCCCGGATTCGATTCCCACTCAGACCAAAATTGTTTTCCTTAAAGGGGATTATTCCTATGATCGCCCTAAGCTCGGAATTTATATTAAGTTAAGGTTTAAGAGCTCTCCTGGTGCTTTGTTATCATTTATCACCCATCATATCATTGGGATAATGTAACTCCGCCTTCCAGACGCCCCAATCTCAGAAATAAGTTACAATTCCACCTATGTCAGAAGAAAATGCCAGTACCTCATAAGACAACATGATAGGAAAATTTAATTTTTAAATATCTAAAAAGTCCGTATCTATACATTTTTCTAATAATTATATAAGATAAACCATAACAGTACATAGCATTACAAAATATATTTGAGTTTAATTCAATATATTTTACTTCCATGTATCAAATTTTTCAAGTATTTTTTATAATATAGTGATTTACTAAGCCTTGTCATGTTTGGCAGTCTGTGTATTCAGGACGCTGTTCTCAATGATAATAATTATAAATAATAATAGAATAAGACAATATAATAATAATAATAATAATAATAATAATATTAATAATAATAATAATAATAATAATAATAATAATAATAATAATAATGCTCCAATGAAAAAACAGGAGGATAGAATACAGACGGCGGAGATGAGGTTCCTAAGACAAGTAAAAGGATGTACAAGGCTTGATAGAATAAGAAATGAGGATATAAGGGAAGAATTGAAAGTACAGCCTTTATTGGATAAGGTCACGAATTACAGACAGAAATGGATTGATCATATGGATGGAATGAGTAAGGAGAGATATCCTCCATTGTTAGCAAGAAATTATCAAGCAAGAGGAAGACGTGATGTTGGAAGACGTAGAAGACGTTGGGATGATGCATTATGAAGTCGGAACGGGCAATTGCCTAATCCCTGGAGTGATGATGATGATGATGATGATAATAATAATAATAATAATAATAATAATAATAATAATAATAATAATAATAATAATAATAATAGCTGAATGGTGCCTTAGACAAATAGCCACTAAAAAGAAGTTCAAAATAGACACTTATATTACATTGTAAAAAATGAATAACCATAATAATTATTACTATTATTCATCTACATAACGGTATAGGCCATAAGGTCTAGTTTCAGCTCCAATCAAAACTGGTCTCGCCATCTTTTTTGTAGGTCTTCCTGGGTTTTTTCTTCCGCGAGGATCGTAAGTGTATATTGTTCTGCTAACTGATATTTCTGGTATACACTCTATATGCTCCCTCCAATTGATTTGATGTCTTCTTCTTATTGTGTCTATAATAATAGGGAGTTAAAATAATACTACTTGCTATTAATATATTATTATTATTTTTTATTGATTCTCCAGATTTATTTTACAATAAACCTAAATGTATGTCAGGGTTATACTGTAGTTTATATAACATAAACATAATACAAAATACTATTAGGCCTATAAGAACATTATAAAGTTTGAAAAAAACATGGCTGATGATCACGTAGAGATATATCAAGTAATGATGATGATGATGATGATGATGATGATGATGATAATAATAATAATAATAATAATAATAATAATATAATTAATATAATATCTACAGATTGGTGTAATAGGCACTTAAACATAAAATAGACAATCAAACTAATCACTAAAAATGGATCAAAGTATTATCACTTTACTGTATATACCTTATCAATAATAGCATAATATAAATAATATTAATAATGGAGGAGTATCAGTGACTATTTAACTCATGCCCCAAATGGGAGTCAATGACCAATCACGTTTCAATGATTTCTGTTTTACAACCAATCAGAGTCGTGTTTCACGAAATATTTATCAGTGTTAAATTTACCATATTAAAGAAAGCTCCTCCTTTTTAATATTCTTAACAGGTCTGACCATTATTTTGCAGTGACTGAGCCTGTAAGAAATACGGCTACCAGATTGTATATATAGTGCATAGATGTCAACTCATAGCGCTTGCAGGAGTTAATATAAAAACATTTGTAGCAATTTATTATGCCACCAAAAAAAAAAAAGAAACCACTGTTTGCAGTTTCTTAAATGTATTTTTTCCCAGGTAATAGTCCAGAAAAATATAATTGTCATATTTACATCATAGGACATCAGAAATGAATTAATATACAGTTTGATGTGTTTCATTTTTTCTCCACTAGAGTGCATTCTTACAATATTGCGTTCCTTTGGCAATAAATAATATGGTCTGGTTGCAGTGATGAACAAAAGAAGCAAATGAAGCGTACCAATCGTTCCTCATTTGTTTTCAAACATCACTGTTTACATTAAATATATAAATATTTTAAAATAATTATATTTAAATAATGATTTGTGAGTAAACAGCTTAATTTTATTCGTTAAATAGTCCTAACAAATGCCACTCTTGATTTCCAAATTTTCTAGATAAATTCACTCTTCACTTCATGAGTCGTGAATTTATCGATAATTTGGGAATCACTCGTAGCATTACTTATGAAAACATAATATAAGTAATAATAATAATAATAACAATAATAATAATAATAGTAATAATAAAATAATAATAATAATAATAATAATAATAATAATAATAATAATAATAATAATAATAATAATAATAATAATGGAGGAGTATCAGTGATAAATATGGTAATGACACATAACCGTGCCTACAGTGTTAAGTTTTTGTCGAGTTCTCTTACGACAATGTTAAAATAAACAACCTTAATGAAATTGGCATGTACCCAGTGAGTAATGAATTATGAATGATAAAAACGAAGGTGAAATATCATGCATTGTTTAAAAAGAAAGTCCTCGATGAATTAAAAAAAAAAAATAACAAAAAATAAGTTTTTGTCTAATTGAGTTAAGAAAATGTTCAATACGATCTCTCCCCTCTCCACTCTCTTCCTCTCCTAAAACGATCTCTCTTTAATTTCACTCACATGACAGTAAGTTGAAATGTTATATTTCTGATTCTAGGCTTTTATGCCTATACATGTCCATGGCCTTCTGGATTCTTACAAATCTTGTTAACTTAGAATACTACAACAATAACATGACCCATTTTAATACACCTCTTCCGAGCTAAGTTCCAGTTATAATGTAAACAAAGCAAATTATATAACTGAATCTTCATTGGCCGAATAACGATTTTTCCTTTGAGCATGTAAGAAAATGCAGTTCCCTCTATAACACTCGAAATAAAGAAAATAAAAATAATAAAAGTACGTATTATCTAGTACATGCCTATATCTTCTAATATATAACAATTTTTGTTTGTATGTTTGTTCGCTATGCGCGGCCATACCGTTGATCCGGTTTTGATGGGGTTTTTGCAAAATATTCAGGAGATTCCCGGGATGAACATAGGCTATAAGGGAGTTGTAATACTCAACCACTTCACCCGTAAAAATCACCCTTTGTAGCGAAAAACGTGAAATAAAGTCCCTATTTTGAGGCTTAAATGGCTTATGCTGCCTAAACCATAAAAAATACACCAAATTAATGTACACAGAATTGAATATCTCCAAAAACTCTAGAAAAACGTCCGCGGCAGCATATGTTCATCTTTTACGGATAACTCACCATAACCATTTTTGTCTTTCATTGATTCCAAGAAGATTGGGATAAGTAGATTCCCGGGCAAGCGTGCTCTGCCATACTGTTCATCCGATTGTGATGGGGCTTTTTGAAAAATGTTCAGGAGATTCCGGGAATGAACATAGACTATAAGAGAGTTGTAATACTCAACCACTTCACCCCTAAAAATCATCCTTTGTAGTCAAAAACGTGAAATAAAGTCCCTATTTTGACGCTTAAATGACTTACGCTGCATAAACAAATACACCAAATTATTGTACATGGATTTGAATATCTAAAAAAAAAAACTCTACAAAAAAGTCCGCGACAGCATATGTTTATCTTTTACGGATAACTCGCAATAACCACTTTTGTCTTTCATTGATGCCAAGAAGATCGGGATAAGCTGATTCCCGGGCGTGCATAGCAGCTCAAGGCTGGTGGTAGAAACACAACATTTATTTAGAAGTAGCAGCGCACGCCTGGTATTAGCTAGTAAGTTATATAGGAGACTCTTAAAATATATAATTACAATTTTAATAGATTAAAAAAGGATGTTTTATTCTTACGCATGTTCTCAATGCAGTATACCGGAATTTCAGTTGTTTCAAAGTGGCCGTTTCTGTATAATATTATAATATATTGGAAAGGAAAGTATTTGAAAACCGGAGAAAAAAATAACATAGTTTGAATGTTTTCAAACAGTTTAGTGAAAAATATCCTACTGTAGCCAATGAGGATGAGGTGAAAATAACAGAATTTACATGTGAGTCAGCGTGAAATATTAATTTTCTAGTGATGAAATTAAAAAAAAAAAAAAAAAAAGGAAAAGGTAAATGTCTGATGGATAATCTTTCCATTAAGCGCAGTGAGAATTTTTCCTAAGTCCCAGGCTTATATCACGCGCATGCGCCAATAGACGCGAAGCGGTTTACTCTATGGAATATCGCGATGCAGCCAACATTATACATGCTATTTAACAAACCTAAAAGCTAACCTAACACAATTTAAGTACTCTAACCTGTGAAAGACCAACTTAAAAGCTAACCTAACGCAATTTAAGTACTCTAACCTGTGAAAGAATGCAACACCCAAAAGTAAATAGTAAGTTCTCAAATTCTGAAGTACATATCCTATGTTGGCTGCACTGTTGTTGTATAGAATATTCTTTAAAATCAATATGGCTGCCAGATCTTCATGTTACGCATAGAGTTAAACATCATAAAAAAATATGTTCAAATAATCGTTAAAAAAATGTAAAATTTGTTGTAAATGGTGGGAAATAATTTGAAAATAAAACCCTGTTGGTGCATGCGCGTGGTGTCTGCCTCCGACTTATAAAAATTTCTCATTATGCTTAATGGAAACATCAGCCCCGTTTTTTGTCATAAATAAATAAGAAATGGAAGTTCCAAATTTTATTGGTACCGTGTTATTTTCCGTAAAGTAATAAAAATAATACTGATTAAAACGTCTCTATCGTACACAATTCAATTTATGGTGTTTAAAAGTAGCACCACGTTTCCCCCAATAGACGGAGTAAAATGCAAGTTTGTTTACAGTACAATTGGAACTTAGCTCGGAATTAGTAGTGTCTAGTCATAGAAATCTTGAAAGATTCAGAGTACGAACATGTTATGTGCTGTGGTACCGAAATTTGGCTGGTTGGTATGTAATGTCGAGAACTTGACAATTAAATCATTCACTCTCTTGCACTCCTACCTTTAGCAGGAAGGCTGGTCTTTTCTACAAAAACTGGACAACAGAGGAGATGGTTTCGTTCTATATCTTCATTTAAATTTCAAAAAGAACATTTTTTGTGAATTTGCTATATGAAATTTGTGCAGATTTTTATTTAGTCAGTCGTGTCCTGTTACTAGACTCAATATTCTTCTTCTTCTTCTTCTTCGCTTCAGTTCACGGGCTAGGCAAATTGCCTGTTCCGCCTCACAGCTGTTCTGTCCATCTTTTCACTGGCCTTCCTACATTCCTGGAACCTCTTGGCTTGTAGTTAAATGCTGCGTTTGGTAATCTTGTTACATTCATTCTTTCTACATGTCTAAACCATTTATCTCTATATTTCATGATTTTATCATTCAATGGATATATATATATATATATATATATGTGTGTTTAACACTGTTCTTATACCTTCATTCTTTATCCGATCCAATCTTGTGTAGCCTTTTGTTCTTCTAAGGAAGTTCATTTCTTCGCTTTGTATTCTACTTTGTTATTTTTTAGTCATTACCCAAGTTTCACTCCCATAAAGTAATCCAAGAACTGCCAATCTAATATATAAAAATGTTTGTTTGTTTGTTTGTTCGTATTTTATACTCTGCCATACCGTTCAACCGATTGTAATGGGGCTCTTTTTGCAAAATGTTTGGGAAATTCCCGGGGTAGTTATAGGCTATAAGAGAAATGTGATACTCAACTCCTACACCCTCAGGAATCACCCTTTGTAGTGAAAAACGCGAAAAAAAAGTCCCTTTTTTACGCTTAAATGGCTTACGTTGTCTAAACCATAACAAATACACAAAATTAATGTACACATAATTGAATATCTAAAAAAAGAAACTACAAAAAAGTCCGCGACAGCATATGTTCTTTTACATCTTTCATTGATGCCAAGAAGATCGGGATAAATAGATTCCAGGACAACCATAGCAGCGCACGGCGGGTATTCTTTTATGGATAACTCAAAATAACAAATTTTGTCTTTCGCTCATTTATACCAAGTACATTGGGATACGTAGATTTCCGGTGAACGCCGGGAAATCAGCATGGGGTATCTAAAAATAATGACATAAATTTGTAATTAATTTTCTTTTTACTTATTCATCTAAACGCAAAAACATTATCATTTATTTAGGCGTAGAAGCGTACGCCGAGCATTAGCTAGTGTTTTATAAAACTTCAATCTAGTATCTCTTCTTGTTTTCTTCTTTAAAGTAGTCTGAATATTGCCATTGCGAATTTTCTCTGTAATGTAGTAATTCGTAAATTTTCCCATTGTTTTCCAGATGTTTTGACGGTGTATTCTTCTCTGAGTTTATTAGTATCGAAAGTAAGTAAGTGTATAGAAACCATTTACCTAAATTGTGATGAGTCGATACATTTTGAAAACGCGTTGACAAATAGGGTATTAGTATAAATGAAGCGGAGCATTTAATTACACTTTTCATAATGAATATCTGAACTCATAAAGTGAAAGTAATAATATTGTACGATATCCAACTACATTTTACGATTAGTACGAAGTGAACTGTGATAAGAGGTTTGATGAGATGTTGTTCTGAAGCTTCCTAACAACCACTTATGAGGGCACTCGTGGGGTTGGAGTGTGTTATCTCCTATTGTTTATTTGTTTGAACATTATCAGATGCGTCACACCATTCCCCCCCCCCTACACTATTCTATGATAACAATAATTAAACGCAATATTAGTTGAGCATTGTTGTCTGGGGAAGTCATTTTTCCCTCTCTGTGCAGATAAAATTACCATTAAGTCAAGAATTTAAGAAATTATGTTTATTACAAACTATACCGCAATCCGCTAGCTTCACTCTACTACATGGAAAACTTTCCATCACTTGATTTTTTTGGTTATGTTATAGCGGTTGAATGCATCATACCTTGGTGCAGAGCTACGCAACTTGCATTGATTTGAATCCCCATATTGAGAGAAATTTTGTAATGGAATTTCGGCCAGCTTGGGAACGATGACCACCCAGCATCGTGAGGAATTTGGGTAACTACAATAAGTAGCGGATCCAGGTTGAGAAAATCTTGCTATGACGACTGGGGACCCGACATACTGACCACATCACCCTCATACTGGCTGGATGATTGTTCCTCTCTGTGATTAACACTTGTGGATATGAGGTCAGCAGCCGGCTGGTGGGCCATTCGCCTTCTAGGCTAGTCATGCTATAGTGTTTTAATAATATTTAATAACAATAATACAGTAAAAGCTCCTCATTCGCGGTTCCCTTATTTACGTTTTCATTATTCGGGGTTAAAAAAATGCGGCACAGAACCTGTATTCGCGGCTAAAAATGTCTTTATTCGCGGATCCAGTTGGTATATTAAAATGATTAGTATCCTTTATTAACGCATCGACAACTTTTTTTTTTTTTTTACTGCAGGCACGTGCCAAGGTGACTTTTACAAAGAGCGACTCAAACCAAATGGACAAATAAATATCAAAGTAAAACAAACCTTATTGTCACTAAGGCTAAAGCTCGTTGTTAAAATCCACCGCCGTCGTATTTCACGCGCCGCTATGTCCGTTGTAAATGCCGCCCTCGCCACGATCGGTGTTTTATTGTTTCAACTTTTCATTCGTTGCAATAATTTTGATTGAATAACACGTGTCTCTTCTGCTTTGTTGCCAGTTTATAATATCGAGTAAAAAAAAAGATAATTAGTTCCGAAGCGGAAAAATAGTAGTGTTGCCGCTTAAAGTAAAAACAGAAATGCTTAACCGTCTACGCGTTCGCGAGTTGTTTGCGTCTGTATCAATTTGTTAATGAATCAAATGTACGATTCATCAAGAAATCCGAAGACAAAATAAGGAATTCTATCGCTGAATTCACAGATGGAATATCAATCTGAATTGAAAGACCTTTTAAAAGCGGCAAAACAGGAAAAATATATTAACTTTTTTAAGCCCTTGCCTAAGCCTGACAATAATAAATATAAATTGTTCAAAATCTCTAATTAATTGATTTTACTTTGAAAATTCTTATTTTATTGTGGAACCTCGGAACGTATCCCCTATACACCTAAACAATTACCATTCCATATTCGCGGTTTCTGTATTCGCTGCATTTTTGCGGAACATATTCCCAGCGAATAAGGAACTTTTATTGTAATAATCCATCCATAGTAATTCTGCCCGAAGGCAGGTTATTCACTGCAATCATAGCATTTCCATGCTATGCTTGCAGCTTTACTAGGGAATTGTAGGTGTGGTAGCTTCCCTTTGCTTTCCACACCGGTGAAGGATGATGATGATATGATTTCGGGGACCGTTTGGGCCTTAAAGTTTTCCTGACATTTGTCTTACAGGTGAGGAAAAACCCCGATAAAAACCTCACCCAGAAAAACTGCCCCGATCGGGGATCGAACCCGGGCCGCTGCGTGACAAGGCAGCACGCTACCTCGAGACCATAATAATAATAATAATAATAATAATAATAATAATAATAATAATAATAATAATAATAATAATAACAGTAGTTATAATAGTAATAATAATTAACTCACTGACATTATAGTACCCGGAGGTTCATGGCCGCGCGGACATAAGTTATCTATATATTCCTATCCTGAGTATTTTTTTACCAGTCATTCTCTGTACAATATACCTCTCTCAAATTAGGAATAATATTATCTATCCTCCCACCTTATTCTTGGCCTACCTACTGTGCTCTTTATCTCTTGCTTTCCTAAAGACGTTTCCGTACCACCCTTTCATTCCCCATTCATGCCAAATATCTTGCCAATCACACTTTAGGAGACTTAACTGTTCTTATTACATAGTGTTTCCCATAAAGATCATGTAGCTCTCTGTTGTTTAATTTTCTCCATTTACATGTCTGTTCGTCTTTCTTTGGTACAAAATTTTTCCTGGACACTTCATTCTCAAATACTTGTAATATTTAGAGGAAACAACTTGGGCTGTAAGAGTGATATGATGGATGGATTTCATCATATTCACAATTTCGTAACATCACTGAATAAACGTAAATAAAATAAATAGACGTGATAAGGCCTTAGAAGTTGAAGCGTCTATACATAAGAATTAAATAAAAACATGAATACTATAGACCAGCCTCATGGGCTAGTGGTCAGCGGGTTCGATTCCCAGTCAAACCGTAGGCATTGCTCCTTAAAGGGTTCCAGTGGTTGTCTGTGGTCTGCAGTTTAAGTTAAGTTTGGGTTAAGAACTGTCCTGGCGCTTCATTATCATTCATCACCCATCATATCATCGGGATAACGTAACTCCGCCTTCCAGATGCCCCATCCTAAGAAACGGATTACAATTTGGCCAATGCCAGGGGAGAAAGCCAGAAATGTCATAAAAGACAACCTGGTGGCATTAGACAATATATATATATATATATATATATATATGGTATGATAAGAAAAATAAATGCCTGGACGGAATTCGAACCCGGATCTCTGAGTCTGTACCTCAGCGTGATATCCATTACACTACCAGGCGAATCCAATTCAAACACTTATTTTTCTTATATGTATTATATTCTCCATTATTACTAGATGTCGCGAGAACTCAGTCTTCACTGCTATAAGGTGAAAATATTCTCTTTAATTTGCTTACTTGTTATAGTCGGCTACTAGATGGCAGTGAAGACTGAGTTCTCGCGACATCTAGTAATAATGGAGAATATAATACATATATAAGAAAAATAAGTGTTTGAATTGGATTCGCCTGGTAGTGTAATGGATATCACGCTGAGGTACAGGCTCAGAGATCCGGGTTCGAATTCCGTCCAGGCATTTATTTTTCTTATCATACCATATTAAACTTGCATTGCTCAATGTTAAATATTTAATTATAATATATATATATATATATATATATATATATATATATATATGTATGTATATATGGTGTTCCCCCATTGAGTTCAGGGCCACGGGCCATGATCTCCTCTGATTTGAAAGAATTGAACGAAATGTAAAATGTATCTGCAACTGTACTATTTAATCGTATATTTATTTATACGGTCATCGGTGACTGATTTCTAAACGATATGACGATTTCTTTGCTAGAAGGATATTATATATGTACTGCAAAATGACGCAGTTTATTTTATTTAACTATCACGACAACATGTAAGGACTGCCATGCTTCTTTTGTCTGATCATTTTCAGACTTGAGTCACGAGAGCAAAATTTACTCCTCTTATATAATTAGTTATCAGTACGTATGAAAGATAATACTTAACCTCGCTAGACTAATTAGCAACACCAACTTTTCAAATAGACATAACCATCATAACAAAGCACAATGTTCTTCCAATTTAAGCTACCTAACTAACTAACTCACTGTAACTATCGAACCCGTAGGTTCATGGCCGCGCGGACATAAGCTCTCCATACATTCCTATCTTGAACTAATGTTTTCCCAATCATTCCTGTATAATCCACTTCCCTCAAATCATATTTAATGTTATTCTCCCATCTCTTCACTTCTCGCAACTGGAATTCCCTACCACAAGAAATAAGGGGCTGCCGGACATTGGCAACTTTTAAAAGAAATCTAAATGTATATTTGTTCTAACCTCGACTTCATCATTACCCAGTGTAAGATATATATATATTAATTGGTGTTTCTCGTATAATGTATCATATCCATGCTATAATAATAATAATAATAATAATAATAATAATAATAATAATAATAATAATAATAATAATAATTATTATTATTATTATTATCATTATATTATTATCGTATTATTATTGTTATTATCGTATAAAATGTTGTTTGTACATGAAATTTACATTGCTACATTTAATGTATCTTTAACTGTTAAAATTAGTATAGTGTATATCTATATTTGTCAAATATTTATTTGTATTTGTGCTGGTTGAGTGGAAGAGAAGGCCTTATGGCCTTAACTCTGCCAGAATAAATAAAACATTATTATTATTATTATTATTATTATTATTATTATTATCATTCTTGGTCTACCAACTGGGCGTTTTCCCTCTGGTTTTCCTACAAGAAGCTTCCATGCACGTCTTTCATTCCCCATTCGTGCCACATGTCCTGCCCTTCGCAGTCTACGAGACTTAACTGTTCTCATTATATCTGGCTTCCTATAAAGACCATGTAGTTCACTCTCATGTAGTCTTCTCCATTCACCTGTCTGTTCATCTCTCTTAGGTCCAAAAATTTTCCTAAGAACTTTATTCTCAAATACTAGTAATCTCCTTTCCTCGCTTAAAGTAAGAGTCCATGTTTCGCATCCATATAATATAACTGGTAGAATAATAGTTTTATATATTTTCAGTTTAACATTTTTTTTTAGGAGTTGGGACGTGAAGAGTCTCTGCAATGCATAATAGCACGCATTTCCAGAATTGAGCTTATCTTTAATGTCTTTGTGCATCTCATTCCTATTTGTGATTATTGTTCCTAGGTATTTGAATTCAGCCAATTCTTCAAAATTTCCCTCATTTGCCATTAGCTGTCCATTTCCATTATATAATGTATTTCTATGTGTGACCATATATTTAGTTTTATTGATATTTACTTCCAGTCCCAATTTCCTAGTGTTACTCGGTAGTGTGTGCGTGTTGGCCTTCAGTATCTCCTCGCCATCGCGTATCTTTATCTTGTCGTGGTGGAGTGGCTTTCGTGCTTAAATGATTCCGAGAGCTATGCCGGCGGTAGCATTGCTGCCGATAGGGTTACACATGCCGGACTGGTCGAAGGTGATAAGCCAGATGAAAAAATGTACCTTGGTCGAAAGAGTGACGATCTTTCACCGTAAAAATACAACCGTCAAGAAATGCGGACATAGGTTCAGCTGGAGTAAAATTTTCCGAAAGTCAAATAGTTCTCCATTCGGTTCTCCGAGCGGGGACTACTTCAGGGAACCCATGCCAAAGGCTTAAACATAGGGGCATGTTCCTAGGAACGTGGAATGTTAGGACTTTGTATAATTTAAGCTACCTTCTGACAAAATTTAATGAACGTTCCAATGTAAAGCTTGTCCAGAATTATTTTTTTAACTTACTTAGTCTTTATATATTTTTTTCTGTATTTGTAATCATTTTTCTGTATTTATTTATAAAATTGTTATTGGAGCAAACATCATTGAACAAGTAACTTGATTTAATTATCTGGGATGCATGATATTGTACCTGCAAAATTTGGACATGGAGAAGAAATTAGGGAAATTTCAACAGATTTGTGTTTCAATTAGAAGATAGGCCTATTTGAGAAATAAGACCACAAGGGAAACTCAATTGAAATTTTACAAAACATAGCCGTTCCAACGTTAACATCCGGGTCTGAGACTTGGCATTTAACGATCTCTGATAAACATAAAATTGAAACAATAGAAATGAGATTTCTGAGAATCGTTGCAGGTATATCTTTAAGAGATCAAAAGAGAAGTCAAGATATCAGAGATAAATTACAAATATATAATATAAACGACAGAATATACAGAAATAAGTATAAATGGTCTGAACATGTACATAGAATGCCAAACAATCGTTTATCAAAACAGATACTTCATTATAAATCTGAAGGCCGAAGAAATGAAGGAAGATGGAAACGACGTTGGAAGGACGACCTGTAGCATATTGTGCAGCGGGGAGAGGAACGGGTCAACAGGACCATACCTTGATGATGATTATTATTATTGTAATTATTATTATTATTATTTACTTTGGTAATGTTCAGTAATCCAGTAAGAAATTGGGACTGGAAGTAAACATCAATAAAGCTAATTATATGTTCATACATAGAAATACATCATATAATGAAAATGGACAGTTAATGACAAATGAGGGAAATTTTGAGGAAGTAGCTAAATTAAAATAATCACGAACAGGAATGAGATGCACAAGGAAATTAAATATAGGCTCTATTCTGGAAATGCGTGTTGTTATGCATTACAGAGACTTTTGACTTCCCAACTCCTTTCAAAAAACGTTAAACTGAAAATATATAAAGCAGTTATTCTCCGTTATATTATATGGATGCGAAACATGCACTCTTACTTTAAGGGAGGAGAAAAGATTACGAGTTTTTGAGAAAAAAGTTAATAAGAAAATTTTTGGACCAAAGAGAGATGAAGAGACAGGTGAATGGAGAAGACTAATAACAGTGAGCTGCATGTTCTTAAAGGAAACTAGATAACAGTAGTTAAGTCTCGTAAACTGCGATGGGTAGGACATGTGGCACTAATGTGGAATGAAAGAGGGGCATGGATGCTTCCTATAGGGAAACCAGAAGAAAACGTCCAGTTGATAGACCAAGAATGAGATAGGAGAACAACATAAACCATGACTTGAGGAAAGTAGATTATACAGGTATGACTGGAAAACAACTTAGGATAAGAATATATGGAGAGCTTACGTCCGCGCGACCATGGACCAATGGGTTCGATAATGCCAGTGAGTTAGTGTTACAGTAATCTCTCCATGGTATCTTTACCTTATCGTGGTAGAGTTGCCTGTGTGCTTAAATGACCCCGAGATCTATATCAGCGGTAGTATTGCTGTCGAAAGGGTTACCCATGCTCTATAGGTCAAAGGCGATAATCCATACGAAAAAAGCACCTTGGTCGAAATAGTGACGATAATTCACCGTAAAAATACAACCGTCAAGAAATGCGAACATGGGTTCCACTGGGGTAACATTTTCCAGAGATAAAGTGTTCCCCTTTTGGTTATCCGGATGAGGACTACTTCAGGGAATCCTTAGCAAATACTCAAACACGAGAATAGATAGGCCAAAAATAAGAAATAAAATTACCCATGATTTGAGGGAAGTGAATTATACAGGAGATGATTGGAAAACGGCTCAGGATTTTTATTTATTTATTTTACCTGATGGAATTAAGACTGTAAGATCTTCTCTTCGACTTCAGGGTTAAATTATACATACAATAAATATTATGATTAATTGATACATAATAGATAATTATGGACTACACAATATAAAGCTTACTAGAAAAAGAAAGAAAAATGGTAATAATAATAATAATAATAACCTATAATTAGATTAAGTAAATGGCTTGGTAAAGAAAGTTTAAAATATAAAGGAATAATAAAAGTACACAAGGAACACGGTTATGTATTATATTGTTTAAGGAAATATGAAATGAGTTTCTTTTTAAACTGTTTTTGAGTCGGGCAGTCCTTGATGTACGGGAGGAGGGAATTCCAGAGATGGGTGGTTGAAACAAAGACGGATGAGGAATAGTGAATGTTCGATGTAGAGGAACAGCCAGAGTTAAATTTTCTCTCGATTGTGTGTTTAAGTTATGGTGGGAGGATAGCGAATGATAGCGAGTAGAAATATAAAGGGGTGATGAGGCAGACAAAGTGTTGTATAAGAATTAGAGGCAATATATCTTTCGCTTGTCTTCTAATCGGAGCCAAGACAATATTTCAAATATTTGAGTTATGTGGTCTGATTTATGGATGTTACATATATAATGTGCAAAAGCTTTATGAACTTGTTGCAACTCTTTGTCCAAATGTGATATTCATGTCAGTTAACAGTAAGTCACAATAATCGAAATGTGGCATAATCAAAGTTGAGACAAGTACTTTTCAATGAAGAAGGAAGGATATTTTTCAAACTTTTAGGGAATGGAAGATTGAATATATTTTTTTACAAGTTTCTTTTAAATGAACCTGCCAACTAAGATTTTGGTCGACTTATACACCAAGGTTTTTCACGTAAGGTTTAAATGGAATTTCAGTTTAATTTATATTTACAGAAATTATCGATGAATAATAAATTTTGTTTAATAGACTTTGATGGCCGATGACAATTGCTTACGACTTCTCTGGATTTATAATAAGATGTTTGTTTTGTCCACATTGCTATGGAGTCAAGGTCTTCATTAATTTTGGGATAGAAATATATGGAGATCTATGTCCGAGAGGCCATCAACATACGGGTTTGATAGTGCCCGTTAGTTAAAATTAGTGTTAAAGTAATATGGCCTCCTCAAGGAGAGAAAACATATATAAGTATTCCATCATCAGTACCATTTTAAATGCTTATGATAGAACAATGTCTTCTTGAAAGGCCAAAAGACCTACATTTGTTCAATGTTTGACCAAGTTTTATAAACAGGTTTGTTTTAATCGAGGATGACTGATACAACAGGTACAAATTTTAAAATGTTAACATTTTATCATTTTAATATTAGATATCATACTGAATGAAAATTTATATAATACTATTTTTCACTGAGAGTAATTAATTAATTAATAATCATAAATACAAAGAAATATAATTAATCAAAATCATAAAATGAAATGGAATGACATAAAAATTTTACAGAAAGAAAGTAATTACCAAAAAAGATTAATAGCAGAAATGGCCTATATAAAAAAAAGAACAAAACACCATATTAAATACACAAAAAGATTTAAATGAATGGTGTGGAACATATGATTCCTTACTAAAATATTTTTAATTATAAATTGGAATTTTAAATTTATTAATTTAAATTTGTATATATAAAAAAACTAAAATTTTCTTGATGATGGTAACTATGTATCATAAATTTATAAACAACCATGTCTTGAAAATGATCTCACATAAGGAGATTGAAACGTCAACTTAATAAATTTATGTTTTGACTGAGATAACATTTATTTCATTGTAATTATGAACATCTGGTAACTGACAATGGCAATAGTGGTAATTAAGATAATGTTAATAAAAATAATAATAATCATTTCATCATTACTGGCACCACAACATATCTCTAAGTCTTGGCCTTCTCAAATTGCTTCTTCCAGTTAACATGACCCAATGCCACTTTCCACCAAATTTCTCAACCCCCAATTCTCTATATTTCTTCCAAGCCAAGTTCCCATTGTAATGTAAACACACCATATGTATGATTGCATTTTCATTGGTTGAATAATATTTCTACTCTTAAGCATATAATATATAAATGGATTGCACACAAATGTGATAACACAGCTAACAATCACACTAACTTGGTCTTGCGTAATCACAAATTGTTTTTGTTCTTTGTGT
Source organism: Diploptera punctata (assembly GCA_030220185.1). Classification (NCBI taxonomy): domain Eukaryota; kingdom Metazoa; phylum Arthropoda; class Insecta; order Blattodea; family Blaberidae; genus Diploptera; species Diploptera punctata. The sequence continues at coordinate 4,445,770 of JASPKZ010010696.1, forward strand.
ACATGTTTCGATGTGATATCTTTTGCATTTCTGTTCATACACTTCGCATATGCATGACATCTTCGGGTCATGGAATGTTTTATCTCTACACATTAGGTGGTGGAATCCATGCACGCTTAATCTTGTGATGACGTGTCGTATCTGGAAATTTGCTTCTGTACAGTTCCTGTCTATCATCGCTCCGGTGCTGAAGAATTCCGGCCATACTTTCTCTCTTTTCCTGCATAGTCTTTGTAGCGTATGTTCATAGGGTTCCGTGGTTGGTAGTAGGAATGCTGTTTTCAAGTCCTCGATAAGGAAAGTCTCCCTTGCCAGTAGGTACACTAGATGGCTTCTTGTCGTTTTTGATACTCCTATTGCTCTTTTAATATATGTAGCTTTCACTTTTTCCAGTGTGTTCATATTAGCTTCTGTAAGATGTGGCCATATGATTTCCATCCTGTAAGTTATTATAGGGAGGATCTTTGCATTGAATAGTTTCATCACTGATTCCAGGCTTAGAGCTTGTACATTGCGTATATCATTTATTGCCATTATTACTTGCGTTGATCTTTCTGCTAAGTGTTTTGTGAAGCTTCTTCCAGTGGGTTGTAAAGTAATGCCTAGATATTTAAACTCCTTTACTATTTTGATGTTATCTTTGTCCAGTTTTATTTCTGTTGTGGCAGGGATCTTTCCTCCGTTTCTGTTTTTTCTTTGTTTATATAGAAGCTGTGGGTTTTACACAATTCTTCCATAGTTGTTATGGTGTTCTGAAGTTTACTTATATCCGTTGATCCGATTACGATGTCGTCTGCGTATGCATATATGACAATTTCTTCTCCTAGTTCTTCTATTTTCCTTACCAGTTCTTCGGCTGCCATTATGAATAGCATTGGGCTCAATGGGTCTCCTTGCAGTACCCCATTTGTCTGTAGTATAGCATATAATAAAATGTAGTTTGCTCTGTAACACTAGAAATAGAGGAAATGAAAATAATAAAAATACATATTATCAAGCACATGTCTATATGTTATATAAGAGAATCTTACAATCTATAATTACAGTTTTCATAGAATAAATAAGCATTGTTATATTCTTATGAACACATAATGCAGAGTACATGGGATTTCAGTTATTTCAAAATGCCCGCTTTCTGTAGAATTTCTTAAAACATTGGAATTCTAACCATTTGAAAAGTGGAAAGAAACAAATTATTTTGAATGTTTTCAAACAGTTTAGTGAAAAATATCCTACATTAGCCATTGAGGATGTGATGAAAATAACAGCAGAATTTACAGCTCAGTCAGCATACAACTTATATTTTGCTTGTAATGAAATTGTAAATAAAGGATATCTATCAACATCATGGAAAAAGCGTAAATGTCTGATTAGGTAGGCCCATATATAATTATTTGTCATAAATAAATCCATAGTAATTCTGCCCGAAGGCAGGTCCTTCACTGCAATCATAGTATTTTCATGCTATGCTTGCAGCTTTACTAGGGAATTGTAGGTGTGGTAGCTTCCCGTTGCTTTCCACACCAGCGAAGGATGGTGGTGGTGGTGATGATGATGAGAAGGATGATGATGATGATGGCCATATGATTTCGGGGACCGTCTGGGCCTTAAAGTTTTCCTGACATTTGTCTTACAGGTGAGGAAAAACCCCGATTAAAACCTCACCCAGAAAACTGCCCCGACCGGGGATCGAACCCGGGCCCGCTGCGTGACAAGGCAGCACGCTACCTCGAGACCACAGTGGTGGACCATAAATAAATAAGAAATGAAAATTCCTAATTATTGGTACCATCTTACATTGTATTCAATATTTTAACCCATAAAATATGTTTCTTAAAAACAATGTTTCTATCGAAGACAGTTTCTTACACAATTGTCATATGGCAGGTAAAAGTAGCACCACCATTCCCTGAATAGACGGAGTAATACCTTATGCAAGTTTGTTTACACTACAACTGGAACTTAGCTTTGGAATTAGATTAGTGTCTCCATCCACCACATCTTTCCTGCGAAGTCTTGGGCTAACTCTGTTCCCCTAACTCTTTGAGTTACTCCTCAAATCACAGCTACACCAGATGGTATTGCTGACTCTGTTGGAGTAGCCCTCATATTATGCTGAATGTATAGGGCTACCTCAATCAAACATTTACTAACAGATGGATAGGCAGAGATTCAGCAAGACAATGGCCATCGTGTTCCCTTGATTTGATACCATGGACTTCTTTGCTCAGGGATTTATAAAGGGAAGGTGTGCAAAACAAAGGTATGGGATCTCCAGGACATTGGGACTTGAAATCGCAATACAGTAACAACTATTCTTCATAACATCTATCAGACTACTCTTGAACAATGAAAACAATACAGTATAAAGGTGGGTTGTTGGGTGTGAGTCCCAAGTTGTAGATTTGTGATTGTAATAATTTGAATCACTTTAATTCTGCCACGGCACTAATAACTCCCATCAGGGGAATGAGGAAAAGTTTCTTACAAAAAAAAAAAAAAAAAAGACGACACTTTATTTAACAGTTAAACTAAAAGTTATTTTATTAAAACTCTCACTTCAGTTGAGATGAATCTTGTAGATTAATAATTCAAAAGACTCCGGCTTAGGTTAATACTTTTCACTTATAGAGGATTACCATTTTATCTACATAATGGATGACGAATTCTAACGGTCAATCCTTCAAGTATTATACTTTATTTCCACTTGTGGACTATTTGTATTCAAGATGGATGAATTTTTATATTACTATATAACTTTCCCTTACTCCAACACTATTTTTTTCTACTTATCAATAAAATGAACCACTTATTCTCTAATTTCTTGAGGAGCAGTTGCTTATCAAGGACTCCATACTAGGTTGTAAGATAAGGCTTACGATGAGGAATAATTTTATTTATTATTTCAGAAGTATTTTTCTTTCTTTCATTTTTTTGAGCCTTCTTCCACAGCAGACTCTCTCCTACTATTGACATTGGATCCCTTTGACCTCTTCGGGAATTCTACCCTTTAGTCCCCTTCAAATCCCCTTATTATATACAGGCTATTTTATTATCTTTTGTAGAATCCTTTAGCCAACCGGAACCTTAACAAATATTATAATAATTACACACATATTATAGGAATATTATTATCCTCAACTAAAACTGACCTTCTTCAAGTATTGTAGCCCTTTTTTTTATTTCTGTTATAACCTCGAAGTCTGATTGGTCCAACTGAAAAGGAAGGAGTACTCCTAGCTGACTCCTATCCAATTCGTTCCAATCCCATTTTCTTTCTTTTATAAAATTATCAATTTGAATATAAATTAAGTATTTACATATTTTGCATCAGTTAACAAAACATCTAACTGTATTAACAGTTTTATATTTACCAGTTTGAATTTTTTTTATATACTTATAAAAAAAATTGAATTCTCTATATCAATCTTATGTCATTCTTAATATAAATAAATATAATTATATTGAAATATTAAATAAACAAAACAAAAACCCTTATTATTATTATTATATGGGGATAAATATCCGGTTTTAAGTAAAAGCTCCTTATTCACAGTTTCGTTATTCGCGGGTTAAAAAATTGTAACACAGTTCCTGTACTTGCTGCTAAAAATTTCTTTATTCGTGGATCTATTCAGTATATAAGAAGGATTATGTATCCTTTATTAATGCATCAGCAACTTTTTTACTACAGGCACGTGTCAAGGCACCTTTTACAAAGAGTGATTCAAACCAAATGGACAAATAAATATCAAAGTAAAACAAACCTTATTGTCACTAAGCCTAAAGTTCATTGTTAAAAACTGCCACCACCGTACTTCACATGCCGCATCCTTTGATAAATGCCACCCTTGCCACGATCGGTGCTTTATTGTTTAAACTTGTCATTCATTGTAATACTTCAGATTGAATAACACGTGTCTCTTCTGCTTTGTTCCTAATTTATAATGTCAAATATTTGTACTAGAGCATGCCATTAAATCTTTAGAGAATGAAGAAGGCTTACAACTCAATGGTATTAATAAGCTGTTAGTTTATGCTGATGATGTAGTACTACTGGCCGATAGCGAGGAAATACTAAAGGCCAACACACACACACTATTGAGTAACACTAAGAAATTGGGACTGGAAGTAAATATCAATAAAACTAAATATGTGGTCACAGGTAGAAATTCAGTATATAATGGAAATGGACAGCTAAGGACAAATGAGGGAAATTTTGAGGAAGTGGCTGAATTCAAATACCTAGGAACAATAATCACAAATAGGAATGAGATGCACAAAGAAATTAAACATAGGCTCAATTCTGGAAATGCGTGCTATTATGCATTACAGAGACTTTTGATGTCCCAACTCCTTTCAAAAAACGTTAAGCTGAAAATATATTAAACTATTATTCTACCAGTTATATTATATGGGTGCGAAACATGGACTCTTACTTTAAGGGAGGAAAGGAGATTGCGAGTATTTGAGAATAAAGTTCTTAGGAAAATTTTGGACCAAAGAGAGATGAACAGACAGGTGAATGGAGAAGACTACATAACAATGAACTACATGGTCTTTATAGGAAGCCAGATATAATAAGAACAGTTAAGTCTCGTACACTGCGATGGGCAGGACATGTTGCGCGTATGGGGAATGAAAGACTTGCATGGAAACTTCTTGTAGGAAAGCCAGATGGAAAACGCCCAGTTGGTAGACCAAGAATGAGGTGGGAGAACAACATTAACTATGATTTGAGGGAAGTAGATTATACAGGGAATGATTGGAAAGCATTAGCTCAGGATAGGGATGTATGGAGAGCTTATGTCCGCGCGGCCATGAACCTACGGGTTCGATAGTGCCAGTGAGTAAGTAAGTAAGTAAGTAAAAGGAAAGAAAAATTAGTTTCGAAACGGAAAAAAGAAGTATTGCCGCTTAAAAGTGAAAATAGAAATTCTTGACCATATTTGCATCGGTGAGTCATTTGTATCCATATCACGCTGTTTCAATATTAATGAATCGCAACAAAGACGAAGAAATGAACGAAGAACATCTACAAACCTGTGAAGTATTACCTGTTGGATCCACCATAAGATAAATATTGGAGAGCAAGAACGCTAATGGCTTTGTTGCCAAGGCCCAGCATTTGAAAACAACATGTTAATGAATCAACTGTATAATTTATCAAGAAATCCAAAGACAAAATAAGGAATTCTATCGCTGAATTCACAGCTGAATATCAATCTGAATTAAAATACCTTGCCTAAGCCGGACAACAATTAATAGAAATTGTTCACAATATCACATTAAATTTATATCATTTTGATAACTTTTTATTTTATTTTGGAACCTTGGAATGTATCTCCTATATACTTACTTACTCGCTGGCACTATCGAACCCATAGGTTCATGGCCGCACGGACATAAGCTCTCCATACATCCCTATCCTGAGCTAATGCTTTCCAATCATTCCCTGTATAATCTACTTCCCTCAAATCATAGTTAATGTTATTCTCCCACCTCATTCTTGGTCTACCAACTGGGCGTTTTCCCTCTGGCTTTCTTACAAGAAGCTTCCATGCAAGTCTTTCATTCCCCATACATGCAACATGTCCTGCCCATCACAGTCTACGAGACTTAACTGTTCTTATTATATCTGGCTTCCTGTAAAGAACATGTAGTTCATTGTTATGTAGTCTTCTCCATTCACCTGTCTGTTCATCTCTCTTTGGTCCAAAAATTTTCCTAAGTACTTTATTCTCAAATACTTGTAATCTCCTTTCCTCTCTTAAAGTAAGAGTCCATGTTTCGCACCCATATAATATAACTGGTAGAATAATTGTTTTATATATTTTCAGTTTAACGTTTTTTGAAAGGAGTTGGGACATCAAGAGTCTCTGCAATGTATAATAGCATGCATTTCCAGAATTGAGCCTATGTTTAATTTCTTTGTGCATCTCATTCCTATTTGTGATTATTGTTCCTAGGTATTTGAATTCAGCCACTTCCTCAAAATTTCCCTCATTTGTCATTATCTGTCCATTTCCATTATTTAATGGATTTCTATGTGTGACCATATATTTAGTTTTATTGATATTTACTTCCAGTCCTAATTTCTTAGTGTTACTCAATAGTGTGTGCGTGTTGTCCTTTAGTATCTCCTCGCTATCGGCCAACAATACTACATCATCAGCATAAACTAACAGCTTATTAATACCATTGAGTTGTAAGCCATCCTCATTCTCTAAAGATTTAATGGCATGCTCTAGTATAAAATTAAATAGTAGAGGAGATAGTGCATCTCCTTGCTCGTATATACCCAAACAAATTACCATTCCATATTCACAGTTTCTGTATTCACTGCATATTTACGGAACATATCCCCCACGAATAAGGAGCTTTTACTGTACATAAAAATGGATGGAGGCAATGTTGAAATCCAATGAACATGTGTGCATGCAAATTATCAAACTGAGTCCATTATTTCTTGGAAATGGATCAAAACTCTGTAACCATCCTCTATATAAAAGTTATTCTTTAGTTATTATATACAGTGTCCTTCATTATTGAATTGCCACATTCCATGGCAGCTGACAATGGTGCAAGATAACAACCTGGTTCCCCCAAATCGAAAGCAAAAAATCCCCTATTTGGCAGCCAGTGTTAGCAACTGATTAGTACAAATATACAATGTAGAATGAAAATGACAATATATAATTTTAATAAAATTACAAAGAAAAATAGTGACGTACCTTATCACATGAGATATTGGAAATGTTGTCCTTAATCCACACATTTCTGGCACCTTTTTAGTAAATGTACGGAAATTCATAATATATAGTAAAAGCTCCTTATTTGTGGTTCCTTTATTCATGGTTTCATTATTTGCAGGTTAAAAAATTGTGACACAGTTCCTGTATTCACAGCTAAAAATTTCTTTATTCACGGATCCAATTGGTACATTAGAAGGATTAGTGTCCTTTGTTAACTATCAGCAGTTCTTTTTTTTTTTTCTGTAGGCAGGTCAGGTGCCAACGAGGCTTTTACAAATAGTGATTTAAACCAAATAGACAAATAACTATCAAAACAAAACAAACCTTATTGTCACTGACATTAAAGTTCATTGTTAAAAGCTGTTGTCAAATTTCACGTGCCGATATATACTTTGATAAATGCCTCAATCAGTATATTATTGCTTCAACTTGTCATTCATTGCAATAATTTTGACATGTGTCTCTTGTGCTTTGTTCCCAGTTTATAATGTCGAGTAAAAGGAAAGAAAAATTAGTACCAAAGAGAAAAAAATTACTGTTGCCGTTTAAAGTAAAAATAGAAATGCTTGACCGTTTATACACGCTGGCGAGTCGTTTGCATCTATATCACATTGTTTCAATGTTAATGAAGACAAAATTAGGAATTCTATCGCAGAATTCACAGCTCAATATCAATCTTAAATGAAAGACCTTTTAAAAGCGGCAAAACAGGAAAAAAATTACTAAGTTCTCTAAGTCCTTGCCTAAACCTGACAGTACTAATTAATATAAATTTTCAAAATCTCTCATTAATTGATTTTGGAACCTTGGAACATATCCCCTATAAAACTATATAAATTACCATTCTATATTTACGGTTTCTGTATTCGCATCATATTTGTGTAACATATCCCCTGCAAATAAGGAGCTTTTACTGTACAAAATAAAATAATGTATCTTAGTAATAATTCCATTAAAAGAGTCAAGCCTGGAAACTTACATGGAAAACCAGAAGGAAAGTGACCAGTATGCAGGACAAGAATAAGTGGAGAATAGCTTTAACCAAGTCTTGAGGAAAGTAAATTATACAGAGAAGATTAGAAAAATGCTCAGGACCGGGATGCAAGGAGATCTTATGTCTGTTACAACTGTGAACCTCTTGGTTTTGATAGTGCAAATGATTAGTTAATTATGATGATCTTGAAGAAGATTTTCGGGCTGTAGGCCGTGGTTGTGAGGCTTGTAGTTCCCCGACGTTTCGCCTGAAACTGCGTCTGGCATCCTCAAGGGTTGTCTTGAGACTGGCAATTCTGTCCACTGTCTGTCCTATTTGTACATTCACCGCAATGTGTTTGTATTGGTCCGCGGACCAATCAGAAGGCAGATATAACTTACGAACACATTGCGGTGAACGTATAAATAGGACAGATAGTGGACAGAATTGCCAGTCTCAGTTTCTGGCGAAACGTCGGGGAACTACAAGCCTCACGACCACGGCTTACAGCCCGAAAATCTTCTTCAAGATCATCATAGCAACTCCGGCCGTGAAAGTCTATGTGAATAGATTAGTTAATTAGTTTACGGTAATGGAATTATTGGGTAGATAAAATAATTCACAAATATTATACTTTTAAATAATTTATTGTGATTCGGATGCCTAAAATACTGAATGTACACTGCAAAACCAAATGAGTGATTAAAATGATAGGAATTTCATATGTGAGAAAATGCAGTTGATTTTGAAGAATGCAGGCATAGATTTTAGGACTGACAATCAAGATAAATTCATTTCTAAAATGTTGGCGATGTCATCAATCATGGCTACGATGGAAAATGTTAATTTTTTTCTTTATTGTAAGTTATATCCATTTTCCACTTAACTCCTGGTCGTGTACAGGTCTCTGTCAGCAGGATTGGACTGGTCTCGTTCTAACTGCAATAGAAAAAAATACATATTTTACATACATTAACTATAAAGCATTCAAATTATTCTAAACATAGATTGATGTTTTTATTATTAATTTAACACTTCTCACTGAAGGATAAATTATATTTGAAAAGAAACATTTTTTTTTCGCCTAGACCGAGACTCGAACCTGGGACCTTTGGCTTTCTGGGCCAAATGCTCTACCAACTGAGCTACCGAGGCGAGTTGCGATCTAGACGCAAATTTTTCTATTATATACATTGTAATTCCCCCGTGCCAAATGCTTTGAAACCTTTGCTTCTATCTTTGCAAATGGCGGCTTCTTAGTTAAGAAGACATTTATTGGGTATTTAACATTACTTTATAAAGCCAGTACGACTTCTATTGATGTTTTTATTATTAATTTAACACTTCTCACTGAAGGATAAATTATATTTGAAGAGAAAAATTTTTGCTTAGACTGAGACTATTTGCAAAGATAGAAGCAAAGGTTTCAAAGTATTTGGCACGAGGGAATTACAATGTATATAAGAGAAAAACTTGCATCTAGATCGCGGCTCGCTTCGGTAGCTCAGTTGGTAGAGCATTTGGCCCGGAAAGCCAAAGGTCCCGGGTTCGAGTCTCGGTCTAGGCAAAAAATTTTCTCTTCAAATATTAAAAAAAAAAACTAAACATAGATTTTTCACAAAGAATATTGTTGAGTAAACTTACTTATCACTAGGATTACGATTTTTATGATGTAGCATATATTTTTTGATAAGACTGATATGTTCCTTAAATATATGTGCACTTAGTAAAAAAAAAAAGAATGAGTGGCTTCAAAATGTAGAGTCTCTATTAAGACCCACTGTGCATACTCAAGTGTGCTAAAGCTGTGGTTCACGAGGTAACGCTTTGTTAAATGTTTTAAATATGCTGTATTTGGTTTTAATCATCTTAAATAGTTAAAGAGCAGTAAAGGAGACATGTTTATAGATATTTTTGAGCGTTCGACGTATACAACATTACTCAAATTGCAACATTTTGAATAAAGTTCAACTCTTGTGCATAGTGTATAAGACCGGTAAAGGATGATGATGATTTTCAGGGACCGTTAGGTGAGGAAAAAACCTCACCCAGGAGCCTGTCTCGACCTGGAATTGAACCCAGGCCCACTGCGTGACAAGGCAGCTAACTAACTCGAGACCACAGCGGTGACCTATAATGGTGCAGCCATGAACCTATGGGTTTGATAGTGCCAGTAAGTTAGTTAGGGGTTCAGGAGGATAATCTAGCAATTAAATATTGTACACCTTCTAGTCATGAGATTAAACATTTTACAACTTAAGTTTTCGACTAAACTTTACAACCTGTGACACAATTTTTTTTCAATTCCTTCATAAACTCCTGTCTAATTTTATTCATAGGGTTCCATTTTTCAAATTATTTCTCACCATTTACAATTATTTTTACATTTTTTCTAAAGATAATTTCAATATATTTTTCTATGATATTTAACTACATACGTAGCATGAAGATGTGGCAGCCATATTGATTTTAATGAATATTCTATGCAACAACAAAGACATATTCCAGTGCAGCCAACATAGAGTATGTACTAATTAACTGTACACATATACTTCAGATTTTCAGAACTTGCTAATCATTTTTTGGCGTTGCATTCGTTCACAGGTTAGAGTGCTTAAATTGTATTAGGTTAGCTTTTAAGTTGGTATTTCACAGGTTAGAGTACTTAAATTGTGTAAGGTTAGCTTTTAGGTTCGTTAAATATTGTGTATATGTTGGCTGCATCACGTGATTCAGAGTAAACTGCTTCACATTTGTTGGTGCATGCACATGGTTTATGATTGAAACTTAGAAAAGTTTTTCGCATCATGTGTTGTAAAGTATTTCCAAGTTTTCAACTCTCATCGAATATCGAAATCTGAGTTAGCATTGCAGAGTGACAACAAAAGTGAAAAGCACTTAATTTTACTATCTGGATTGTAAAACTATCTTCTAAACTGCTTTCTTATTTATTTCTGCCCACTGTATTTATCTTAATGTTGATAACATGTAATAAAACTATGTTGTAATATGCATACAAGAACATTATTAATGAGGCATTATGTTAATATGTTAACCTAAAAAAAATATTAGTTTATTGCACTATCCATTTCGCATGCAAAAAAAATGCAAAAATTAAGAGCATGAAAATACTGTACTATGTTATTAATGTCAGTTTTGATGTAATTATTATTAATTTTAGATTTTAAAAAACTGAATTTTATTTCACAGACATGCTATAGAAAATAGATTATTGTACCTTTGAGCAACTATAATTTCACTAGATTTCTGGTACCTCATTTTTTATCCGGATTCTGTAAAAAAATAAGTTTCAACTCTACAAATGTTTTTTTGTCACCGGGTTGTCTTTTATGACATTTCTGGCTTTCTCCCCTGGCATTAGTGGAATTGTAATGCATTTCATAGGCTGGGGCACCTGGAAGGCAGAGTTATGCTACCCCGATGATATGATGGGTGATAAATGATAATGAAGTACCAGGAGAGTCCTTAACCTAAATTTCAGACCATGGGCAACCACAGGAATAATTCCCTTTTAAGGAAAAATTCTTATGGTCCGACCAGGAATTGAACCTGGGACCTCATTAACTGCAGTCAGAAACTCTTATCACTAAGTCCATTAGGCTGGCCACTCTACAAATGTATAACTTTTTTTTTGCCCTAGGTTGGGGCACCTGGAAGGCAGAGTTATGTTACCCCGATGATATGATGGGTGATAAATGATAATGAAGTACCAGGAGAGTCCTTAACCTAAATTCCAGACCATGGGCAACCACAGGAATAATTCCCTTTTAAGGAAAAATTCTTATGGTCTGACCAGGAATTGAACCTGAGACATCATTAACTGTAATTAGAAACTCTTATCACTAGCCCATAAGGTTGGTCACTCTACAAATGTATAATATTTTTTTATATAATTGAAATAATGAATAAACACACTCCAAGGCATGATGGTCTTATAAGGCTCTAGGCCTGCTGCTGGCCTTATATCCACTTGTGCTATTTTGGCAGATGATCATCCATCCAGTATAAGGGTGACATGGGCAGCATGTTGAATCCCCAGCAACTACAGCTGGTTTCCCAACTTGTAGCTGCTAAGTATTATAGCTACCCAGATTCCTCATGATGCTGGGTGAGCACTAGTCCCATACTGGACAAAATTGAATGATAAAATATCTTCCTCCATGGGTATTCAAATCAGCATGTATCCTGGCTCTGTACCAATACATGATGCTTTAGCATATTCAAATAAGGTGGAGGACAGTGAATGAATGAATGAATAAATAAATAAATAATACTACTCATATTTGAACAGAAAAATTATATGCTCAGACCGGGTCTCAAACCCAGGACCTTTGGCTTTCCGGGTCAATACTCTACCAACCTAAGCGAGTTCTGACCTAAATTCAAATTTTTCTCTTATGTACATTGTTAAATCCCGCACAGCAAATGCTATGAAACCTTCGTTTTTATCTTTGCAAATGGCGGTTTCTTTATTAAGAAGACTATTTGGGAATTCTCATATTACATTATAATGCCAGTATGGCTTCTTCCAATGTTTTTATTATTCATTTCATACATCTCAATGATGGTCTGAGCATATAATTTTTCTCTTCAAATATGATTTTATCCATCATTGAGATGTATGAAATGAATAATAAAAGCATTGAAATAATAGTACTGTTATTTAACATAAAATTGATAGGAATTCACACTATGAGATCTTTTATAAAATAAAATGAAACAGATCAGTCACTTATTGTGTGAGGAAGAAGGTAATTCCTTTTAATTGGTCCAAGAAAGAGAGCTCTTATGAACGAAGTGTAAATACTACTACTAAATACTATTGTAAAACACTTTTTTTTTCCTATAAACTAATATAATAATGTTATAGTGACAGAGAACTATCAATATTTCTGATATAATGGGCTTCCGATATAAAACCAGACTGGCCTCATGGAGTTTCACCTGGCATGCAGTGCTGTCTCTTCCTCCCGCAATTCACCCTGCCTGCCACCCGTCCTTGAACTGTTTCTTACCTTATAGAAAATGCTGGAAATGTTGTCCTCCCGCAGTTAAACAGGCATTATACCGAGTAAACACATTTAGATTGACACGCTGTAGTTCGTTGTTGTGCTAATTTCGGTAATGATTTTTGTGGTGAACGTTCCAAATTTTTGCCAATTTCGTCTAATTTTTCTTCGGTGAGAACCATACGCCTTCGCGTGTGTTTCTTATTTTGTACTGAACCAGTGGTCTCAAATTTAGTCACAAGATTGTGGATTGTCGATCTGGAAGGAGGTAATTGTCCAGGGAAGTTCTGAATAAATTCCTCGCAAACGTGACGAGCTGATTCGTATTTATAACATTTACACACATAAATGCGCTGCTCTAATGTCAGCTGACGTCTCATCTTGTCGAACGATAGTAAACTGACTAGTTCAAGGACTAGCGGCTGGCAGAGTGAAATGCGGACGAGGAGAGAGCTCTGCCTGACGGGTTAAACCCCGTGAGGCCGGTCTGGGTTTATATTGGAAGCCCGGTATTAGTGAATTCTTAAGGAATGAAGCTATTGAGATTGTTATCATGAAAAGGTTTTGAAAATTTTTTATAGATCTTCATCTATCCTGCCTAGTAGACACCAAAACTGACCACGACCAAAATTTATATATATACAAATAATGTCCACCATTGTAGCGAGGTAGCGTGCTGCCTTGCACGCAGCGGGCCCGGGTTTAATTCCTGGTCGGGACAGGGTCCTGGGTGAGTTTTTTTTGGGGGGTTTTCCTCACCTGTAAGACAAATGTCAGGAAGCTTAGGAGCAATGGGAAGCTACCACACCTATAATTCCCTAGTAAAGTTGCAAAGCATAGCATAAAAATGCTATGATTGCAGTAAAAGTCCTGCATTTGGACAAAATTACTATGGATGGATATATATATATAGTCCTGCGCCGTAGCCGAATGGTTAAGGCAAGAAGCCTTGGTGCAGAGCTATGGGATTTGCGCTGGTTTGGGTCTCCATGGGAGAAGAAATTTTTCTCATGGAATTTCGGCCAGTATGGGACCGGTGCCCACCCAGCATCGTGAGGCATTTGGGTAGCTACAGTAATTAGTGAGTCCAGATTGAGAAGACAAGGTAAAACGGCTGGGGGATTCGACATGCCGACCACATGTCACCCCTACACTGGCTAGATGATCATCTACCTCTGTGATTAACCCATGTAGATGTGAGGCCAGTAGCCGGCTGGTCAGCCAAGGGCCTTCTAGGCCTGTCGCGCTTGGAGGTAGGATATATATATATATATATTACAGATTTTCATATATATATATATATATATAGTTTTACTGCTGTAATAGTTGTGCAAAAATTCTCATTAAATGTCTTCTTGAATTAGAAGCCATTAGATGGCATCGTGATTGAAGGCTCTCTGCTTCAGACAATAAAGAGAATTGTATACGAAGAAAGAAAAATTAGTGTTTAATCGGAATATTGATAATGTAATGCACAGCATACAAGCATATAAAGCTAAAGTCTCGGGTTCAAATCTCAATTTAGGCATTAATTTTTCTTCTCAAAATTATACATATACACACACACATATATATATATAAGGGGCATTTACTGTATTGGAATAATAATGTCAAGGAGTTTGATCGGACGAAGATAGTTTCTGAATATTGTGTCATGTAGGAACTGACTCGTCCACCGCTGTGGTCTTGGGGTAGCCTGCTGCCTTGTCACGCAACAGGCCCGGGTTCGATCCCCGGTCGGAACAGTTTTTCTGGGTGAGGTTTTCCTCACCTGTAAGACAAATGTCAGGAAAACTTTAAGGCCCAAATGGTCCCCGAAATCATATGACCATCACAATCATGATCATTCACATTCATCCTAGGTTAAGCTTAGGATTAGGGACTCTCCTGGCACACCACTATCATCATCATCACCCATCATATCATCGGGGCAACGTAACCCTGCCTTCCAGGCGCCCCAACCTCAGAAGTGGGTTACAAGTAATCCATGCCAGGAGAGAAACCAGAAATGTTGAAAGACAAACCTGGGGTATTTGGAAAAATATATATATATGTGTATGTGTGTGGACCAATAAACCTCCGGACCAGGTCAGAATCTGTGGGAATTTTGAGGTTCATACGTTTTTCTTTGTTAGACTAGCTAGTCTAATTAAACAAATAGATAAACAAAAGGAACTCACGGTTTGGGAAAAAATCCACATTAAAAAAAACAAAGAAAAACTTATGAACTTCAAACTTCCTGCAGATTCTGACCTGATCCAGAGGTTTATCGGTCCACCAACAGAGGGAAGAAGAAGTGGTTCTTCCGATCGACATTACATCAGTTGTCAAGATGATACTGAGGATGGGACCACAATGGTCTTGAAATCGCGATCTACTTAGAAGATTAATTATGAGGAGAGGTATAAAACATTTAAATTTATTTTAAATTAAACCTTATAGTGATTTATTCCTATAAAAGTTCAATTGACTCATTTATTCATTGAATTAAGAACCTCATAATGTTATTTCCCATATTCACCTATGAATTTTTTTAAATTTATTATAAATTGTTTACTCTATATGTACATATGTAATTTTATTGTAAATTTGTACTTTTTGTATTTGTGGTGATTGAGTGGAAGAGAAAGCCTATTATTACTATAGTTCTCTGTCTCTAAGTACTATATCTCTACATCCTGTGGAAATGGAGATGACGGACAGGATGGAAATGATGAGGTTGTAATATATTTACCAGAATTTACCCAGATCGGTTGATGAACCGGAAACCCCAGTAGAAAATATCACTCATCATTTCCCCCAGTGTGTCCATATCATCACTGGTGGGATACCTGGCATCATGACTACCAGTGGCAGGATCAGGACAGGAGCAGGATGCAGAAACGGTGTCGTACGCTTCCTTAATAACTTCTTCTGGGGTCACATTAAGGGGTGGAACCTTTTTAACTTCAGGAATTTCTTCTACCTGTGGTGGTTTTTCGACTTCCACTGGTTTAGGAGCTGGTTCGGCTGCTGCTTTATCTAGAACAGGCGGAGCTACGGTTGAAGATATTTCTGTACCAAGAAACTTGAAACCCTCAGGCTTTGCTGCAATAGGAATATCTCATTATTTTTAACACCCTATTTCTTTCATAATTACATTTTTGTTGGAAAAACTTTAGTTTACCTTCACTAATAAATTTTCTAAGTCCTACAGAATAACAATGCACATGCACAAAAGTTTATAGAGTTATTGCTATATGGGACCACATAGGTGTGAAATTGGTATGACCAACCTTTGCAATAAATTCCCAAATATTTATTAGAAATGGATGTACATCAACTTCCCTCTTTCTAACCTAAAAAATAAATTCAGTCATGACTGAAAAATGAACAAAAAGTTGTTTGAAACCAATGGTCTCAAAGAAATTTGAAATTGTATGAGGTGAGTTATTAAAAATATGTTCTCCACTCACTATTAATGATATAACCTCATAATGTTTTCTTTCCAAAATGAATTTAAATATACATGCATATTATTTTGAAAAGAAAAATTAAGGCTTAAACCTTTCAAGAGTTAATTTTTATTTTAAAAATATTACTACCCAGTATTAGAAAGTGTTAAATTTAAAATATTACTTCAAAATACATGCATATTATTCATTGAAGTGTACACTAATCTGATGTACTCTAACTTGTCCCATTGGAACCTAACAAAATGAAATAAGTAAACATCCATTTCTTAAAATATATTTTCAAATGTTGATTTTCTGATTTCACAGATATCTCCGCCATGTAGCAGAAGTTTATTTACATGTTTGCGCATGTGCACAGTGATTGTGCAGAACTTTGAAGAAATCGTTGCATATGTAGATAAATATTTAATACTTGTAAAAAATGATATAAGTATTGTTCAAAACGTTTAAAATAGTATGAAATGTTAGTAAAGAGGGAAGAAGTACATAGAGCAACAGTACTACAAGAATATAGTATGGAAAATCAAGTGGAAGATAATCTAAAGTTGGGCCTTTTTGTTGATATACAAGTATTTAGAAAGTTATACTATGAACTATGAGGTTTTTATTTAATAATAATGAAATGAATCAGATTTTACACCTCAATTGATACCTGATTTTTTTATTATTCATTTCATACATCTAAATGATGGATAAATTATATTTGAAGAGAAAAATTATACACTCAGTATTTGTGTTTAAATTAGAGTTTCTCAGATAGCTCAGTTGGTAGAGCATTTGTCTAAAGTGCAAAAGGTTCAGGGTTCAGACCCCAGTCTGAGCATATAATTTTTCTCTTCAAATATAATGATACCTGATTGTTGATTTGATGGTTGGTAGTCTTATAGGCCCATTATTCTGCTCATGTTTGTTGATCAATAAACTTTCAAATTAAATCCTTCTCAATGGGAATTTCAAAATTCATAATTTTGTCCTTGTGTTTCTATATATATATGTCCACCGCTGTGGTCTCGAGGTAGCGTGCTGCCTTGTCACGCAGTGGGCCCGGGTTCGATCCCCGGTCGGGGCAGTTTTTCTGGTTCAGGTTTTTATCAGGTTTTTCCTCACCTGTAAGACAAATGTCATGAAAACTTTAAGGCCCAAACGGTCCCCGAAATCATATGGCCATCATCTTTATCATCATCATCATCCTTCACCGGTGTGGAAAGCAACGGGAAGCTACCACACCTACACAATTCCCTAGTAAAGCTGCAAGCATAGCATGAAAATGCTATGATTGCAGTGAAGGACCTGCCTTCGGGCAGAATTACTATGGATGGATATATAAATATATATATATATATATATATATATATATATATAATCTGTCAGATTATGAGTTCTATGCATAGATCTGTTTTAATAATTTTGATTTTACTTCAATTCTGTGCCTTTCTGACGAAGCATGAGTAATTTTTTTTTTAATGTTCAATAAATTCAACATCAAATTGGTACTGAAAAAGATTTTTTAATAAACTAATTAAAATTAACAAAAATGAAGATATTAGACATTCTAGCCTTTGGCACTCTCAGGAATTGAAAAATATAAGAGAAAAATTTGCATTTAGATTAGAGCCTAGGATAGCTCAATGGCAAGTGCATTAGCTTATAAAGCTAGAGTATTGGGTTCGAACCCCAGTTTAGGCATATATTTTTCTCTTCAAATATAATTTTTCATTTAGTGAGAAATATTATGTTTATAATAAAAACATAAAAATGGAGATATTTATGAAGACAATCCCGAGACCACAGCAGTAAATTAATGTTGGGAAGTAAACATTATGGGGTATTAAATTAATATTAAGAAGCTAAAGCTGTTACTATGATTGAAATAAGTAAATTAATGTACACAACTAAATTGTTGTAATCAATGGTAAAGAGAAAAAATTTTACCTGGACTGGGAATCGAACCCCAATCCTTCAGCTTTCTGTGCTGATGCTCTGACCACTGAGCTAATTCTGGCTTCCTTCCCATCCAAGCATGGATCCTTCCTTTACCGTACTCTCTAGGTCTCACATTCAAATACAATGCATCATCATTCACAAATACATAATAAATGGCTTCTACAGCATGGAAAGATGAAGGATTAGGGTTTGATTCCCGGTTCAGGCAAACATTTTTCTCTTTACCATTGATTACAACTTAGTTGTTTACATTAATTTACTTATTTCAATCATAGTAACAGCTTTAGCTTCTTAATATTAATTTAATAAATAATGCTATAGCTATGTGGAGTCCCTTCATGTCTTCTTAATGTAGAAGCCATTCATTGTGTATTTGTGAATGATGATTCATTGCATTTGAATGTGGGACCAAGAGAGTAAGATAAAGGAAGGATTTATGCTTGAATGGGAAGGAAGCCTGAATTAGCTCACAGTGGTTAGAGCATCAGCAAGGAAAGCTGAAGGATCAGGGTTTGATTCCTGGTTCAGGCAAAGTTTTTCTCTTTACCATTGATTATGAGGTATATTCATTGAAATTCATCGGAGAACATTTTTGACAACTCACCTCATAGAATTTGTCTTTTTCACAATACTGCAGTTTCAGAGGATGAACTAGACTTAGTTTGAAACTGCTGTATTGTGAAAAAGACGAATTCTATGAGGTGAGTTGTCAAAAATGTTCTCCGATGAATTTCAAAGGCAAGATTATTGAAACAGATTGATAGTCTGGGAGAAGAGTAGTAGTAGTAGTCTAATGCCCATTAGCTTGGATGTGTTCCATTTGCTTTCTTGCTTCCCAATAGAGTCCTGCCAGAGTTCTTGTAGGTGACATCTTCAGAGCCTCACAGCTGTCTGGGAGAAGATATAATATAGAAACACAGGGACAAAATTATGAAATTTGAAATTCCTGGGGAATTGGAAGTTCATCGGTTAACCAACATAGGGCAGAATAAAGGATTGCCAACTGTAAAATCAATAGTCAGATGCCAGTTCATAATGAGAGAAAGTTCCTTTTTGAAATAAATCCTGAATTTTACAAAAATAGGAAGGGAGGTGTAAAATCTGAAACATTTAATTATTATTTAATTTTTGTTGTTATTTAAAGTCACTTGAATTACTTACTTACTTACTCACTGGCACTATCGAACCCGTAGGTTCATGGCCGCACGGACATAAGCTCTCCATACATCCCTATCCTGAGCTAATGCTTTCCAATCATTCCCTGTATAATCTACTTCCCTCAAATCATAGTTAATGTTGTTCTCCCACCTCATTCTTGGTCTACCAACTGGGCGTTTTCCTTCTGGCTTTCCTACAAGAAGTTTCCACGCACGTCTTTCATTCCCCATACGCGCAACATGTCCTGCCCATCGCAGTCTACGGGACTTAACTGTTCTTATTATATCTGGCTTCCTATAAAGACCATGTAGTTCATTGTTATGTAGTCTTCTCCATTCACCTGTCTGTTCATCTCTCTTTGGTCCAAAAATTTTTCCTAAGAACTTTATTCTCAAATACTCGTAATCTCCTTTCCTCCCTTAAAGTAAGAGTCCATGTTTCGCACCCATATAATATAACTGGTAGAATAATAGTTTTATATATTTTCAGCTTAACGTTTTTTGAAAGGAGTTGGGACATCAAAAGTCTCTGCAATGCATAATAGCATGCATTTCCAGAATTGAGCCTATGTTTAATTTCTTTGTGAAGTCACTTGAATTACAATGAAAAATAATTATTATCAAAAAGAGAAAACATTTGAATATCTAGGATCATCAAATAAACTGAATGTTTTCCTAGCATCATGTTAACCATTTTGGACACACCTTTTTATTTTTTTAAACATAAAAAATATATTCACTTTACTTACATACTTTAATAAATTATGAAAAAATAAATTGCTGCTGATTCATCCTCACATATGTTGGTGTTTCCTGTTTTATTTGAGATTATATATATATATATATATATATATGATATGAAAAGAAAAAAGAATGCTTGAGTCGGGATTTGAACTCGAGTCTCTAAAGTCCCGACTCAAGCATTTTTTTCTTTTCATATCATGTTTGCCTTCATTGCCAAATGTCAAAAATATATTTATAATATATATAATATATATATATATATATATATATATATATTAATTTATAGTCGGTCCTACAAGTAATTTTTATGATTTAATAATTTTTTAATGGTTTATGCCAGTTTTACTTACTTACTTACTCATTGGCACTATCGAACCTGTAGGTTCATGGCCGCACGGACATAAACTCTCCATACATCCCTATCCTGAGCTAATGCTTTCCAATCATTCCCTGTATAATCTACTTCCCTCAAATCATAGTTAATGTTATTCTCCCACCTCATTCTTGGTCTACCAACTGGGCGTTTTCCCTCTGGTTTTCCTACAAGAAGCTTCCATGCAAGTCTTTCATTCCCCATACGTGCAACATGTCCTGCCCATTGCAGTCTATGAGACTTAACTCTTCTTATTATATCTGGCTTCCTATAAAGACCATGTAGTTCATTGTTATGTAGTCTTCTCCATTCACCTGTCTGTTCATCTCTCTTTGGTCCAAAAATTTTCCTAAGTACTTTATTCTCATATACTTGTAATTTCCTTTCCTCCCTTAAAGTAAGAGTCCATGTTTCACACCCATATAATATAACTGGTAGAATAATAGTTTTATATATTTTCAGTTTAACGTTTTTTGAAAGGAGTTGGGACATCAAGAGTTTCTGCAATGCATAATAGCACTTATGCCAGTTTTATTGTTTCAATTCCTGTATATGTTAGGGGATTTCTCTGTCTGATATAATCATCATCATCAACAACAAGGATTAGGCTCAATGGCCTGTTCCAATCTCATTATAGGTCGAATTGGTCCTTCCATCTCTTCAATGGTCTTCCCAACGTTCTTCTACCTTTTGGTTTATAATTATACATTCTTCTTGGTATGCGCTGTTCATTCATTCATAATACGTGCTGAAGATAAGCATTTTGGTAATATTTTATTCTTTCACAGAAATTAAATATATTAAGTTCTGTTCTTATATCTTCGTTTTTCTTTTTATCAGTCCTTTGGTATCCCGCTATTGCTCTCAACATCTTCATTTCAGCAGCCTCTATTTGTTTACTATCTGCCTTTGTTAATGTCCAGGTTTCACATCCATATATAAGAGATGGAACTGCCAATACTTTGTAAAACTTCAAAATATATATAATTATATTGTTATATTGCACTTTATTTTTTGCTTTTTTTTACTAATTTAATAATTAAGTTTTTGTCATATCCATTTTCAGTGCTAGATATTTTATGTAGTCTAGTTCTTTATTATGTCCCATGTCATAGCCGAGTGGTTAAGGCAAGAAGTCTTGGCGCAGAGTTACAGGACTTGCGCTGGTTTGAGTCTCCATGGGGGAAGAAATTTTCTCATGAAATTTAGGCCACTATGGGACTGGTGTCCAACCAGCATCATGAGGAATTTGGGTAGTTCCAGGTTGAGAAAACCAGCTATAATGGCTGGGGGACCCGACATGCTGACCACATGTCACCCCTACACTGGCAGGATGATCGTCTACCTCTGTGATTAACACATATAGATCTGAGACTAGCAGCTGGCTGATAGACCAAGGGCCTTCTATACCTGTCACGCAATGGAGAAAAAAAAATTATTTATTATAATTTTCTTTGTTTAAAGGTAGTTTTATCATTCTATTGAGGAGGGTATGTTGATTTTTTTTGTGTATAGCTACTGTGTTATTAGTCAGTTTTCTGTATATGCTAATGTCTAAACTATTGCTAATATAAATGTTTAGTTTTTCTTAGATCTAGGTAATTTATTGAATTGTTGGTTTAGGTTTCTTCAGAGGATTGTATCTTTGTGTGTAATTTGTTTAGTTCTATTAAAATGTCTTTTTCTATTAAATTTTCAATGTTATAGAGTTTTAAAAGGTCATTGACATATCTTGATATTAGTTTTATGTTAAATTGACACCCTTAGAAGCCAAAGATCAGTTTTGAGTAAATGACGTTCAAAGTTGAGACACTCCATATGTGATTGTGTTAATAGTTTTCTTTTCAGCCACCAGATTTCAACACCAGACAGATTTTTATTGTATCCATTGGCCACTCAGATTAGTATCTGCTTTAACTACTAGTCACAAGCAATTATCATCGGCCATCAAAGTCTATTAAACAAAATTGATTATGCATCAATAATTTCTGTAAATATAAATCAAACTAAAATTCCATTTAAACCCTCCATAAAAAATCCTGGTGTGTATTTCAACCAAAATCTTAGTTGGCTTAATTTAAGAGAAACTTGTAAAAAAATATATTCAATCTTCCATTCCCTAAAACGTTTGAAATTTCCTTCCTTCCTTCCTTCTTCATTGAAAAAAATATTTGTCTCAACTTTGATTATGCCGCATTTTGATTATTGTGACTTACTCTTAACTGACATTTAAGTATCACATTCGGACAAAGACTGCAACGAGTTCATAATACTCGTGCACGTTATATATGCAACCTACGTAAATCAGACCACATAACTCCAGTATTTGAAATGTTGTCTTGGCTCCAATTTGGAAGACAGGTGAAATATACATTGCCTCTGCTTCTTATACAACACTTTGTCCACTTCATTGCCCCTTTATATTTCTATTCACTTTAATTCGCTATCCTCCCACCATAACTTAAACACAACTCTAGCTTAAATTTAACTCTAGCTGTTTCTCTACATTGAACATCTCACTATTCCTCATCCTTCCTTGTTTCAGCCACCCAACTCTGGTATTCCCACCCCTCATACATCAAGGATTGCCTAACTCAAAAAACAGTTTAAAAAGAAACTCACTTCATATTTCCTTAGACAATATATAACTGTGTTCCATGTATACTTTTATTATTCATTTATATTTTAAACTTTCGTTACCAAGCCATTTACTTAATCTAATTATAGGTTATTATTTTTGTTATTATTATTATTTTTCTTTCTTTCCCTTGTCAGTTTTATATTGTGTAGTCTATAATTATCTATTATGTATCCATCCATCCATAGTAATTCTGCTCAAGGGCAGGTCTTTCACTGCAATCATAGCTTTACTAGGGAATTGTGAGTGTGGTAGATGATGATGATGATGATGATGGCTATATGATTTCGGGGACCGTTTGGGCCTTAAAGTTTTCCTGACATTTGTCTTACAGGCGAGGAAAAACCCCGATAAAAAACCTCACCCAGAAAAACTGTCCCGACCGGGGATCGAACCTGGGCCCGCTGCATGACAAGGCAGCACGCTACCTCGAGACCACAGCGGTGGACTATTATGTATCATTTATCATAATTCTTATTGTATGTATAATTTAACCCTGGTGAAGAGGAAGAGAAGACCTTATGGTCTTAACTCCATCAGGTAAAATAAATAAATAAGAAATCTACACTTAACTCCAAAATTAGCAATTTGTCACTTGTACCCCTTGACTTCTAAGGGTCTCAATTGTTCATCTGATTTATCAAAGTGTTTTTCTTCAAATTTTTGTAGGAAGATTTTAAATATAGAGAGAGAATAATATTAACCATGATTTGAGGAAGGTAAAATTATACATGGAATGATTGGAAAACAACTCAAGATATGGAGAGTCTGCACGGTCATGAATCTCCAGGATACATAGTACTAGTATGTTACGTTTCACAATTACCTCCATAGATGAAATGATATACAATTGTAAAGTAATATTTAGCCAACTGTAGAGATTCTTGACCAATCTCTGCTGATTCATGAGGGTAACATATTGCAGCCATTGCAGCTGCTCCAGTTGAACCATACAGTAGTCGTCTGAACCATCCACCTCTTAAACCCATAATAATACCCGCTAAACCTCCTACTCCAATTGCACCAGCACGATGGACAGTTGTCGCTTCTTCACGGAGAAATGTAATAGTGCCTGAAAAAATACAGTATACAAATTACTTCAATCATTCAAAGTCCATTGTGCTAACTCAGGTGGTAGCATGTCTACTTCCTGACAAGTTGGACAGTATCATAGCAATAGTCAAACAAAAACAATTAGAAGATGTCGTTAAATTTTTGAATATTCATAATAAAACAATTAAATTTACTATGGAAGTGGAGAATAACCAAGAAATACAATTTTTAGACCTTAAATTGATCATGAATGAAGAAAAAAGGAAAATAGAATTTGGAATTTACAGGAAAGAAACACACATTGATAATTATATGAAAGCAACAGGTTTTAACCATGTTGCACATAAACAGGCAGTATCATCATCATCTGCATTCATGGATTAGGTCTGTTGACCGTTCCGATTTCAGCCCATCTCTTTCTTGGTCTGCCCACAGGCAGTATTTAATAATTTAACATACAGACTTGTGAACATTCCCAATGAGTCAGAGAAAATTTTAAGAAAGAGAAAAAAACACATTATAAAAATAGCAAAAGAGAATGGTTTTTGGGAAAAGGTGATTCATAAGAAAATAAATATAAATCCAGGAAACAAAAAGTGATAAATGAAAGTACTCTACAGACAGACAAAGAAACTGGAAAAGATTCAAGAAATTGACATACCATCCTTCAGTATTTAATATGTTTCAAAACATTTTCAGCAAATTTAACATTAAATTAGCACTAAAAAATTATTACAGTTTGAATTAATTAATCAAAACCAACAAAAATCAAAAGATTGATGACGGCAACAACCAGGGATTTATCAGATTGGTTGTAAAGATTGTGAAAAATATGTATATAGGAAAAACAAAAAAGAACTTAAATACAAGCAAGATTGAAAGAACACCTTACAAATGTTAAAAATGGAGAAATAGAAAAATCTGCATGGTCAGAAAAACACAGAATTGAAACTAAAGCCAAATTACTGAAACAGTTAGAAAAATCTAAGGAATTCACAATTTGGGAGAAAATTTACATCTGCAAGAATAAAAAGAAAAACATGAATTTTTTCAAATTCCCAGAGAGAAAAAAAAAAATGATTTTGAAGTTCATCGGTCAGCCAGCAGAGGGAACAGAAATTAACTTACAGGATGGACAACCACAAAACAACAGTTGGAAGCATCGACAATGTCACACAAAAGCAACGAAACTAGGTCTGCATAAAAATCAAGAAATATGAGGTGAATCAAAATAACCAACTCATTAATAATTAAAAGAAACCTCATCGTGTTATTTCCTATATATATTAAATACAGTATACAAATTACTTCAAAGTCCATTGTGCTAGCTCAGGTGATAGCATGTCAACTTCCTAACAAGTAGAACAAGCATTTGGCGCGAGGGAATTACAACGTACATAAGAGAAAAATTTGCGTCTAGATCGTAACTCACCTCGGTAGCTCAGTTGGTAGAGCACTTGACCCGGAAAGCCAAGGGTCCCGGGTTCGAGTCCCGGTCTAGGAGAAAATTTTTCTCTTCAAATATAAGTAGAACAAAGTTTCATTAATATTTTAAAGGAAGTGGCTCTATTAGGTTTATTTTAAATAATAATGGAGTTATATTTTGAATTAACATTTTCCAGAATTGAACATAGTTTTATTTTAGAAAGAAAAACTAATGCTCAGACCTGGATTCGAACCCCAGATCTCTGACTCTGTGCGTCAGTATAATACCAATTACACTATCTGAACTCTAATACGAACGTCAACAATTCTTTCCACTTGTACAATTCTCTTTCATCAGAAGGCCGGTAGCCATCGCTACCAACAATAACATCTGACAACTTCTATTCAAAATATTTTTATTGAGAATTTATACATTACTTTTAAGCAGTAAAGCTTCATATTTTTATGTTATATTTTAAATTAACATTTTCTAGAATTGAGCATAGTTTTATTTTACACGCAGGGTCAGAGATCTGGAGTTCGTATCCTGGCCCGAGCATTAATTTTTCTTGCTAAAATAAAACAATGGAGTTAAAATTTAATACCTCACCTCATAATCATAGATTTCTCAAAAAACTAGTTTCAATGCTTTTGTGTATCATCTTCAGCTCTCTCTAACTAGCTCTAAATGGAAGCAAAATGATCCAGATGACGACCCGACTCTAGAAACACCTAAACTGAGTGCAATTGATGTGTATAGGTGTTATAATAATACAAAAAAAGTTGTAGTTAAAAAGCTGTGAATGCATTAATAAGTTTGTTATTTTACTGATTTATGGAATATGTCTTTCTTTTAATAATTAAATCTTATATACCAATTTTTGTTAGAAAAAAATTAGAGCTGCTACAACATTAAAAATGTTTCCACTAAAATTTCAGCTTTCAGGATAACTCCACTCTTAATGATCCAATTCTGTTCAATATTAGTTTTTTTATTCAGATGTTATAAGCTGAGTTTCAGTGCAAAAAAAAAATGCTGCTGATAAAGCAATTTTTAAATTTTGGCTTTCAGGTATATACTGTCATATACTAAGTTTATTTTCAGGAAAATAATAAAAAATTACAGTCAATAGAGTACTTTTAGTCCACTGCTGAGGTCTCGAGGTAGCATGCTGCCTTGTCACGCAGCAGGCCCAGGTTCGATCCCCAATCGGGACAGTTTTTCTGGGTGAGGCTTTTATCGGGATTTTTCCTCACCTATAAGACAAATGTCAGGAAAACTTTAAGGCCCAAACGGTCCCCGAAATCATCATCATCATCATCATCCTTCACCGGTGTGAAAAGCAACAGGAAGCTACCACACCTACAATTCCCTAGTAAAGCTGCAAAGCATAGCATGAAAATGCTATGATTGCAGTGAAAGACCTGCCCTTGGGCAGAATTACTAAGAAAAAAAAAGTACTTTTAAATAGTAATCTGAACAGTGAATTTTTTCAATGTTTTTATTTAAATTTGTCACTTGTATTAAAGAACAAATTAATATTTTAAAATATTTTGTCTAAACTGGGATATGAACCCAAGATCTCTGGACCTCGAAAGTGCTTTATCCATTCAGCTATCTAGGCTCCTGATTTAGACAGAAATTTTTCTCTTACAATGTGAATGTCGAAATGACAATTCATGGTGGCATTGAATAAAAAAAAAGTGTTTAAACAGGCTCAAAAACTGGATATACCAAAGAATGATAAATTGAAATGTTTCCTACCTCTCCTCCTATAAATCTTCTAAGTTAACTTAGATTTATATGAGGAGAGGTAGGAAACATTTGATTTTATCATCAATTAAACCTCATAATGATTAATTCCTATAAAAGTTAAATACTTACTTACTCACTGGCACTATCGAACCCATAGGTTCATGGCCGCACGGACATAAGCTCTCCATACATCCCTATCCTGAGCAAATGTTTTCCAATCATTCCCTGTATAATCTACTTCCCTCAAATCATAGTTAATGTTGTTCTCCCACCTCATTCGTGGTCTACCAACTGGGCGTTTTCCCTCTGGTTTTCCTACAAGAAGCTTCCATGCACATCTTTCATTCCCCATACGTGCAACATGTCCTGCCCATCACAGTCTACGAGACTTAACTGTTCTTATTAAATCTGGCTTCCTATAAAGACCATGTAGTTCATTGTTATGTAGTCTTCTCCATTCACCTGTCTGTTCATCTCTCTTTGGTATAAAAGTTAAATACCAAAGAATACTTACTTTCTGAGTGAGCTTTCCCAGTCTCCACAATTTCAAGAGCTCTCTTCTCTATTCCTTTGTACTGATCATAAAAAGTCCATATTTCTTTACGCGCGGCACCAATCATTAGCTCTAGACTTGATGCTTCCTCTACCTCTTTCTCCTTTCTAAAAAAGAAAATCATATAAATTAGACAATATACATTTAAAAATAAATATAAGGTGAACATAAAGTTAAAATTTATTTTACATAGAATTCTAAATTCATTATTTATTTTAAATATTTGCATTCATAAGTACTTTTTTCATACTTCTGTAAACATGAGAATTTGGACAAGAACTTCGAAGTTTTTTTCCAAAATTTATAGGAAGAACATTATGAGATATTAATAATTAAATATTATGAAAATACAATAAGAAGTAACATATGAGGTTCTACTTATTAAATAATTTTAGTCTGCCATCAACTTACCTCATTTCTTGTAAGACATGTTTAAAATCGTCTCTGCTCCATCTTCAGTTGGTACAAAAATGTAACAAAAATGAAAAGACTGATGATGGCAAAAAATCAGGAATGTACCAAATAAAATGTGCAGATTGTGATAAGATATACATAGGGAAAACAAAGAGGAATTTAACCATGAGAATTAAAAACAACATAAGAAATGTAAAAAAAATAAGGAGAAGTTGAAAAATCTGCAGTAGCTCCTCACTTTTGGTCAGAAAAACATAAAATAGATGTAAACTCCAAATTATTAAAACAGAAAACACAAACAAACTCAGCATATGGGAAAAATCTATGTACAGAAGAACAAAACAAAGAGAGAATTGTGAATTTAGAATTCCTGGGGAGAGAAATTTAACGTGCAAGTTTTTTGGACCACAAAAAGAAGGAGCAGGAGTGAACATATAGGACCAAAAAACTTGAAGATTATCAGTCTGTACCAACTGAAGATGGAGCAGAGATGCTTTGAAACACGTCTTACAAGAAACAACAAAATATGAGGTAAGATGATAGCAGACTCAACTTATTAATTAATTAAATGTTATTAAAATTATACCTCATCTCAATGGGGAAGCAGGAAAATCTCCAGTAGCTGCTCATGTTTGGTCAGAAAACATCAAATTGAAAGAACGGCAAAATTAATTAAACAAAGAGAAAAACCTAAAGAACTCAAAATTTGGCGAAATATCTACATTAAAAAAAGAAGAAGGAGCAATTAATGACTTTGAAATTCCTGAGGAACATGATTTGATTTAGAGGTTCATTGGTCTACCATAGGTGGAGATTTATTAGTTTCTCCGAAACCTGTCTTAAAAAGATGACTAATGAGAGATGAGATGTAATTTTAATAATATTTAATTTTCAAACTTTTTTTAAATATCTTCATTTAGAAAGGCAGTTATGGCCTATTTTGTATATTTTTATCCAAGATTGAATACTTTAATCTTATATAAATTCTACTTTATGATGAACTTGTTCAAAGAACATTTATAATTATATTTGAAGTGAGAAATGTTAAATCAATAATAAAAACATCATTAGAAACATTTATAATATTGAATCTTCTAACCAATAACAGGATCTGGTATAAAAAGTTGTTGGATACATGAAGAAAGATGATCTAGTGGTCTTAAAAACATTTAAAAAATACTGGAATATCTAACCCATCAGATTAAGGCTTTATTTGGGAGTTTTAAAGAATATCTATGACCCACTTGGAACGATCAAGGAAATTGAGGAATTAAAAGAAATGAAGAATTGAGGTAGTTATACAGAGAATCTCATATCAAAGACTCCAATAAGCTGGTCATGTGGTAAGGATGGACAAATAAAGAGGACCAAGAAAAGTCTTAAAGGCACATTTGGAAAAAGGAGGACAGTGGGACATGAGATTTAAAAGCCTAGGCATAGGTAGAAGGATAATATGAGATTAGAGTGGATCTTAGGAGAGTGGATATTAGAGAGTGAGTTCAGGTGGTTGGGCCTCAGTGAATGTGGCTTGAACATATGGGTTCCATAAGCCATTCCAGCAGCCCAAGTTTGATTTCCAATAGGATAAAGGATTTTAAATCTCCCCTTTGGGTTAGGTAAGTGCCCTTTGTTTTATGCTGCCTTGTGGTATCTTTGATTGGTATAAGATAAAAGTTAAAAATTAAAATGTACCTTTTGGCAGGTGCCATCGTCCTCAACTTGTTAAAATTAACAGTTAAATTTTTTAACAAAGACTAACTGCGGCAGAAATGAAATTTATGAGACGTACTGCGGGCTATTCAAGGACAGACCATAAAAGGAATTCTGAAATTCTCAAAATCAGTCATGGAATATGTACAAAAATACAGAAACAACTGGAAATCTCACATACGAAGAATGAGCAGAACAAGAATACGTCAGATCTTAAATTACCAGCCACCAGGCAAGAGATCTTTGGGCAGACCCTTCAAACGTTGAATTGAGACCGTAACAGACCACTAGGTCTATCACATGAAAGGAAGAAGAAGAAGAAGAAGAAGAAGAGTTAATTTTATATACACCATTTTAACAAGTTGAGGACGACGGCACCTGCCAAAAGGTATATTTTAATTTTTAACTTTTATCTTATGACTATTCACCTCAATGGAATTTGACATGAATTTTATTAGTATTGACTTTGATGGGTGATTCTGAAATCTAATTATCTAAGGAGGTTCACCACTACACACTTGTCTAGTATGGTATTCAAATTCCCTACCTACAAATAACTGGCCAAGGGTATTTAACTGGAAGTCCTATAAAAATGAGAGAGTAAAATAGAGAGAAAAAAAAAAGATGATGTTTCTGTGATGTGAAGCAGCTCACAATCTAGAATGAAATGTTTTAAAAATATTAATTTTAAATTTTGAAGATGTCCACCGCTATGGTCTTTGAGGTAGCATGCTGCCTTGTCACGCAGCGGGCCCAGGTTTGATTCCCAGTCAGGACAGGCTCCTGGGTGAGGTTTTTACAGGGTATTTCGTCACCTGTAAGACAAATGTCAGGAAGCTTAGGGCCCAATAGTCCCCGAAAATCATCCGGCCATCATCCTTCACCGGTGTGGAAAGCAATGGGAAACTACCACACCTATAATTCCCTAGTAAAGCTGCAAAGCATAGCATGAAAATGCTATGATTGCAGTGAAAGACCTGCCCTTGGGCAGAATTACTATGGATGGATGGATTTTGAAGAAGAAAAAATTTGTATTCTATTAAAATATTCTTTTTTTTTTGTATTTAAATGTAATATAAGCTTGTCCTTAACTCCACCAGGCTAAATAAATAAATATATAAAAATGTGTCTACATCTGTTGCAGATAGATATATATGGTAGACAGGATAAATACAGATACATGCAAAAAACCAGTATGGTATGGTTCCCGTGAGTGTGTAACCATTTCTCCAGCACTTCTACAATCTTGCATCATGTTATAACAATGTCTCTGTAGATCAACTATGAGAAATAAAATCTTTTGATTTCCCATTGTACAATTAAGTAGCTCTCACAAGGAAGCTATCAACCATTACATGCTGAAACCAACCCTGGAATTTTTTCCAGAGAAGTGTTGTGATGTACAAAGGTCATGTCCAAAAAATTAGCTGCCATTTTTAACTGCAAGACACTAAAATCAAGTGCCAAATCTCTCATTTAAACTGTAGGGAAGTAATACAACTCTTGTGTTGGTAGACTGGAAAACCTTCACTACCTGCCGTCCGTGCCACATCATGCCTCACTTCACTTCACTCTTAATTCATGCAGGGATGTACATCTGCTTCGTACAATGGACTGCCATTGCTGAATTCTGGCTTTGATTTCTGTGCCTTGCACTTTAAAACGGCAGATATTTTTTTTGGACACAGCTTTGGTATATTACAATGCTTCTCTGGGAGAAATTTCAAGGTAGGTTTTGGCATGCAAGGGTTGAAAGAACTCTTATCGGAAGGTAACAGAATCTAAATTTTTAAGGAAAACCATAAATCTTAATGTGGGTCCATATTGTATATCAATGAAAAGTAGTCCATGTCATAACTCACTGACACTGTCGAATCTAGAAGTTCATGACTGTATTGACATAAGCTCTCCTTATATCCGTAACTTCAGCTAATTTTTTCAATCATTATTGTATAATTCATCTCCCACAACATTGTTAATTACGAATAGACTAAGGCTTTTAGTAGTCATCATTATGTAATGAGATGTTAAATATATAATTTTTATCTGGTAAGTCAGTTGTCCTCAACTAAATTATTAAACATCTTCAAGTTATTCTAATTCTGATGGTGTTATATAGGTTATATAATAGATTTATGTCTGCGGTTATGTTCTCCTTGAGTAGGTCTTTATTCCTTGCTTCTTTTAGAATCTCTATGTCTTCAAGGATGCTGATCCTGTTGTTATTATACTCTCTGTGTAGTATTGACATAGATTTATTGATTTTTTCAAATCCATCAGTTCCAGTTAAAATGCAGAAGATGAAACATTGTTTGAAAAGGCCTCCATATTAGAATAACTTGAAGTTTAATAATTTAGTTGAAGACGACTGACTTACCAGGTAAAAATGATATATTTAACAATTGCATTACATAACCTCAATGGTGCTTTAATATGAATTTCAAAAGTGTTATCATTATGTATTCCACAGTATCTTTTCGAGATTCTTGGCCGTGTCTTGTAGTGTTGTCTTGATCCAAGCTGGAAACTGTATTCCACCTGCTGACCTCGGTTTTTCTTTCTGCTTCTTGATGTTTCATCACCTACTGTAGGTGACATCTTCAGGAAGACCTTCATTGTATCTACTCTCACAGTGAACTGCCAGCTACAATATTTGGCGATTTATAATGATGATAGTCCACAGCTAGAGTCTCGAGGTAGCATGCTGCCTTCTCATGCAGCAGGTCCGAGTTCGATCCCCGATCAGGACAAGTTTCCTGGGTGATGTATTTTTTTGGGGTTTTTCCTCACCTATAAGATAAATGTCAGGAAATTTTAAGGCCCAAACGATCCCTGAACATCATCTGGCCACCATCAATATATTCAGTAAGTTTAGGAATAAGGCCTCTCCTCCTGGTGCATCATTACCATCATCATCACCTGGTGCATCATTACCATCATCATCACCTATCATATATCATCGGGGCAGCGTAACTCTACCTTCAAGGTGCCCCAACCCCAGAAGTGGTTACAATAATGCTGCGTCAGGAGAGAATACCATAATGTCAAAATGACAACGTAGTGGCATTGAAAAAAAAATTGAATCCTGAATTGGGCCATATATTTTAGTAATATTGTTCTTTCGGAAGTTGCATAATCATCATCATCAGTATCAAGAATTGGACCTTAGGGTCTGTTCCGATCTCATACTAGAATTGGCCTGTCCATCTTTTACTGGGTCTTCTTACATTTCTTCATCCTAGTGGTTTGTAATGAAAAATCTGTTTTGGAATTCTATGGTAGCAAATTTCATTATATTCAATTGTGACAACATCCAGGTTTCACATCCGAACATCAATACAGGTTTAATGAGTATTTTGTACAAACAACATTTCGTATCTTGAGTTAGATATTTATAGACCAAAATAACATTTGTTTGCATCCTTTATTCTCCTATTAATTTCTTCACTCAACTAATTGGTAGCATGTGTTATTGATCCCAGGTATTCAAAGCTGTAAGCGCTTTCAAATTTCATTCCTTCAATTTCAAAATATGATGGTTCCATTGATGTCGTCTTTTCTTACTGCCTACTACTATACATTTTATCTTCCTATCATTAATTCTTAAACCTATTGGTAAGGCCACAGAGCACCCAGAGAAGAAAGTGGACAAGTTTCACGTACATGCCACAAGCGGCGCTAGTGTAGAACAACTAACGACATCTAATTTTTTTCGATTTTTTCTGGTACTAATATGAAATTCAGCACCGTCTGGTGGTAAAATTATGAATTACAATTATACAACACCATCTGGCAAATAATCATGGAATTGAAATTTTATAGGAATAAATAACATTTTAATTAATCTTAAATTGTGGAATTATTTGTACCCAGCCTCTCAGACCTAAAGATATTTTTAAAATTTTAACAGAAGAGAAGAATGGAAATAAATAAAACATGTCAACTGGAGATTGCCTACATGCAACTCACAGGTACATGGAGATTGCCATGATTGCAACTCAACACGTTCAAACATAATTGGAGTTTACCTCTAAGAAAACCATCCCTACTTTAAATAATTTTCACTAAAAGGTGGAGATTGCCAGTTTTGCTTCTAGACCCCCCATATAATAACTTCTGTTATAAACGTCGTCATACTATTAAAATGCCTTTCAAAGACATGCTACATCCTCAGGAATTCTTATGGTACTGAAATTATTTGTATATTTCTTACAGAGGGTTTTGGTTGTTGGGTATGTTCTCATTTAGCAAATTTTTATTTTCTGCTTCTCTGATATAATTTCAATCTCTTCCAGAATATTGATTTTTTGTCTATTGTTCTCTTTGTGGATTATTGACATTATTTTATCTATTGTTAAATATTTACTTATTTGGGAACTCAATTTACTTATCCAGGAAGTATTTTAGAAGAGATAAAATTAGAAGATAATGATGGGAAATAAAGCATTTATGCAAATTCCAAACTGATAAGGTCTAAATTACTAGCAAGAACATTAAAAAATGAAACTATATAAAAGCCTAATATTACCAATAGTTACATACACAGTCAAGACATGGACAGTAAACCAATCTGATGAGAATATTTGAAAGGACTATTTAACTCATGCCCCAAATGGGAGTCAATGACCAATCGCATTTCAATGATTTTTTACTTACAACCAATCATAGTCGTGTTTTGCCTAAAATTTACCAATTAAAGTTTATCATAATAAAGAAAGCACCTCCTTTTTAACATCCTGAACAGGTCTGACCATTATTTTGCAGTGACTGACTCTCTAAGAAATACGGTTACCAGACTGTATATATATAGTGCATGAATGTCAGCAGAAAGCGCATATGAGAGATAATATAAAAACATTTGTTACAATTGATTATACCACAAAAAAAAAAAAAAGAAACCACTGTTTGCAGTTTCTTTTTTTATTTATTTTTTTTTCAAATGCCCCAGGTTTGTCTTTTGACATTCCTGGTTTCTGTACTGGCATGGTGTACTTGTAACTCACTTTTGAGGTTGGGGCGCCTGGAAGGCGGGGTTACATTGCCCCGATGATATGATTGGTGATGATGATAATGGTGCGCCAGGAGAGTCCCTAATCCTAAGCTTAACCTAAGATGAATATGAGTGATGATGATTGCGATGGCCATATGATTTCGGGGACTGTTTGGGCCTTAAAAGTTTTCCTGACATTTGTTTTACAGGTGAGGAAAAACCCCGATAGAAACCTCACCCAGAAAAACTGTCCAACCAGAGATTGAACCCGGGCCCACTGCATGACAAGGCAGCACACTACCCCGATACCACAGCGGTGGATGTTTGCACTTTCTTAAACAAATTATTTTCCAGGAAATGACGCAGAAAAATATAATTGACATATTTACATCATAGGACATCAGAAATTAATTAATACCTATAAAGTTGGTTATAAATTTCTCCACTAGGGTGCATTCTTACAACATTGCGATCCTTTGGCAATAAATAATATGATCTGGTTGCAGTGATCGAACAAAAGAAGCAAATGAAGCATACCAATCGTTTCTCATTTGTTTTCAAACATCGCCATTTACATTAAATATATAAATATTTTAAAATAACTATAGTTAAATAATGATTTGTGAGTATACAGCTTAATTTTATTCGTTATATAGTCCTAACAAATGCCACTCTTGATTTCCAAATTCTCTAGATAAACTCATTCCTCACTTCGTGAGTCATGAATTTATCGATAATTTGGAAATCACTCGTGGCATTACTTATGAAAAATGTAGTCTCCCCTGTATACACCATAAAGTAATTAATGTTAATACCCGAATTAATTTTTTAAACCAATCTGATAAATGTCGTATTATCACTCTGACATAATCACATGAGCTGATAACTGTATCACAAACTAGTGTCTGGATGAATGTCTCCTTGCAACAGATGCAAACACACATTTTTTTATAAATAATGACTATGAGAGAGCTTAACCTTGAGCATCAACAAGTTACATAGCTCACCTCACTATTTATTCCCTCTTGATCGCAGTCAGGACACATCCCCGCAGAACGTTTCCTGTACAGGGCAGGACAAAAGTTGGTATATGATAGTAATGAGAAAGGTCCAATGTAATGCAGAATTAAAATATAATCAAATTAAAATGATACTAAAAAAAATAAATCTACTTTCTTAGATATGATGATCTTGAAGAAGATTTCCAGGCTGTAAGCCGTGGTCGTGAGGCTTGTAGTTCCCCGACGTTTCGCCAGAGACTGCGCCTGACATCCTCAAGGGTTGTCTTGAGACTGGCAATTCTGTCCACTGTCTGTCCTATTTATACATTCACCGCGATGTGTTCATAAGTTATATCTGTATTCTGATTGGTCAGTGGTAGGTACTTCCATTGCTCCAATGAGATTGCCGTTTTATGGTCTAGTCAACTGTACTTGGAGCAATGGAAGTCCCTACCACTGACCAATCAGAAGGCAGATACAACGTACAGTCGACTAGACCATCAAACAGCAATCTCATTGAAGCAATGGAAGTCCCTAACGCTGACCAATCAGAAGGCAGATATAACTTACGAACACATCGTGGTGAACATATAAATAGAACAGACAGTGGACAGAATTGCCAGTTCAAGACAACCCTTGAGGATGCCAGACGCAGTCTCTGGCGAAACGTTGGGGAACTACAAGCCTCATGACCATGGCCTACAGCCCGAAAATCTTCTTCAAGATCATCATAGCAACTCCGGCCGTGAAAGTCTACATGAATAAACTACTTTCTTAGCATTAAAATAATTTTAATTCTTGTAATATCTTTTTACTTGTGATGGTTTTAGCACCAGTGGCCTTTGAATGTCAATACTATATAAGAATGCAGGCTTTCATTGCCAATAGTCATGGTATTAGAAGATTCCGGGCTGTTTATTCCAGACGTTTCTTTCTTGATTATGGAGGGCATCTTCAGTGGTGAGTTCTAGGTGGAGTTTACTTGTCGGAAGCTTCTGACCAGGGAACACCACCTACAAGAACTCACCTCTGAAGATGCCTTCTGCAGTTGAGAGAGAAACGTCTGGGAGAAACACCAGTTATACATCACGGCCTTATAGCCAAAATCTTCTAATACTATATATGAGATTTTTTTTATGTTATATTTTAAATTAACATGTATTGGATATAGTTTTATTTTAGAAAGAATGGCATAATGATTACTACACTGACGTACAGAGTCAGAGGTCCGGGGTTCGACTCCCGGTTTGAATGTAATTTTTCTTTCTAAAATAAAATAAAACTATATCCAATCCCAGAGCATGTTAATTTAAAATATAATATCAAAACAGTAGCTTTAGTTGATGTTTATATTCTCAATAAAAATACTTTGAAAAGAAGTCGTCAGATGGCATTGTTGATAGCGATGGCTATTGGCCTTCAGATGGAAGGAGAATTAATTGTATAAGTAGAATGAAATTTGACGTTCCTATCGGAAGTTCGAATGGCATAATGGTTACCGCATTGACGTACAGAGTCACAGGTCCGGGTTTTGACTCCCAGTTCGAATGTAATTTTTCTTTCTAAAATAAAACTATATATGAGAGTTGATTCATAATTCATGGCAACTACTTTATTTCTCTAAAATGTGTCAATGCACAAAATTTAGTATATAACTTGAAAGAATGTTATATGAACCTCTTAAGGTTGACACCAGATGGAGTTATGAGTGCACAAGTCTGGACATGATGCTGTTTTCTATTGTGACACATTGTTATAGTGGCATTTGAATTTTGCGGATGACACCAAGAGTAATGGTCTTGCATTGGAATAGATTCGTTAGTCATTGACTCGCGAGATGAAAGTCCCATGCAGAATTCTCTGTGTGTCTAGCCTTCCATTATGAAAGGTTCTCTACAAATCTACCCCTCCTGTCCAGAGGCTTTGACTTCCAAAGCTTCCATACTAGAAATTTCTTGGCTATTAGTCGAGATTCTTCCTTCCCTGGCTTATATAAGCTTGCCAGTGTTGGGACACAGTCAGTTGTGTCGTGACGACAATACAATGAACTGAGATTAGAAGAAATTGAACCAAGTAGAACCATCAGTGACTGGAAATAATTTTGCAACAAATAAACTGTAAAGCATGATTACTTATTGAAGTAAGTTGTAAGCTATGTAAAGTGTCGCTGAAATTTTCTGTTAAAGTTTTACATGATTATCTGTTGTGTTTATTCAGAGAAAACAAGATGAGAACGACTCCCTAGAAGTGCATGACTGTTGACAATGGTGAATTACTGGAGGTAACAACAGCTTTGGAATATAAAGATAGCCATCCTCTGCAGCTGCTATGCATGAGAATCTCATGCAGAGCTATAGCAAGCATTCAATTATTGTGCTATACCCTATCATACGGTTGCAAGGTAGATAGCGGCCTTCAAACAGGGAAGAGAGTCAACTGTCTACCTGCCTCGCAGTGAATATTATGTGTCAGCTCACAATGATATATCGGTGACTGTGGTCAAGCAGGGCCTTCCTTCTAGTGCGTGGATCTCATGCAATGTAGCCATGGAGAAAGGCTATCTTGATGCACCAACACTGCTCAATTTCGGTTACCTCACTTATGCACCTCTGTCAACAGATGACTGATAAAGGGAACTTTATCGTGTCCAGATCAGTCCACTCATACCCCATCTGGTGACAACGTAAGAAGTTCAAGTAACATACATTCAAACTTATATGGTGGCTTTTTTAACGTTGTTGGAATGTAAGGTTTTAGGTTATGTTCACATTCGTAATCACATTTTTGTATTGTGATATTCTTTTACTATGATTCTATGAAATGGATTCTGGTAATAAAATTGTAACCCAGCAGTTACTTTGAGGAAAAACAGAAAACATACAAGGGTCATACTGAAAGTCGTGAGCAACCCATTGTTAAAATTCCAATTTCAACAATGTAACAAAAACAACTGCAGGATCGTAATCTACAGACTTTATACCACAACATTGCCGTTTTGTGGCGTCATAGCTTCTATCATGTGACCACACATAGTGTTTCCAAAATGGCAGACATCAATGTTTTGTTTCGACAGCACGCTGTCATTGAATTCCTTGTTAAAGAGGACAGTCTGCTGTTGATATTCACCAAATACTTCAATGTGCTTACGGAGATGCCTGCATGGGTGCCAGCAGTGTTAGGAGATGGGTGAAACATTTTAAAGATGGAACACGAGTATCAAAGATGAGCCTCATAGCGGTCGCCCATGCTCTGCCTCCACGGATTGC
Source organism: Diploptera punctata (assembly GCA_030220185.1). Classification (NCBI taxonomy): domain Eukaryota; kingdom Metazoa; phylum Arthropoda; class Insecta; order Blattodea; family Blaberidae; genus Diploptera; species Diploptera punctata. The sequence continues at coordinate 4,485,007 of JASPKZ010010696.1, forward strand.
AACAAGGAAAGAGTTGATGCGCTCATTAGAGACGACAGGCGTATCACAGTGAATGAAATCGCTACAAAAACTTGCAGTAGGACACAGTGCAGTGCAAGAAATGATTCACAGCTTAGGTTACCGAAAAGTTAGTGCCCGTTGGGTTCCACGTCTATTGAGTGAAGACCACAAACTTCAGAGAAGAACCATCACCCATAACCTTCTTCAGAGATTTCGAAATGAAGGTGGTGATTTTTTGACGAGTATTGTGACAGATGACGAAAGCTGGTTTCATCGCTACGAGCCTGAAACAAAACGCCAGAGTATGGAATGGCACCACTTGAATTCACCATCGACAAATGCCCTGGAAGGAAGATCATTCTGCAACACGATAACGCACGTCCTCACACTGCTCGTGCCACTGTGGAGAAGATCAGGACATTTGGGTGGGAAACTCTTCCACATCCTCCCTATAGTCCCGATTTGGCACCCTCCGACTACCATCTTTTCGGTTCTGTAAAGGAGCAGATGAGAGGCCAACGCTACGAGACGCTGGAGGATATTCGGAAAGCAGTGCATCAGTGTCTTCGAGCAGCTGGAACGGACTTCTATCATAAGGGAATTTTCAAGCTTGTAGAACGCTGGACAAAATGTGTGCAAAGAAATGGAGACTATGTTGAAAAGTAGCACAAAGGTCTATAGATTAAGATGGTGCACTTGGTTTGTCTAAAATAAATATTATGATTGTTTAAAAAAATGTTGCTCATGACTTTCAGTATGACCCTCGTACTTCAGTAAGGTAGGTAGGCTCTAAGCTGCTATTGTAAATACTGTTATTCTGAAGTTTCTCATAATTAGATTCTTATTCCAAGAAGGTGACAAAAGAAAACCATGTTTTTTATTCTAATTCAGAAGTGAATTTCAGTTAAATACAAGGGCTAAAATGAATGTTAATAAAGAACAAGTAGGCTAGTGAATTAAATTTGGTGAAGTATGTTCAAAATTTGTCCTACACCAAGGCCAAACAGTCTAAGTCATAATACCTTATCACAGAACTATGTGATGCACACTGGTTTGAGCCCCCATTATGGAAGAAATTTTGGTCAGAATATGAGACTGGTGCCCACCCAGTATTGTGATGAATTTGGGTAGTTATGACAAGTAGCAGCAGCTCCAAGTATAGAAAATCAGCTGTAACAGCTAGGGACCAACATGCGTACCACATGCCACCCCTATACTGGCTTATAGGTGATATATATATTTTTTTATTTAAGCACTATTACTTATAAAATGTACCTCAGGGGTCCCCATCTAGGGGATATGTGGATGGCGACCACAAGGTGCCCAAGCTGAGCAAAACATTGCTTCCACTAGCTTGTGTTTTGCTCCTTACTTTTATCTTTAACCGATCTGGTACTTCTTCCTTTCTTCCACTTACTTATACCAGACTCTTTTAATTTTACTATCTAACCTCTCTTGGTTAACTCTTGTTTTTTTTTTCGACCCCGACGCTATTAGGGCATCCGAGGGCTAGGGAGTCTTTCCTTTCTTCCATTTCTTCTTTCCTTTATTTTCTTTTCTTCTCCAGAAAAACCTAACCAGAGGCTATAAGATAGCAGCCCCTTCACTGGTCTTGCCTTCCTTTGGCCAGCAACCAATCGAAGGGACTATTATTATGCTTTCAAGTCTTATACGAGAATTTCCCGGAAGGGCCAAACTTATGATGACCAAAGCAAATATCTCTGGGCCGTCCTATGAAATGCTGGAGGGAAATTTTCTATAGGATTGTAACAGGCCTTGGCCTAATACTTGGAAGGAAGAAGAAGAAGAAGAAGAAGACTTATAAAATGACCAGTCGCATGGTCTTGTAGTCAGTGCTTCTGACTACAGTTCATAGGGTCCTGGGTTTGATCTCTGCTCATGCCACAGGATTTTTTTTTTTCTTAAAGGAATTTAGATTAAGTTTAGATTTAAGGTTCTCCTGGATCTTTGTTATCATTTCTCATCCATCATATCATTGGAGTTATGTAACTCCACTTTCTAGGCACCTCAACTTCAGTAGAGGGTTTATAATTCCACCGATACCAGGAGAGAATGTCAAGAATATTGTTAAACAAAACTTGGTGGCATTCAACAAACAAATTAATTAGCTGTTATTATCCAAACAATATCTAATATATATTTAATTAATGTTGGGAAGTAAACATTATGAGGTATAATCATTAAAAATCATCGGAGAACATATTGTTTAAATAACTCACCTCATAGGATTCGGAGTTATGGCTGACGATGAACATGAATATGTTTGAAATCGCGATATCATGGAAGCATGAATCCTATGAGGTGAGTTATTTAAACAATATGTTCTCCGATGATTTTTAATAATATCTAATATTTCTATTAAAACAATAATATTGATAGAATTTCTCTTCTCCCAGATACTGTGTAGAATATAAAATATAAAAGTATTATTACAATGTCTGTAGGAAATTATTTGTAATTTACAATTAGCTTGTAATAATAAAACTTTTTAAAATTCCAATTTTTATTTTGAAAAATATTCATTCAGTGATTCTTTATTCATTCAAAGGATATGAATCTGTTAATCTGTGATGATTAATGAAGTTTTGAGAACAATAAGAACCTTAAAGTTTTTAAGAAATGAAAGATAAACATGAATTAGAAAAGATAACAGGAAAGCACAGGAAGTAATCAAATTTACAAAACATTCATCATGAGAATAAAATTCTTAGAAAAATTTTTGGATCAAAGAGAGATAAAGAGACAAGTGAATGGATAAGACTACATGACAGTGAGCTACACGATCTTTACAGGAAATCAGAAGAAATAAGAACAATTAAGTCTCATAGACTCCGATGGACAGGACATGCATGAATGGGGAATGTAAAAGGGACATGTAAACTTGTAAGAAAACTGTCCAGTAGGTAAGCTAAGAATGAGGTGGGGAAAATAACATTAACCATGATTTGAGGGAGGTAAATTATAAAGGGGATAATTGGACAACATTAGCTCAAGATAGAGATGTATGAAGAGTTTATATCCATGCAGTCATGAAACTCTAGGTTTGATAATGCCAGTGAGTTGGTTTATGCATCAACAAAGAGGAATTTCTTCTTGTGATTTATTTTATTTCTCTTCTAGAGCTTGTTTATAAGTGGTTCTATGAGCAGTTTTGCAATAATTCTGAGAGTCCCTAGGGGAAAGTAGAGATCCTTTCCTGGGTTTATGACAACTGAGGATGTCATTACAGCAATTGAACATATAGTTTTATATGGAATCTAAACTTTGTTTCTCCAATGGACTACTCTACTTCTGATTAAATCAGGGTTACATAAATCTGAATCTGAGGATGGAACAATAGATGAAATGAAACAAATAACAAAAGTGTTCAGAAAAATATAAATTTAAAATAAAATTCTTCTCAGCTCATCTCATATTCTGTCTTCTAAATAGACTGCTTTCGTAATCTTAGTGGTTACATCTTCAGTAATTACATGGCCGATGTTCTGTCATCCAAAAGCACTGCTACTTACTCCATCTGTTGGTGGAGGACCGATGAACCTCCCAATCAAATCAACTTCCCGGGAATTTCAAAATTAATTAGTTTCTCTATCTTAGTTTTTTTGCACCCTCCCAATCAAATCAACTTCCTTGGGAATTTCAAAATTCATTAATATTTCTTTCTTAGTTCTTTGCACAATCAAAATATTAGGAAAGAAAAATTAACAAATTTTTAAATTACCAGGGAAGTTGATTTGATTGGGAGGTTCATCGGTCCACCAAGAGATGAAGTAAGAAGCAGTGCTCCTGGATGACAGAACATCGGTCATTGTAATTACTGAAGATGTAACCACTAAGGTTATGAAATCGGTCTAATTAGAAGACAGGATATGACGTGAGATGATAATAATTCTATTTTAAATTTTTAATTTAACCTCATAGTGATATTTCCTATAACAGTTTTTAAACATCTTATCAAAATAGGCCATAACTGCTATTTTTGCTTGAAAATTATAACATTATAAGTCTTTTTAGGGGAAGTCCTACTTCTATATAAATAGAAACTTGTGGTCAATACTTGGTTTCGACTCTGAAGTCAAAACCATTGCATTTTACTAATTTTTCAAGATCAGAATTATTTGATATCCTCTGTTTGTAACTTTTATCTAATAAAATAAACTATAAGTGAGGCACCTAGAACCATAAGGGCCTAAGGACACCTTCGTTAATTTTGAGATTTTTGCCTGTATGTTGACCTTATGGTGAACCAGTTTTATCCGTGCTTTAGGCTTACATTGTATAAATGAACATTTACGAAAAGATGTCTCCGTGATTGCTCTGATATTCACTATCATTTGGGCCCATATATTTCTCTGCTTTGGGCCCTTATGGTTATCACACCTCAAATTATTGAAATTTATATAAGCAAAGGGATAATAAAGACCAATATGCTCGAAAAGGTAACATAATTAAGAAATGAGAAATTAAAACCTCCACACAATTGGCTAAAAAGATGGGAAACTTAAACTCCTCTGAACCACCATTTATGTAAATTATCCACCACTGAGGGAAGTATTCATTGAGATATCCTCTCATATCTTGATTGTATTGAGACAGAGTTCCATCATGGAAAACAAAATTATGCAAGTCCACCTCAAGTTGTAGCAATAACCACATACGGAGAATGTTGAGTTATGAGAATCCATTTATGGTCTTAGACTATAAGATCCTGTACTTATTGAGTCTATATATAAAATGGGTCCACCACTGTGGTCTCGAGGTAGCATGCTGCCTTGTCACGCAGTGGGCCTGGGTTTGATCCCTGGTCGGGGCAGTTTTTCTGGGTGAGATTTTTTATCGGGGTGTTTCCTCACCTGTAAAACAAATGTCAGGAAAACTTTAAGGCCCAAACGGTCCCCAAAATCATATGGCCATCTTTATCATTATCGTCATCATCATCCTTCACCGGTGTGGAAAGCAACGGGAAGCTACCACACCTACAATTCCCTAGTAAAGCTGCAAGCATAGCATGAAAATGCTATGATTGCAGTGAAGGACCTACCTTTGGGCAGAATTACTATGGATGCATGGATATAAAATGGTGTAACAGCCCAACAAATTGGGCCTTAGCCTCTCTCCTTAGGAGTTACTAGACCAAGTTAATTTAGTTATGCTTATTTTCCAAAGATGTCATGAATGGTATGTGGTCAACATACTGACTCAATGACACAATGAGACATCTAGTAAAGTATTACTAGGATGAAAAAGGTTGGTGAATTTTGCTTAGAGACCTCTTTATTCAGACTTAAGGATTTTTTACAAGCCTGAAAATCTTCAGACTCAGAACCCAAAGATTAAGTCCCTCCTGAAAGACTTGCTCCTTGGATTTTTACATCCTAAAGAAAATCCATCGATCGAAGCCGGGTTTGCATCTGCAACCCTCTGGACCAGAGACAAGGAACATAACCACATACTGAGTATCAGTAAGTAAATAAAACTTTGAGATATATTTTTTTATAAAATGGATTCTCATATCCAACAGGGGAACTAAGAACATTCTCGGGTGTGGTATACTTAACGTCGCAAAAAATTTTCAATCTAATTGCTTATGCCACTGATGCACTAAACACTTTTAAACATGTTTAAAACATTTTGCAACACTTTGAAACACATTTTAAACATCTTCCAATGTTGCAACGATCTTTTTTTTATATTTATATATTTACGTAAAACATGATCGTCCTACATTGCTTACTTGCTACTTTCTGCTATTTTCCCACCCCTTCCTATGTTGTTCCAACATTGCCACCATCGACAACCCAAAATACTCCACATGTTGCCAACATCACTTCCACGTTCCCTGGATTTCACCTACGTTAGAGTAATTGATTTAGGTTTGGTTAGCTTTTAGGTTCCTTGCTTTTTAAATGTAATTTGATACGTAAAATAAATTACCTCTTCATATCTGTTATTCTATGAAAAATTCAAAATGTCAGACGTTACCACCTAAAATTATATTTCCACTAGTTCATTTCGTGTTAATTATGCATATTTATATAAGTTCTGGGAATTTTGTGTCAATGTTGGTCATACTGATTTCACATACATATACCGCCAACTGCTGGAGGTTGCATTTATCTTTCTGGGATTACATGGAGCACTAGCGCATTGCGATTTTATAGAACTTAGGAGAATTTTTTTGCGACGGTAAGTACACCTTATACACATTCTCTTTTAAACGGTACAATATTTTTATGGACACACTGAATAAAAATAGGTAGGCCTATTTCCTTAAAAATCTGATTGCTAGCGTTAATGTATGTGTAGGATCTGTCCTCCTGTCTGTGGGAGTCCTAGCTACTGATTGGCAGCACAAGAGCTGCCATGCAATGAACACAAGAATAAATGCTGAACATGAAATGTTTACCTTCTTGTTTCATCACATCCATAGATAGGTAATTCACTAGGTCGCACTTTACAGTTTTTACAGGTACCAGACTTCTCTGACTTTGAAGCGTCCTCCATAGCTTTACTAATTCCACAACTTCCATCTTTTGGACAAACTGGTGTAGCGGCAACAGTAGCACATACTGCTCCTGCTGTTGTCTTTTCCTCCAAGCAGGAACTTACGAAATATCTGTTTAAAAAAAAAGCAAAAATATAGAAATAACATCTGAAGTATGTCAATTTCCTACCTATATCTAATATCTCTCCATCAAAATGAGTACAATTATTTTCCAGGCTATGTGGCAGTAGTTCTCTACTTTTTTTATATATATCCATCCATAGTAATTCTGCCCAAAGCCAGGTCCTTCACTGCAATCATAGCATTTTCATGCTATGCTTGCAGCTTTACTAGGGAATTGTAGGTGTGGTAGCTTCTCGTTACTTTCCACACTGGTGAAGAATGATGATGACGATAATGATAAGGATGATGATGATGGCCATATGATTTCGGGGACCATTTGGGCCTTAAAGTTTTCCTGACATTTGTCTTACAGGTGAGGAGAAACCCCAATAAAAAACCTCACCCAGAAAAACTGCCCCGACCGGGGATCGAACCTGAGCCTGCTGTGTGACAAGGCAGCATGCTACCTCGAGACCACAGCGGTGGACTTTATATATATCCTTAAATGAAATATTCAACAAGGTTGTTGGGAAAGCATTAATATCATTGGTACTTCAACTCAGTAGTGAGTCTTGGGCCTCTAATAGAAGTCTCTTCTATTCTTGTCTATCATTTAATGTGCCAATTTTTTACTCATGTTTTTCTAATGTCATTTGTTGTAGTGTTTTTGGTTTTTCAATCAAGTGATCTTGCATTTAATCAACCTCTTTCGAATTTTTTATATCTATGTATATGGCCTGCATATTAGAATAATTGTAATCAATTTAAGTTATTGGCTCAACCGCACTTTTACTGCTTTTTGATTTTTCAGTTTACTGTTGTAAACTATAGCTTTCTGTACTTACTAACATTTTTTAATATTATATACTTTTTCAAACAATTTTTATAACATTATTAGACAATTTTCAAATATTTATTTAAATATGTAAATCACAATATTATGACACTGTTAGACAATGTTGTGATGCTAACTGCTATTTTTTCATATAGTATATTACTTAGTTTATGATTTTTCTATCATTGTTTTGGGTTATCGCTGGTTGGATCGGCATTATGGAGTGATAAGTGTAGGGGCCTACACCCATTTTTAATGAACGTTTGGTAATTTTAATATTATTAATATGTTTTTTAACATAGATTTGGGGGATTTATTGCAAAGATTGGTCATTTAAATTTCATAGCGAGATGATGCCATCTAGCGTAAGATTTTTTAACTTTAGTGCGATATCGATAGTAATCGAGGATGATAATCAATGTGGTTCAATGGTGTGTTATCGCTGGCTCTATAAACTCTGGTGCATGCACACTGTTGTTCTATAGGACTTTGAAAATATTTTACGTCAGTTTAATTGCAGTTTTACCAAGTTATTTAAAAACTTTATACATTTCCTCATCATATTGAGTTTCTCCACACACCATTTTCTTGTAGACTAGTCCACATATTTTCCTTCAAACATATCTAGCATACTAAAGTCTACTTGAAGGAGTGTCCACCATTCTTGATAACTATAACTACAGAAGTAAAAGTTTATTTTTCTTATTTGTTACTTACATAACACCACAACATAAAAACTTCTACTTATCAATAACTGTTCACATCTACAAAACTGTGTTAACTATGGCCATAACAGAACATCAATGCAAAATCTCCCTTTGATTCACATCATTCTTTCTGATTTTAATATATAGCAACTGCCATCATTTAAAACCGAATTATATTATATATCATTAACACTAAATATTATGCATCTATTCAAAAAAGGAATACATTTTACAAAATATTCTGTCAAATTTAATTTATTTCTATCTAAATTCAGAGCACGATATTAATAATATTTTCTGAAATCTTCCTTAACCTAAAATCATAATTATTCAATTGATAAACAGGCCTTTTTAGGAATTAGTTATCTATACTACATATAGCTTAATTTTTCATACCTTGTACTGAAACATCTCTTTAAATTAAATATATTTTATTTATATAATAAAGTTAAAATGATTCCAATATTTCAACAATTTTAATTTCGATATAACTTCTCATAAATTTTAGTCGCCATTTTCGTAAAAGGAAATTGATCAGCCATCTGCTGTCAACATGCTGCATTATAATGACAATTCTGCCATCTAACGGGAAGTATTAGTAATAGAATGCTTGGTCCACGTTCTCTATGGTCCACGACCCGACCACAGATAATGTTACGTCTATAGAAGGCCCTTGGCCTACTATCCGGCCGCTGGCCTCACATGTAATATAACACAGTGTCAGTATAGGGGTGACATGTGATCAGTACGTTGGGCCTCGGCTGTTGTAGCAGGTTATCTTAACCTGAAACAGCCACTTATTGTACTTACTCAAATTCCTCGCGATACTGAGTAGGCACTGGTTCCATATTGGCCGAAATTCCATGGGGATTCTATATCAGGATTCCACCTAGATTAATCATTGTTCAAACAGGATAGCCAAATTTTCCTTATGGTACGCCATTGACCAATACATTGTAAAGTAATCTGGGGTACATTAACTTGCCTATTTTCTCACCTAACGAAATAAAATGAGTATATTGTAGGTGGACTCCTGACAAACAATAGATAGCATTCCTTCTCTCATAGGGACTCGATTCTGTGCAAGATCCATAGTTCCGCACAAAAGCATGATGCTTCAAACCGTTCGGTTACGGGGCGGGATCCAAAGATTACCTACATTACACACATTTCAGAATAAATTAGTAAATTAATTCTGCAGAGAATTTTAAAATTCTTTTAAAATTTGGTGAATATAAAAAAATTGTTATGTTTATGAATCATCATCATTAGGATTTCATGGGTTGAGCCTTCAAGCAGGGATTACTTTAATCTATGCTTCAAGGATGGTTCCAATCTCATAGATTTCAATTGAAAGTTGAATCCGTCTCTTCTTCGGACTATCGACATTTATTCTACTCTCTGGTTTATAATCTAATAATATTTTTTGGTATTCTGCCTGGTTTCATTCTCTGAACATGCTATCTTCAATTGATACTATATTGTTCTATTTTATATTTATGAATTTGAACTAAAATATAATACATATCACATTAATAAACAATATTTTAATATTAATAATAATAATAATTCTCCATTTATATTACACACGGTCTCTTGCTTTAAGGAGGGAGGAAAGATTACTCTAATAATTGAGAATAATTTTTTTTATGTAGAATGCATTAGATAGGACATGTGGTACGAATGGAGAATGAAAGAGGAGCATGGAAACTGCATGTAGGAAAACCAGAGGAAAGCAGCATTTAGGTAACCAAGAATGAGATGAGGGAATAATAATAACCATGATTTGAGGAAGGTAAATTATACAGGAAATGATAGGAAAACATAATTCAAGATGGGGATGTATGGTGAGAATATATTTTTGCGGTCATGAAGTTCGGAGTTTGAAAGCGTCAGTGGGTTAATTATAGATATTTAATAATAATATATTATTATTATTATTATTATTATACGAGCAAAGAAAATATTAGATATTCAATAATGGATTATATAAGATACAAGCAATTAAATTGTATGGGCATGCACGACGAATGCAAGAATAAAGGTTACCCACAAAAACATTGGAATGGTGTCCACCTGGAAGAAGAAAAAGAAAAGGAAGATCTCGAAACTCATGGTTGCAAGAAATAATAACTGGAATGAGAACAAGAGGATTGGAGAAAATGGAGTGGATGGATAGAGACGAGCGGAGAAGGAAAATAAGACTTTAGGCACAGAAAGATGTGTAAACATTGAAAATCTGTATATAAATATAAATATTATTATTACTATTACTATTATTATTATTATTATTATTATTATTATTATTATTATTATTATTATTATTATTATTATTATGAGGGAGCTAGGCCTGGAAAAATTGGAATGGGAAGATAGAGAAGAATGGAGAAAGAAGATCAAAATTTAAAAAGCTTTGGACACAGGAAGATGTTTTATTACATTATAAACCTGTTTGTAAATAACTTATTATTATTATTATTATTATTATTATTATATGTAATATAATTATATTTTATTTAACAGGTTTTTAATGTATGTATAAGACATCTTCCTGTGCCCGATATTAAGTTTTGATTCTCTTCCTCCATTTATCTCTATCTTTCCAGACCATCCTGCAGTCCCTCGTCCTTCATCAAATTCATAATTCCTTCTATCCGTGTGTTCTTTTCCACCGACTTTGAATCCACTTCAAACTCCTAACTGGCAATCTATCTTCATTCATCCTATTCACGTGTATAAGCCATTGTAATTGTTCATTTCCCACAAATTCTACAATTATTTCGTTAAAGTTCATTTTTCCTCGATAATACTGTTTTCTAATCCTGTAAAATTTAGATCATCGTGCAGATCTACTTAAAAAATCTATTTCTATAGATTGCAATTTTAACGTTAATTTTGTATTTATAGTTCACGTTTCTGCTTCATAGGTCGTTAAACGTCTTACTATTGACACATATTAGTAACTGCTATTGATTTATAAATATGGATTTTAGTTTATTTGAATATCTGTTTATCCCACAAAATTCCATTTAACATTGCTATTGCAGGTCGACCTTTAACTATTCTTTTTGTTATTTCCATTTCATTATTTCCATCTTCATTTATTTAAACTGCCAAATATTTAATTTTGTTGCAAATATTAATGATACAAATATTAATTATAGGCCCTACCATAATTGAATGTTATAAATATTATTAAAATCATAATTATTAAAATGCCACAAAGACATGTGTTAGTTCTATACTTAATACAAAACCTTAATTAAATTAAACTATTGCCAATACTAAATCAATATTTAAAGCACCCTAGGTTCATAGTAGTTATTGTGGATTACGAAGAACTTACGAGTATGTTCTGTGCATACTTTATACAGTGTGATTATAAAGTCTCAGTACATTTTATAGAAATCACTTACATATCGTATTTATGTTACAGCCATTCGAAAGATACAAATATGTTCACCATTAGAGAGCGATAGAGATTGTTGCTGCACGTTTAAGAGGCCAGTCGTGTGAGGAAGTTAGAGACAGATTCCAAAGGAAACCATCACGGGAGACGTGTATCTTGATATGTTGCAACTTTTCTTACAGTCACAGTTAATGCAAGATGGTATCATTGATACAGTGGTGTTGCAACAAGATGGAGCACCCCCACACTTTGCTCTGGCTATACGCGGGTGTCTCAATGACAGGTTTCCCAAAAGGTGGATTGGAAGGGCATCTCCTCATATCTGGGCACCTCGTTCGCCAGACCTCGCACCCCTGGACTTTTTTGCTTGGGGGTTCATCAAGCAACAGGTGTACAGAACCAAGTTTCCTAATCTGCAAGTGCTAAAGGAACGCATACGCCAAGCGAGTGAAACGATTATAGAGGAATATGTTGGTGCATGTTTTCCGGGCGACAGTGGGAAACATGTTTTGAGATGTTGATGGAGGTTATGTTGAACACTAACTTGATAGTAGAAACTACCTTATAATTTTTGTTTTAATTGCGCTACGTTATCCACAAAATGTACTGGGACTTTATATAATCACACTGTATTATGCTGTTGGGTTGCATTGCGTTTGTCAATGCTAGGGGTGGTAATTTTTCTAAATGCAATATAGCCCGCAATGCTCATAAAGGCGTGTATTTTCATTTTTAATGACACGTAAATAACTTTTTATGTGCTTGGAAAGTACGATAAATACGAAATTGGCTCTAAAAACTAAAATCATACCAAATGGCGACATAACGAGAAATCGACTATTTAAAAAAATCTTTATTTCTTTATTCTGAAAACTACATAAAGAATAAGATGTAGAATGCCTAAAAATGCTGCTGATAGTTAAGATAAAATACCTATAGTTTGGCGAAGCAACTCTATAATGTATGTGTAGTCCAATCAACAGCTTAGATGCTGAAAGATATTTCAGTAAATACAATTTAGTTGTAAGAGACAAGAGTACCCCGAATGACCGAACGAAATGTTGAGATACAGATGAATATGGAGATGAAATTTTTAGTAGCGGAAAACGGGAGAAACCCCGAGAAAAAACTCCCCCGTTCCATTTCGTCCACCACGAAACCCACATGGAGTGACCGAAACTCGATCTCGAGACCCCAGCGGTGAGAGACGAACTATAACCAACATTCTACTTATTCGTACACATTTTTTTTTATTTTGAAAATAAGAACCCGATAGAGACTATTACTATTTTATTAGAGTTTATATTTGAAGGCCCTAATATAGTTACTAAGATATAGCAAATATAAATAAGGTAGAGAAAAACTGTCGCTATTGGTATGCGAGCTGAACATTTAGTTATGCTTATTATTGTTACAAAAAACAATCTCTACACTCATTCTTTTTAAAACTTACCCCCACCGTATGACTTTTCGACAAACTTTCAATTTCTCCTTTGGTCATTTTGAGACTTGATAATTTCGAATTAAATATCTAAACAATGGTAACTACAACAAACAATTGCCGGTTATACGTACTTTTTTGGGGATAAGTGAATCTACTTACCCTCAACCACGTTCTTCCAATTGTGTAAAGATAACCAGGTCTAAATCTGGATTGTGGATCAATGGGTTCTCTTTCAACAACATCATTGCCAAATATATGTCCAATACCTCCCTCTATTAAATCTTGAATCATCTCCTAAAATCTATGCCTGCATTCAGGGTCTGAAAATTTGGGGGTCTCTAAAATAATTGAATGTAGAACATGGCCATCTATAACAAATAAGTATTTTCTGCCGATAGTTGAATCTTCGCAGTCTTGTCGTGGCCTACTCTAGCTTCTTGTTTCATAGGGTTTGGTTATATTGTTACAATTCTATGCATTTGGAGGGTGTATAGTAAGAGGCACATCCCGATTACCGAGCGAGTTGGCTCAAGCGGTAGCGTTTGAGACATGTATTTGGGAGGTCCGGTTCAAATCCTGGTACCGACCAACCTGATTGAGATTTTTTCTGGTTTCCCTCAATCATCAAGGCTACTACCGGGTTTGAATTTTATACCATCATATTCACAATATCATATAAATAATAATGCAAACAAATTACATAAATAAATGCCTTAAAGGCGTCTCAAAATAATAATATAACAGATTACTTCTTTCTGCTAAACCTTTAAAACACCATCAACCATTATCAAAGACGGTGGCACTTGAAACATTGAGGGGATCGTTGCAAATTATAAGACACTATCTATGCATTGCAAAAATTAACATTAATATAAAGAAAACTTGGCATTCCTCCAGTTTAGATATTTGCATATAGAAAGTTATAGGATTTGTATTTTCATTTTGTTTCCGGATTATATTTGTTATACAAAATAAATTGTATATGCTCTTTGTGTCGAAAGGCAAACTGCAGTAGGAGTCAGATTTGTATTATACATTTTCTAACGATATTAAATATCAAATGAAGCTGGAGTCATAAATGTTTTAGTTCGGATTTGAGTTCAAAGTTTTGTAATATTTATGTTATATGGCTTATTTGTGACTTTAGATTATATCTGATAGAAAAAAATAAAACTTATGTTTGTTTTGTTTATTCTTTCTTTCGAAATGTTGAGATGTAGGTCCTTAACATTTGTAGAGACGTTGAACACATCTTATTAGGTTGTCCAAATAAATATCAACGAATTAAAAAAAAACGAAAAAATGTTCAACTCCCTATATCTTTAACATACTAGCAGGATAATATCCATCCATAGTAATTCTGCCCAAGGGCAGGCCTTTCACTGTAATCATAGCATTTTCATGCTATGCTTTGCAGCTTTACTACGGAATTTAAGGTGTGGTAGCTTCCCGTTGCTTTCCACATCGGTGAAGGATGATGATGATAATGATAAGGATGGTGATGATGGCCGGATGATTTTCGGCGACCGTTCGGCCCTAAGCTTCCTGACATTTGTTTTACAGGTGAGGGAAAAACCCCGAAAAAACCTCATCCAGGAGCCTGTCCCGACCGGGGATCGAACCCGGGCCTGCTGCGTGACAAGGCAGCACACTACCTCGAGACCACAGCGGTGGATGTAGGATAATATAATGTATAATATTTACTCGATTTTATAATTAGTATGCGAGAATATTTTGAAAGAATTTTGTAAAACAACATTTTAGAATAACAACTAGCGTTATTATATTAAATGTCCGTCACGCAGAAACTACGTAAACTAAGTGAGTTCCTCACCAAGTCGAATTTAAGTTCCGATTTTGCTGGTTTACGTTAAATAAATTGAATATATCCAGTTACGTTCGAGAAAATAAACATGGGGGACACAAAGGGGATTTTTAAATTTCGGCTATGAGGTAAACCTTCACTCTTAATGGTCAGATTTCACTGGCTCCTTGAGAATAACTTTCTTGTTTTGTTTCAATGGTACAATACCTAGTTTCGTTACGAAGAATCGAAAATTGCAGCCGCTACAGCGATTATTTCAATTTTCGCTTCAGGTGAACCGCACTCCTAATGGTTAAATTTTGCTGGTTATGAACTCTACCTCACTTTTCTAAATTCACTGCTATATGCCGAGTTTTTCCTTCATAAGACCTACACTAGTGTATGCTTGAAATGTTGTCCTAGAGTAGAAATAATGGGCAGATTTTCCAATTTTGGAATTTTCGAATAAGATCCAGTGAGTTTACCAGAACATGATTCGTGTGCAACTAGCTTGACAGCTTTATCATATTCGCCATGTTTGGTATGAATGTGTGAGTGGAAAGTGCATTTCGTCTTAATGTTTGTTATTTAGTTATTTATTTAGCCTGGTGGAGTTAAGGTAATGTGGTCTTCTCTTCCACTCATCAGGACAAGCATAAATCAATCTAACCAAGGTACCCCCTACTACTCTTACAGAAATTCAAATAAAATGTATTTACAACCAATCCCCATTAATATATTGTATACCCGAAGTAATCCATATCCGCCTAATTAACAGAATTCCTGCTAAAATTATTGACCCTCTTACAGGAGCCTCAACATGGGCCTTAGGAAGTCATAAGTGAACAGAAAATATAGGTATATTTACCAAAAATGCTAGAATTATTCTTAAATACAAAAAAATCTAATTAAATCGCCTGTAGACGTCATCAAAAAAGTAATTATTATTGTCATAGAGATATATAATCCCAACCAATAATGGTAAAGACGCTATTAAAGTATAAAATAGAAGATGAATTTCGTCGTGGTGACTGCAAAAGGCTGTATGTCACTTCTTAAAAACTTTTCAGTATGCTAAAAAACCGATTATCTCTGCAAATATTAATAATATATTTAAGGTGATTATTAAAATTATATTATAATATTATATATTATTCCTCGATGACATAGGACCATTTGCAGCTTGTGCAGAGGTGAATGCTGGATACGATGATGCAATAAAACACAATTCTGATTTTTGGTGACATACAACCTATTGCAGTCACCATGACGATATGTTACATTCAAGTACAAAAATCACAATAATATTACATACTAAAAGATCAACTGAACAATAATTTTTATTTTATTATTGAAAATAAGATATAATAATACAATAAAGTTAAAGATAAAATTTTATATATATATATATATATATATCAAAGAAGAATAAGTCGAATCTACAATACATGGAAAAAAAATGCGAAGAAAGTGCTAAGGACTTGGTTTATTGTGTGCAACATGGGAAACAAAATTACAACATATAAACATTTGCCAAGACAATAATATATATATTACTACTCTCCGAAACCTAAAAGAGGAAAGTTTACAATATGTGAGAGACCTTAACATTGAACCTAGTGACATCAATATTGATACTCGAAGTCTTCTACCAGATGCAAGGGAACTTAGGAAACAACTAAGAGACAAAGAAGCAGTTCTCTGGAGTCAACTTCCTCATAAAGGTGAATATACACCAGCAAATCAATGGATTCCTGATAATCAGGGATTGTCTTGTTCCGAATGGAGAGAAGCAATTAAAATGCAAGCCAATGTATCGGCGGTGCGTTCTTTGCCGGGTATGTCTAGGGATGTTACCCTCTGTAGACGTTGTCGCAGAGAGCACGAAACCCTTGCACACGTCCTTGGGGCTTCTCCGTTTGGGGAATCACAGAGAAACATTTGGCACCACACTATTCGAAACATGATGGCAGAAGCCTTGCGAGATTGGATACACAGTTTATGAGGAAGTTCATGGTGTGGCCACTAATGGGAGTAAAAAACGAATAAATATTATTGAATTTAGATCATCTTCTAAAATTGGTATGATATTAGATCCCACAATCCGTTTTGAGCTTATAGTGGCCAACCTGAGGAAGTTGATTTTGAAAGGAAAGCCATTTACGAGCCAACAGTTGACTACGAGTACTACAAAGATAAATACCAATTAGATAGTATAACTGTCACAGGATTGATGATCGGGGCAAGAGGTACTACCAGGATTCTTAGCTAAATTTTGGAATTTCTTAGATTTGGACAGAGTGCATCTTTATAAAGTTGCCATCGTTGCCATTAGAGGATCAATTTCAATAAAATTTCTACTTTATAGAATATAATTCAAGTATAGTTTGAAATTTTTAATGTATTTACAAAATGTATTTCATCAATTTCGAAAATTAATTGTCTGTAACACTTTGTCCTTGTGGCAATCCTCTAATGAAGAAAGTTTTATGTAATAAAAAAATTAATCTATCGCTTATATATAGGCCTACAGTTAATTGAAATAACACAGAAATAAATTATTTCATTATTTCTTCACTACGTACAGAAACAAAAATGTACACCTTTAAATTGAACTCTATGAAGTTAAATACATGCAGTTTCCTCTGTTTTAATATGACAACGAGTAAAAAAAATAATTTGTACATGAACAACAAAAATTAACAAACAAAAAGTATTGATACTAAGTTTTGGTCAACAGAATGTTCACATGAAATCGAGTGGGGGTGGGTCTGGCAGTGTTGTTATTCACTCTAGCCTTGAGTACTTTGCCGTGTGGTTGTGTGTGTTCTGGTTGAAGATTAAGCTGGAATGGAGCGCAAAGGTAGAAAGACTACAGTAGAAGAAAGGGATTTAATTATTGGTTTGCATATCAGTTTAAATCGCTAAATGGAATTAGTGAAATAATTGTAAGTCCAAGACCAAACATTCAGCGTATAATTGATAGAGTTGGCGAACGAAAATCTTTCGAAAATGGCCACAGATCAGGATGTCCTAGAAAACTGTATGTTAATATTGAACAATCATTAATGTGAAAAGTAAAGCAAAAACCTAAAAATAGTGCCCCTAAATTAGGAGCTAGTATCAAGAATAACTTTAATATTAGTATTTCTGCTACCAATGTTCGTAACATTCTATGGGCTAACGAACTGCATGGGAAAACAGCCGTAGAAAATGCTTAATAAGTGAAGAAAACTGAAGGAAACATTTGAATTTCGCTAAAATTTACATAAACAGTCCCAAAGAATTTTGTAAAAAGGTAATTTATACTGACGAGCCTAAAATCAACATTTTCCGTTCGGATGGAAGAAGAAAAGTCTGGAGGAATTAAAATATAGAGCTACAAAAGCAAAATCTCCAACCCACTGTGAAACATAGTGGTGATTCTTTATTAGTATGGGGATACATGGGTACCTCTGGAGTCGGGACCTTGCATTTTATCAATGGTGTGATGAATCACAAACAGTATATGAACATATTGAAGGCCAATCTCTGCATACCTCTGCAGAGGAAGTGGGGATCAAACAAGATTTTGTATTTATGCAAGATAATGATCCAAAACACATCGGTTTCAATACGCGTTTATGGATTTTGTATAACACACCGAAGTACATGGAAACGCCTCACTAGTCTCCGGACATAAACCCCATTGAGAATTTATGGGAACATCTGAAAAGGAAAATTCGTTCAAGGTAGGTTTCCAACAAGCAAGACCTGAGAAACAACGCTTTGGAAGAAGAATGGAGAAATATACCTTCTTCAGTAACTTCAAATTTAGTCGGGTCGATGCTACGTCGTCCTCAAGCCATCTTGGAATCAGAGGAACTCCCAACCAAGCATTGAACTCAAAAAAGTAAAGACTCAAAACAGTCATAATATGAGACTGTGTCAATACGTTTTTTTTGTTAATTTTTGTTGTTCGTGTATAAATTATTTTTACTCGTTAATTGTTATGTTAAAACATACTGCGTTTATTTAACCTTATAGAGTGCAATGTAAAGGTGTATAATTTTGTTTTTATATAATGAAGAAATAATTTAATTAATTATTTCTCTTTGTGATATTTTTAAGTGTATCAATACTTTCTGCACTAACTGTATATAAGATATAAGGTAGAAATTTTGATAAATCGTAATACTATTTTTATTAAATAAATGAAAAATTAAATATTAAAATATGTAAATACTATTAGATGTTTATGTCAGTTAGTTAATAAACATTTAAATTTGTTTCTGAAAGATGTTAAAGTTTGGCAGTCTCTGACATAGGGTGGAAGTGAATTTCATGTTCTAGCAAGAGAAACTGTAAAATATTTTACGTAATAGGTAGCGTGATGAGGAGGGATATAAAGGACAATGTGCTGATGGGATCAAAGGTCTAATTTATGTGTATTAGAAAGTCTAACGAAGCTGTGTGATAAATAATTAATTAATTTCTATAGTGTCCTGTCCGAGGGCAGGTCTTTCACTGCAATCATAGCATTTTCATGCTACGCTTTGCAGCTTTACTAGGGAATTATAGGCGAACGATGACGATGACGATGACGATAATAATGATATGGGTGATGATGATGATGGCCTATGATCTTCGGGGACCGTTGGGCCCTAAGCGTCCTGACATTTGTCTTACAGGTAAAGAAAAACCCCGAAAAAAACCACACCCAGGAGCCTGTCCCGACCGGGAATTGAACCCGGGCCCGTTGCATGACAAGGCAGCACGCTACCTCGAGATCACAACGATAGACAATTAAGTTATGATATGTGTTATATTTTATAGAGAAGAGATATGAAATTAATTTTTCTAAGATCTTGTAGACGAAGCCATGACATTTGTTCCAGGGTTGGTGTAACGTGTTGTCTCGGAGGAGACACTGGCATTGAGTTGGTCACTCATGGGGAGGGCCTCTATGTCCTCGTGTAGTCAAAGTATGCGTGCGATCCACTGCTTAAAATCCCTCTCCCACAGGCCGTGCCACTGTACGGTCCGGGTGACGTGTGGCACGTAAATGTACCTATAAGATGAGAAGTTGAACTGAGGTAAAAAAGAAAAATAAAATAAGGAAAATAATCAAATATCTTGCTTGTTAATAGCACTGACCTTAAGAGTGGAGGCACAAATTATTAAATAAAATAATAATGGTTTCTTTATGACTGGCACTAAATAATGGAAGTTGTTTAAATTAATAAGTTTATTATAACAATAGCAGTGCTTTTGTTCAAGAAGTTATTGACTTCTTTATGTGGATGGACAAAATAAGGCGAGAACAATGGCGAACTACGGTATAACGGTTCGAGCAGGAGTTAAAAGGACTTAATCTAGTTATAATTTCACCAACCTTTGAACCTGTTGATAAAAATTGCTTCCTGTGTCTTTGTATATCACCTAATTACAGATCCGTTATGGTAATCTCTGCATTTGCACGAAGTTGCACACGCTTTACTTAACTTCTCTTCTTAACTCATATTCTGTATTTGTGTATATACGACCAGAATAATAACAAAAAAGTCACGCAGGAGCTGCGAAATTAAGCGAATTCCTAAGTAAGTCGAATTCATGGTCCAATTTTGCTCGTTTACGAAATATATATTTTTTCCTTTGTGAAATTGGAGAAACTTAATTTCTGATGCCAATTTATTTAAAAATGTCGTGTTGAAGTGAACAGGAATTATGTATAACCGTAAGTTATTGTCGATTTTCAAATTATTTTATAATTTGACACTAATTTAAATAATATCTACGACTCTTTTTTTATTTATTAAAATATTAAATATATTGAAACATATAAACATTGAAGATGCCCAAGATCATAGGATTTGGAGGTTTGGCACGGGAAGACGGCAGCAGCTGTAGTAGAAATATTAAATATATTAAATTAATTTATTTTTAGGATATATTGCCAATTTAAGGGCTAATTGAATTGTATTGTACAAACTGTGACGATACAAACATTGCGGCTGCTAGTCAATTTTTAATTTTGGGTTTCAGGTAAACCCCCACTTATACTCGTATTTCGCTGATTTTTTTAAAACAAATGTCTTGCTCGGATGATTTTTAATAGCATATACTGAATTTCGTTGTAAAACATCAAAAATATACGACAGTTAGAGTGATTTTTAAATTTTCATTTCAGGTAAACTCCTACATCTAAAGGTCCGAATTTGCTGGTTAACGAACTTGACGTTATATTTTTCAATCAATCGTTATATACCAAGATTCGTTTCATTGAAATAAAAATACGTGTGTGTGTGTGTGTGGGGGGGATTCAGATCAAAAGTGGACTAACTTCGAAAATCGAAAATCCTAGTTAACCTATATGTGAATTTGGCTTCAAAATAACAATAATTCTTCAGAGCTATGGTAAACCAAGTATTAGTATTTATTCTTTTCACTGTAAACAAATTAATGTTTCATTTTCCATCTGCAGTTAAGTGTATTGCTAAATTAAACATCATAGTAATATTTCCTCTAATCGTATTACATAATAGTATTAATAGGTCAATTTTTCTCAAAACAAAATAAGGACTTGGTCCACTTTTGCACTGACCCCTCATATATATATATATATATATATATTAAATTTTCTCGTTCATTGCTATTTATTGCCAGATATTCTGTTTTTTGTAAATTTACTGTGAGACCCCATGATTCATATGTGTTTTTCAACCTTTTTATCATGAATTCCATATCAAATTTGTCTGCGCTAAAACCAGTTGATCATCGGCAAATTGTAATGTCAGCAAAAATCTGTTGCCTATTGGGATCCCCATACCTTTGCAGCTTTGCTTCCATTTCATTAAATTTAATATTGGAAGAAGGAATCCAAATAAAGCAAGTGAAACAAACTAAATATTTGGGAATAATTATGGATAACATTGAAGGTATAGGCAAAGAGAACATAAAACATAGAATTGAACTGAGTAGCAAAATAATATCATCGTTAAATTCCATATGGTGGGATAAGCATATTTGGAAAGACACAAAAAAATATATTGGTAAAACATTAGTGGAATCTGTTGCAATGTACGGAAGTGAGGTATGCACAATCAATAAGTACTACAAGAATAGACTAATAGCTCTAGAAATGGATTATTTACGAAGAAGTGCCAGAAAGTCTAGATTAGAACATGTCACAAATAAGGAAATTAGAAACATAATGGAAGCAGAAGAAAGCATAATTGAAAGAATTGAGGAGAAGAAATTAAAGTGGTTAGGGCATGTCTTAAGAATGGAAGATGAGCGATGGCCGAAGCAACTATATGAATGGCTTCCGAACAGAAAGAAGAAAAGAGGGAGACCAAGGTTAACATGGAACGAAAACATGGAGACAATAATGCAAGCTAGAGGACTAAGCATCGAAGATGCCCAAGACCGTAGGCTTTGGAGGTTTGGCACGGGAAGACAGCAGCAGCTGTAAAAACCCGACGATATATATATATATATATATATATATATATATATATATATATATATATATGAACTTTGGTCTTGGTCATTTTCGGTGTCTACTAGATAAGATAACATTCGGACAAAGACTGCTACAAGTTCATAATGCTTGTGCACGTTATATATATAAATCAGATCACATAACTCCAGTGTGTGAAATGTTGTCTTGGCTCCGATTAGAAGACAGGCGAAAGATACATTGCCTCTGTTTCTTATACAACACTTTGTCCACCACATCACCCCTTTTTATTTATACTCGTTTCCATTCGCTATTTTCCCATCATAACTTAAACACACGATCGAGAAAAAAATTAACTCTAGCTGTTTCTCTACATCGAACATCTCACTATTCCACATCCTTCCTTGTTTCAGCAACCCAACTCTGGATTTACCTCCCCCCGTATTAAAGGGACTGCCCGACTAAAAAAAAAGCAGTTAAAAAATTCACTACATATTTCCTTAGGCAATATAATATATAACCATGTTCCATGTATATTTATACCATTCCTTTATATTTTAAACTTTCTTTACCAAGCCAATTACTTAATCAAATTATAGGTTATTATTATTATTATTATTATTATTATTATTATTATTATTAAATGGATTTTTGGAGAAGAGCTGCCAGAAAATCTCGACTGGAGAAAATTAGAAATACAGAAATTAGAAAATGGATGAATACAGAAAGAAATATAATGGATGAGATTGAACACAGAAGGCTAAAATGGTATGGACATGTAAGTAGAATTCAGGATGGAAGACTACCAAAGGCCGTCTATGCATGGAAAATTGAAAGAAGGAACAGAAAATGAAGACCAAGAACATCCTGGAAGAACAACATTCAAAATTCAATGAGGAAATTTGGTGTAACAGATGAAGACACAGAGGACAGAGAACGATGGAGAACTTTAATTAAGGGAAATTTGTGAATGTTTGTTGCAAACTGATAGTCTATAAGTCCGTAGTTTTTTATATTTATTTATTTATTTATAATTCATATTAATTACTGAGATTGGTCGGAGAAAACCCTCAATGATGAGGAACATTCTCAAAATGAATGAATGGTTTATTATTATTTCTTTCTTTCTTTCTTTCTTTCTTTCTTTCTTTCTTTCTTTCTTTCTTTCTTCTTCTTTCTTTCTTTCCCTTGTCACCTTCTTTCTCCCTTGTCACCCTATATTGCGTGTGTCTGTACCTGTTTATGTCAGTTTAAATCAAACATAACTTACATATTCATAATGTTAATTAATTATAATAATATAATTATTATTATTTATTATTATTATTTATTATTATTCTATTATTAATTATTATTATTATTTGCATAATTGTAACCTTGGTGAAGTTGTAGAGATGTAGAAGACCTTAGGGTCCCTTAGCCCGATCGGATGAACTAAATAAATAAACTAAAATCAATAAATAAATAAATATCCGATGAACTGGATTTGAACAAATTTTACAAAAAATATTTTCATGAGGAAACACACATCACTAATCTTTGTGGAATTCGCTAAAGACATTATCAACAACGAAGGAAATAAAAAATAACTAAAGAAAGATCATTTTTAAAAATATATAACTAGCTAATGAAGAGTCCAGAAGACTGAACACAGAATCAAACTGATGAGGTACCTATGAAATATATGATCCTTTGAGCCTTCCCCTCCGTTCAGTTAATGAATTCCCTATAATGAGCAGTTACAAAAAAAGTTAAAAACCACAAAATAAAATAATATTAATTAACATATAGAAAAACTATTTGTGGAAGGTCGCTAGCGTTGAGCCGAGATCCGGTACATGCAACGTCCCTAATGAAATATTTAAGAAAATTATCTTCTTTAATAATAAGACGACTATCCCGATGTTGGTTTAAATGTCAAACCAACTAACTTCAAAGAATGGGTACCATTGTCCCCAATGCAATGACTCCTATTTGGTATCCATCGTTAATACAAAATACACCCCCGCTTATTTCCAGCAATCATTACAAAACGCCAGAAACAATGCATTATGCTGTTCAGAAAATTAGACTTTTTAGAAGAAAAGTCTACAGCTATAATATGGAAGAGCAATACAAATGAAAGAAATAAACATTAACTTCTATGTTCGACTGTAATTACTAATTAAATATCTAGCCTCTATACACTTGCTACATCATTGTTTTAATTCCATTATTTTCCAATCAAATTAGGGCGTCAAAATGGTGATTACTGATAAAATCAGAATAAAACAGAATATCTTTCATTGGATGCAATAGAAGAGTTAAAATGTAATTCAGGAAGAATACATAATGTTTTTTTTGTAATATTTAGAATCTATTATAGATAAAAATGATAATTCAACTACAGAAATTGAAAGAAGAATAACTGATGGAAGAAGAACCATTGGTATGTTGAACTCAGTGCTTTGGAATACAAATATAATATGCAGAACGAAGGAAACTATATTTCAAGTTCTGTTACAAAACATTTTATTATATGGGTCCGAAACCTAGACAGTACGTTGAAAACAAGCCAACGAGCTGGTAGCAGTAGAAATGGATTTTTGGAGGCGTTCGACAAGACTTTCAAGAAGGGATAAAATCAGAAACAACGCAATAAAGAAAATTATATAAGTTGAAAAAAAAAATAGAAGAAAAACGTTTGGAATGGTATGGACATCTCATAAGAATGGAAGAAGAGAGAATACCAAAGAAGATTCTTGATTGGAAAGCTAATGGAAGTAGTGGAAGAGGCAGACCTAGAGAACGTTGGATAGATGAAGTGAGGAGAAGTATGGACGCTAGAGATTTGAGAGAAGAAGATGCTTTAAACAGGAACCTCTGGCGACAAATCACTTTGAGTTGAAGAGAAACACTGTATTGTAGAATATTCCTAATAAAAATAATTAAAAGACCATCGCCGTGATCTAGGGGAGTAATAGTTGGCTCGTATGCAAGCAGCAGAACCGGGTTCGATCCCCGGTCGGGACATGTTTCATGAGTGAGGCTTAATCGGTGTTTTAACTTCTCTGTTACATAGATATTAAGAAATGTTAAGGGCAGAATGGTCCCCAACCACCATTTGGCCATCATAATCAACCATAATATATTAGCCTTGTTAAGAATGAATTTCAAAATGAATGGAATGTCTTGTCTTAAGTGTCCATGTGTGGTAAAAAAAATAAGTATATAATCCATAGTTAAAATCGCTCTCCAGACAGGTCGTGTCACTGTAAGACCCAGGTGGCATGTGGCACGTAAAAGTACCTATAAGGAGAGAGGTTAAACTGCATTAATGGAATAGAAATGAGATTTACGATTAAATGGAATGCGATAATTACATTTTAAATTAGTATTTTACCTTAACGAATGGGAAAATTTGGTTGAACATTATTTTTAAACAATAGGCCCCTATCGTGGCCAAATAACGAAGGTGATACAACTTATATTCTTTTTTTATATTTATTATAAATTATGACTTTAGGAAAATTGGAATTCGATTCCGTATCAAAACCTAAGTTTAAAATATTATACATTTTAAATACTCGTAAAATAATTTAATTATCATTCCATACGTTAAAAAAATACTAACCGAATTCCACAAATGAAAATTCGATAACTGATTCTGTATAATATATTAAGCATGGGCCATGTGTGCCCACAAGTACTGTGGCGGGATAATGGGTGCTTAGTCTAATGGCTAATGGTAATGAGGATTTAGTGGGCGCCGGATTTACAAAGGACTTCCTCGGTTCATTGAGGAATTTGGGTTCTCGGTTTGCTCAGGTTAAACATCGGTGGGCATGAGGTGCTTTTTTCAGGGATTCCACGAGGACTTCGTCGGGAAGAATTAATTGTGTCGAATAAATTGTGTTGAATATAATTTATTATATCTTGAAACACACTCGAATGATTAACACTGTACATGGTTTAATTATATTCCTTCGTACTGATCTCACAATCGGCGATGGCGTTTATCGTGGGTTCACTATCGGTCGCGAGAATTGTTACGTCTTATTCAAGCTTATTCGCGGACACTCTAATTTTATCTTGAGATTAATAAACGAATATGTTTAAGTTCAGATACTCGAAGTACTTCTGTGAAAATCCTAAGTCTTTAAATTCAAATTACCACTGGTGACCGTGCTGCCAGTGTTTGTTGAAGACGCGGGACAAGCCCGAACACAAGCAAAAGTATCCGAGATTCGTCTCCCTCGTCCATTACGTAAATTAGGTTCACCCACCATATCGACCTCGTGGACCTGAGATCAGCGCATAGGCACACGTAACAAATAACATGATTGGTTAATTTATCCTTATAGTATAATCTGAGAAGGGATTACAAATTTGTTGTTGGCCATTTTGTCGTCGGAGGTTGTGCCCTATCCATGCTGGCTTCACGTACAATCGGGTCATAAGTTTGTTACTTAGGCCACTGGGTTTTCCCAGGTCAATAATAATAATAATAATAATAATAATAATAATAATAATACTATCAATTATAATATCAATAATAATATTAATAATAATATTAATAATAAAAAATGATAATACAATAATAATAATAATTTATATACGTATTTTTAATGTTTACACATCTTTCTGAGCCTAAAGTTTTATTTTCCTTCTCCACTCGTCTCTATCCATCCACTCCATGTCCTCCAATCCTCTTGTTCTCAATCCAGTTCTTATTTCTTGCATCCATGAGTTTCGAGGTCTTAGTATAATAATAGTAATAATAATAATAATAATAATAATAATAATAATAATAATAATAATAATAATAATAATAATAATAATAATAATGCTAAATATCAATAGATATCGCTTGATGCCTACTTGTCTATTTATGTTTTCATGTTTTTACTGTAGCAAACTGTTTACTCACGTTTCCGCTATAGCCAGTTTAGCGTGCATATTTACCGGACATTTTTTGTACTTGATGAGAAGGCTCATTATATTTCCTTACGTTGAAACAGAAGGATATACAGAGACTTAGATCTGCTGAAATGAGATATCTTCGGAGGACTGCAGGATACACACTACTAGATCACAAAAAAAATGAAGACATCTTAGAAGAATTACACATGGAATCTTTAGAAAACAAAATTTCTGATTATAAGTCAAGATGGATGCAACATGTTCATCGAATGGAAGATCACAGAATACGCAAACAAATGTTAAGATATCAACCTGCAGGAAGAAGAAGACCAGGACGTCCACTCAAAAGACGGTTTGGTGTTTCTCTTGAGGCCGAAACAGGTCAACAAATGGCCTAAATTCGTGAATGTACTATGATGATGATGATGATGATATTACGACTTGGATAGATAAGCTACAATCAGTTTACGTTACAAAAATGATTTCATGTTTTATAGATTTTTCTTAGTTCGAAAAAAAATCAGACTACAGCGACTCAGCCGTTTTAATGAGAAATCTTCATTTCATGACGATGGTAATAATAATAATAATAATAATAATAATAATAATAATAATAATAATAATAATAATAATAATAATAATAACAATAAACAACAATAAAGACATTCCGATACATTTAATTTATTCTCAGATTTACAATGTCTATAACAACTTCCAATGCACATTTAAATTTCTAGCCTCAATCTGTATTCCTATTTATTTTCCATCTCTCTTCCTCCAATAAATAATCCTAATAATAATAATATGTTCACATTTCAATATTTTTTTTGTTCAATGTCCCAGGTTGTCATTTCGACATTTCTGGTGTTCTCTCCTTGCATTGGCTTAATATTGTAACCCACTTCTGAAGTTGAGGCGCCAAGAAGGCGGAGTTACGTTACCCCGATGATATGATGGGTGATAAATGATAATGAAGCGCCAGGAGAGTTCTTAACCTAAACTTAACCTAAATTCCAGACCATGGGCAACGACAGAAATAATTCCCCTTAAAAATCCTATGATCTGACCGGGAATCGAACCTGGGACCTCGTGAACTGTAGCCAGGAACGCTGACTATTAGCCCATGAGGCTGGTCACATTTCAATATTACATAACTTATATTATTTCTCACAGTGAAACTTCCTCCATTCCCATTCCTTATTAGACAGAATATTTTTCACTGGATCCTATTTCCGAATAGGATATTATCGGCTTATTATCTTCCCTTATTGTGAGAGACAAAGTTTCTTACCCATAGAATACTATAGGCATGATTATCTCATATCTTTAAACAACAAGACAATACGGTGTAATTTTCTGATATTTCTTAAGTTCTGAAAGTGTTTAAACACTATTGATTTTACTGTTGGCTTTTATTCGACATAAATGTCCGAAACAATTCGCTGCCAACTTCATAAACTTTAGAATTAAAAAAAAAATATTATGCTATGTTGATTGACTAATTTTATGAAACAAATGACTGTTACGTGTAGCGAAACTGTTATCCAGTGACTCGTGTTGGAACTTGAACCAGATAGAAGTATTCCAATAAACTGTAAGTGAACCGAGAAAAATGTAATAATTACATTACAACATTAATCGTAATTCGTGCTTAACTTCTCATTGGTCATGAATTGTAACGTTAATTACAAAACTATCTCATATTCTCACTTTCAAACAATTATTTATTCAGGTTCAACAAGAGGAAATTATTTATTTTATCTGATTATTTTAGAATAACTCTTGTTTACTTACTAGTGTCATTAGTCCTTAATTGCCAATATTTCCGTAATTAATATATTGGTTTCGCCATTTATTTTTTAAACGACTGCAGAATAGATTAACACGATATAGGCTATTCTAATGTAAGTGTCAGTCTATAAATCTTGTAACGTGAAACAAATCACTATTTTCTCGGTATAAACACTGATGTTCCAGATGTAGAAAGTCCAATTAACGAATATAGGCGAGCATACGACAGCCGAACGCCACGCGAATCTAGATTATATTGTACACTTGGAAAGTATAGTATGGCAATGCGCTGTAAGCATAATTAAAACTAATATACCATTTAATACTAATATAACAATATCCTCAACTCGTGTCCAACTCAGGATCGGGTCGAGAGACGAGAAGGAGTCCTTATATAGAGGTTTGTGAATGATAACGGTGCCGACCGACCACGCCTGACGCACCATCACAGATGAACGAAATGAAATGGATGAGACGAGTATGGAGAAATGGTGGAATGAAATTGTGGCAGAGGAAAACTGGAGAAACCCCGAGAAAACCTGCCCAAGCTTCGCTTCGTTCACCACAAAACCCACATGGACTGACCGAGACTCGATTTCGGGACCCCAGCTGTGAGTGGCGAGCGTTTAACCTATGCGCCACACCATTTAATACTAATATCTGGTTATTATCAACAGTAATTAAAAAGAGATTGTGTTTTTCTGAAAAAATCACGATCGACTTTGTCGCTCGTGATTTCCTAATGCAAAACTGAACCTCGCGTTGGATTTGGAGTGACTAGCGAATAATACAACAGAAGCTAAAAATAATTATAAAGTTTAACATTTACCATATGTATTCCGATCTTACTTCCGGACGATATCTAAGCCGGCTATATAGTTATAAATAACATATTTTTTTACTATTAAATCTATTTGGGCTTGGAAAAAATAATAACAGATGATTGTATGAGAAATAACTATTAACAATAATGCAGATTCATTATACAACATTTAATAAATTTTAGAGCAATAGAATTAAATTTTTTTGATAATGTTTTAAGTCGTTTTATTTTGGAATTTCTTGCTGTACCATATCGATCGAACATTGTTGAATCGATATCCTTGTCAAAGAAGTTAATTTTCGGAGATATCTCTCATTACGAAGAGGAAGAGGCAATTTTATCAATAGGAAGATGCAAAATTATCGGTCTGTGAGGTAAATAGTCATATTAATGCAATTAATATGTTTAATAGACTTGTTTTTTTAGTTCTTGATAGCAGGAATCTATACCAACTGATCTAATTTATTATGGGTCGAATCCGGGTCCGCTATATACGAGACAGCAATGCTACCGCGAGATAACAGCGATGGAAAATAATTTGAGGTTAAATTATTATGGACTATTTAAGTCATGCCTCAAATGGGAGTCAATGACCAATCACGTTTCAATGAATTTTGTTTTACAACCAATCGCAGTCGTATTTCAGCTCGATATTTATCTACTTCTGTTAATCATATTAAAGAAAGCTCCTCCTTTTTAATATTCTGAACAGGTCAGAGCATTAGGCCTATTTTTCAGTGACTGACTCTCGAACAAATACGTTGAATATAACAAATAATGAACAGATTCCTCCGAACTACACATTTGATAATTGTGTGTTCAATAATAAATTGTGTTTTAAATAATGGTTTTATGGAGTTGTTTCCTAAAAAAAATAATAACTTATAACGTTCGTTATAATATAGGTTGATATGTTTCATTTTCTTTCTCCACTAGAGTACATTCTTACAAATTGCGATCCTATTTGGCAGTAAATAATATGATCTAGTTGCAGTGGATGAGCAAAAGAAGCTTAACTAAACATTTTCAAACATCGCCGTTTACATTGAATATATAAATATTGTAAAATAGCTATATTCAAATAATGATTTGTGAGTAAACAGCCTTAATTTTATTCGTTAAATAGTCCTAACAAATGCCACTCTTGATTTCCAAATCCTCTGGATAAATTGGAAATCACTCATGGCATCATCTGACCATCATAATCATCATTATTATATTCGTCATGTTTAGTATGAATGTAAATGTCAGGAAAACTTTAAGGCCCAAACGGTCCCCGAAATCATATGACCATCATCATCATAATCTTCCTTATCATTATCACCATCATCCTTCACCGGTGTGGAAAGCAACGGGAAGCTACCGCACCTATAATTCCCTAGTAAATCTGCAAAGCATAGCATGAAAATGCTATGATTGCAGTAAAAGACCTGCCCTCGGGCAGAATTACTATGGATGGAGTATGAATGTGTGTGGGAATGGTGTATTTCGTCTTAATGGTGTGTTGTCTCGGAGGAGGTCCTGCTATTGAACTGATCGCTCATTCGTGGAGGCCCCCCGTGCCCTTGTGTGGTCAAAAAGATATATATATGATCCATAGTTTAAAATCCCTCCCGACAGCGTGCCACTGGTAAGGATCGGGTGGCGTGTGCGATGTAAAAAGTACCTATAAGATGGGAGAGGTTAAACAGAGTTAATGGAATGAAATTGAATAAGTTATTTTACAATTTTGAAATGGTGCTAATGTCATTTTTTATGTTCACGGGTCAAAAATCTGTTTCAAGTGAGGATAGTTTCTACTCGATAAATCATAGAATAACGTATTCGTGTGATTGCAGAATCGTGCCACGGATATTGTCAATGGTTGTTGTTCGACCGAATTACATATTTAAGAGTAAGGTTCCCTTTGCAATTTAAGTAACGGCTTTTTGAACACAATTAAAATATTCTCATTACAATTACATAGGAACATTACAACACAACAAGATGTTTCAATTTTATTTGGGTCAGTGTTACTCTTAAAGTCTGATATTTACGGTATATTATTGTCAACCTATCCCACTAGGAAACTTTAAAAACTTCAAGCGCGACAGGTCTACCAGCTGGCAGCTGGCCTCCCATCCACATGTGGTTAATTACAGAGGTAGACAATCATCGAGCCAGTGTAGGGGTGACATGTGGTCAGCATGTCGGGTCCCCCAGCCGTTATAGCTGACCTTCTCAAACTGGAATCGCTACTTATTGTAGCTACCCAAATGCCTCACGATGCTGGGTGGGCACCGGTCCCATACTAGCAGAAATACCATAAGGAAATTTGTGGGGACTGGAACCAGTGCAAGTGTTCTTGCCTTAACCTCTCGGCTACAGCACGGGATCCACTGAAACAAGCAGGAAAGATATTAGCATAAGTGGCAGGACAAATAGATAAATTAGTAGGCCAAATTTATGGCCCTAAGGAATATTCTCTCCACTGATTTCGAGTACCAAATACTTCTTCTTCTTCTTCCTTCCAAGTATTAGGCCAAGGCCTGTTACGATCCTATAGAAAATTTTCCCTCCAGCGTTTCACAAGACGGCCCAGTGATCTTCGTCCTCTTGGTATATAATTATAAACAGCTTTGGCGATCCGATATGAACTCATTCTTTCAAGATGGTGTTTCCAATTTAGTTGGTACTGTTTAATATATTCCAAAATTGGCGTAGTCTTCAATTCTTTTAAGATATCGGTGTTCCTTTTCCGATCCCATCTGGTGTAACCCGCTGTTCTGCGCATGAATCTCATTTCACAAGCCGTTATTCTGCTTTCATGTTGTTTTCTTAGTGCCCATGCTTCATTACCATAGGTCAACACTGGTCTAGCCAAAGTGTTATATAAACGTAATCTGGTGTTTTTTTGTACAAGGGATGGTTTCATAACTTGATTAATAATTCCTAAACTTTTATTATAACTAGTAACTTTTTCAGGGATATCTTTTTCATCCCAGATAGAGAGATAATATCCAAGATATTTAAATTGATTAGATCTCTCTAAAATTTTATTCTGGAGACAGATTTTACTTTGTATGGGGTCCTTCCCATGAAATGCCATAATTTTAGTTTTGTTAATTGATATTTCCATATTAAATTTGGCACCTGTTTTTTGTAAATTATAAATTGATCGTTGCAAATCATTTTCGGAAAGTGCCAGAAGAGCTAAATCGTCTGCAAAAAG
Organism: Diploptera punctata; assembly: GCA_030220185.1. NCBI lineage: Eukaryota > Metazoa > Arthropoda > Insecta > Blattodea > Blaberidae > Diploptera > Diploptera punctata. The sequence goes on from JASPKZ010010696.1 coordinate 4,518,002, forward strand.
AATAGCATCGAGTTTGAGGTTCCTATTGATGGGTATATATCCTCGTTGTGTTTTCCTCCATTCATTTATTAATTTATTCATGTATATAATGAAAAGCACCGGTGAAAGTCCACATCCCTGTCTTACTCCAGTGTTGATCTTTTCCCAAGAAGATAATTTGCCATCTTGTTTAACAGAGATTTCATTATCTTTATAGATGTTGAAGATATTAGTAATATATTGTTGTGGAACGTTATCATCAGCTAAAATTTGTAGTAATATATTTCTGTCTACTTTGTCAAAAGCCTTTATGAAGTCAACGAAGGCGATATGAGTTTCTATATTGAATTCCTTGCTAGGGAGTCTTTCCTTTCTTCCATTTCTTCTTTCCTTTATTTTCTTTTCTTCTCCAGAAAAGCCTGACCAGAGGCTATAAGATGGCAGCCCCGTCACTGGTCTTGCCTTCCTTTGGCCAGCAACCAATCGAAGGGACTATTATTATGCTTTCAAATCTTATACGAGTACCAAATACATTCTACAAAAACTACTGAAAAAAGTATTAATATTCCCACTAAAGGCGATCAAACTCTGTCTTGTTTCTGCTTCCTCTCTTAAGCGAGACTGGTATAAAGGTAGTGGGCATAAGAGAGTCTCGTGTACCGGTAACAAGAGATCGAGAATGAGAAGTCATAAAATTAAGAACTACTGATCAACCACGTCTTGAGATCTCATAGGAACAGACTCAAACGACCTAAACCTAAATAAGTTCATGATGATGATGAAATTTTACAGGGAATGTATGTTTTATAGAGTCAAGAAAAAGCTCCTAGTTTCTAGAACACACTGACCCCTTCACACAAAATTACTTAAAAATTAATTAACAACAACAAAATTAAAGAAAAGTTATAAATTAAAATCATTTTCTATAAAACTAGATACCGTCTAATATTTAACCACTAATAAGCTATTATTAATATTAAAAAAAATCAATTCACTAGCTCCAAGAAATTCGATTTTATTTTCAAAAAATAAATATTAATTAACCCTGAATAAGGGTCAGTAGTTAGTACCTTTTTGAGAAGCTGGTGATGGAACATGTTCCGAAAGACATTCTAAGTATTTTAACCTAAATTCTTTAATTAAAATTGTAATTAGGATCTCATGTACATATTTTAATATTTTTTTTATCTTTTGACATAGGCTAATAATCTGAATTATGTCCACCGCTGTGGTCTCTAGGTAGCGTGCTGCCTTGTCACGCAGCAGGCCCGGGTTCGATCCCCGGTTTGAGGAAGTTTCCTGGGTTAGGTTTTTTTCGGTGTTTTTCTCACCTGTAAGATACATGTCAGGAAACTTAAAGCCCAAACGGTCCCCGAACACCTTTGGTCATCATTATCATCAATATCATATTCGTCTAATTGGCTTAAGTTTAATTTAAGGTCTCTTTCTGTCGCATCATTACCATCATCATCAACTCTCATATCATCGGGGCAGCGTAACCCCGCCTTCCAGGCGCCCCAAACTTCCAAGTGGATTGCAAGTACGTCATGCCAGGAGAGAACACCACAAATGTCGAAATGACAACCTGGGGCATTTGAGAAAAAGATAATCTCAATTGTGTTTTACATGAAGTTTTAAAGTATTGTTCACTATGAATGTCTATGCGTAGATAAGATAATAATATTCAAATAATCCATCCATCCATAGTAATTCTGCCCGAAGGCAGGTCCTTCATTGCAATCATTGCATTTTCATGCTGTGCTTGCAGCTTTACTAGGGAATTGTAGGTGTGGTAGCTTCCCGTTGCTTTTCACACCGGTGAAGGATGATGATAATGATAATGATGATGGCCATATGATTTCGCGGACCGTTTGGGCCTAAAAGTTTTCCTGACATTCGTATTACAGGTGAGGAAAAACCGCGATAAAAACCTCACCCAGAAAAACTGTCCCGACCGGGGATCGAGCCCGGGCCCGTTGCGTGACAAGGCACAGCGGTGGACAATTCAAATAATAAGGAAATGGATATCGGGTATGTGAACTGAATTTTCTTGGATGAGGATAGGGTAATATTATAATTATATTGTGAAAAGAAAAGTTAATGTCTGAATCAGGAATCGAACCATGACCTCTCTTTCTCCGTAGAAGTGGGCTGCACACTCCTACGAATTAGAGGTCCACGGTTAGACTCCTGATTCAGTCATTAATTTTTCTTTTCACAATATCATAAATATAATATAATATTAATATAATATAATATAATATAATAAATAAATAATATAATATAATAAATATAATATAATATAATATAATATAATATAATATAATAAAATATATAATATAAATATATATAATATAATATAATTAAAATACAATACAATACAATACAATACAATACAATACAATACAATACAATACAATACAATACAATACAATACAATACAATAAATACAATACATACAATACAATACAATACAATACAATACAATACAATACAATACAATACAATACAATACAATACAATACAATACAATACAATACAATACAATACAATACATACAATACAATACAATACAATACAATACAATACAATACAATACAATACAATACAATACAATACAATACAATACAATACAATACAAACAATACATACAATACAATACATACAATCAATACAATACAATACAATACAATACAATACAATACAATACAATACAATACAATACAATACAATTACAATACAATACAATACAACAATACAATACAATACAATACAATACAATACAATACAATACAACAATCAATACAATACAATACAATACAATACAATAGTTATAATATAATTAATATGATGATAATTAAAAATATAATATAATATAATATGATAATATACTATAGATATAATATATATAATTATAATATAATAATATAAATATACAGATAATATAATGATAATATAATATAATCATAACTATAATATAATATAAATATTATATCAATATATTATAATATAGTTCATATAATATATAATATAATATAATATAAATATAATATAATATAATCTACTATAATAGTATATAATTAATATAATCTAATAATATACTATAATATACTATAATATAATATATATACTATAAATATACAATCTAATATAATATATCTCCTCTTCCTCTCGTCACCTCTCATCTCCTCTCCTCTCCTCTCCCTCTCTACCTCTCCCTCTCCTCTCCTCTCCTCTCCTCTCCTCTCCTCTCCCTCGTCCTCTCATCGTCCTCTCCTCTCCTCTCCTCTCTCCTCTCCTCTCCTCTCCTCTCCTCTCCCTCTCGCTCTCCTCTCCTCTCCTCTCTCTCCTCTCGCCCTCCTCCTCTCATATCCTCTCCTCTCCTCTCCTCTCCTCTCCTCTCCTCTCCTCTCCTCTCCTCTCCTCTCCTCTCCTCTCCTCTCCTCTCCTCTCCTCTCCTCTCCTTCTCCTCTCTCTCCTCTCCTCTCCTCTCCTCTCCTCCTCTCCTCTGCTCCCTTCTTTTAACTGTGTTAAAATAACCGTATTGGAAAATGTTAAATGAGGATAGGGACAAGTGGAAAATCTTAGTGAATGTGGAAATAAACCTGTGTTCCATAAACTATAGTTATTTTGTATAATCTGAGTTTTAAAATGATTTCCCTTGTTAGCGACAGTCTTTGAATGATACGTATTGCCTGTTATCTATAATTTGTTGATATTTATAATAATTAATGGAGTAGATAATCACATCATCTGTGACATGTATTTTATGTAATTTAAATCGGTTGGATTCACATCACTGGTTGCATGAAATGCTACAAAATGTAGGGAATGACATTTTGTTTATGCGCGAAATATTTTCAGAGGTTTTTATTACATGAGCAAACATTATAACGGTCAGAGAATCCAGATGTTTATCTGGTGACTCAATTTTAGTTAACCACGCAAAGTTGATGACAGTTTCGACTTCAATATATACCAGATTATGTGGAACGGTTTCATTACAAATATTGAACTCCTTTCAGAATTCAAGCAAAAGAAACATAATAATATTGATGATTGAGTAATAGAGATTAATACTGATAGAGAGAATATGTAATAGGCCCTATGTGAACAAATGTCTGACCTCCGTATTTTTTATTGTTCCAAACTTCAGGAAATTTATTATTAGTCATTGTGGCATTTTCCCTCTATTTATTTATTTGTAGTCGTTGAGGCAAATAATAGCAGTAAAAAAAATCACAAACTAGCTAATAAATGGTGTGCGCTGCTACACCGAAAAAAATTAAATGTGTTTTTGTCTTCTTATATATAAAAATCAATGCTTGTTTGTTCGTATTCTATGCGGCCATACCGTTGATCCGATTTTGATGGTTTTTTTTGCAAAATGTTCAGAAGATTACCGGGATGAACATAGGCTATAAGAGAGTTGTGATATTCAACTCCTTCGCCCCTAAAAATCACCCTTTGTAGTGAAAAACGTGAAATAAAGTCCCTATTTTAACGCTTAAATGGCTTACGCTGCCTAAACCATAACAAATACACCAAATTAATGTACACAGAATTGAACATCTGAAAAAATCTACAATAAAGTCCGCGACAGCATACGCAGATCCCTGAATAGTGCACGGCTGGTGGTAAAAACATATTAGCATTTGTTTATGAGTCGCAGCGCACGCCGGGTATTAGCTAGTGTTTATTAAAATAAGTAATGAGAAAAGTAATTATAAATTTAAATCGTAATTATTTTTAGATATCCCGTATTGATTACCCGGTTTGCCTGACAATCTACTTAGGCTATTACACGATCTTCTTGACATAAGTGAGCTGAAAGACAATAATGGTTAATGTGAGTTATCCGCAAAAAAAAACATGCTGTCGCGGACTTTTGTATGTAATTTTTTGTTTAGATATTCAATTATGTGTAGATTAATTTGGTGTATTTGTTACGGTTTTGGCAGCGTAATCAATTTTTTAGTGCACCGTTGCACTTTTTTATTTTAGCTCCTGCCCTATAGTAGGTAAGGTAATATGTTACATAAGTTTTGCACTATGTAACTAATATTGTATACTTATGTCATTGTTGATATGCATCATAATTTGACATTCTCGCATACAGTCTTGGTTGCTATGAAAACAAGACATCGCAACACTTTAAAAATTACCAAAAGCACTAGTGCGGTAAGTAAAAAAATATATTTTGAAATATTGATAGTGATACTACAATTTGTATTAATTTCAGTATTAATTCATCTAATCCAGCTTTCCACGCATCTTCTATTCCATAATAATTGCACACATCGTCTAAAACGTTCTCCATAAATTTGTTAATAGTGTTTGTTTGTTTGTATATTTGTTTGTTCGTACTTTATGCGCGGCCATACCGTTGATCCGATTGTGATGGGTTTTTTGAAAAATGTTCAGGAGATTCCCGGGATGAACATAGGCTATAAGAGAGTTGTGATACTCAACTCCTACACCCTTAAAATCGCCCTTTGTAGTTGAAAACGTGAAAAAAGTAGATCTTAGGACGCTTAAAATGGCTTACGCTGCCTAAACCATAAGAAATACACAAAATTAATGTACACAAAAGGCTCTACAAAAAAGTCCGCGACAGCATTTGTTTATCTCTTACGGATAACTCACAAAAACCATTTTTGTCTTTCATTGATACCGAGAGTCTCTTATCTCTTACGGATAACTCACAATAACCATTTCTGTCTTTCATTGATACCGAGAGTCTCGCGCCGTAGCCGAGTGGTTAAGGCAAGAAGTCTTGGCGCAGAACTAGAGACTTACGCTGGTTCGAGTCTCTAGGGGGGGGGGAGAAATTTTTCTGATGAAATGTCGGCCAGTATGGGTTAGAAATGAAATCCAGCTGGGGAAAAAAAAAACTGTTTTGACTCACTCTCATCAATTTATCTTTTTTTTTTTCACTCTAATATAATTGTTATATGACGTTTCTTAACTTATCTGCAAAGGAGGGTACAATTCTAATGTTCATGACTATGTGACGTCATCATTCAGACTTCTTGAGCCACAACAGAAGGCTGTAAGAGGCTTTCTTGCGAACTTATTTAATAATATATAATTATGTCATAATTTATGAACTTTATGGTAAAAAGTAACATATTTTTATCGTCCGCCCATGACATGAGAATTGAACGTTCGGGCAGGACAACGTCTACCGGGTACGCTAGTAAGAAATAAATCCCAAATCAAATTGGTTTTACAGTTTTAACAAATATAAGATGGCGACATGACCAACAATACTTATTATTTGTCCATAGCAACACATAAAGCCGAGTCACCTTCTGAAATCTAACATTTATTTTCAATTATATTTATTAAGTCCAGCGCTGTGGTCTCGAGGTAGCGTGCTGCCTCGTCACGCAGCAGGCCCGGGTTCGATCCCCGGTCGGGACAGTTTTCCTGGGTGAGGGTTTTCTCGGGGTTTTCCTCACCTGTAAGACAAATGTCAGGAAAACTTTAAGGCCCAAACGGTTCCCGAAATCATATGGGCCATCATCATCATCGTCATCATTATCATCACCATCCTTCACCGGTGTGGGAAGCAACGGGAAGCTACCACACCTACAATTCCCTAGTAAAGCTGCAAAGCATAGCATGAAAATGCTATGATTGAAGTGAAAGACCTGCCCTCGGGCAGAATTACTATGGATGGATGGATATTTATTAATATTTTAGCTAATAACTTAATTACTAAAATAAATACACGTAGTGTAAAAAATAGAATGCAATACACATTTGGTAAACACATAACGGAATCTGAAAAAAAAAGAAAAAAAAAAACTCGGCGCAAGCGCCTCGTTTCTTTAAACTTTTCCTCGATCCATATCAGGTGTTTACCACACTCGTATCCCAATATGCTATAATTGTCCCAGAAAGAAATCTTCAAATCGGTCAAGTAGTTTTTGAGTCCATAAAGGACAGACTAACAGACAGACTCACACTAATTAATATATTATATATAAAAAAAGAAGATACGGATTGTGTGCCACGTAAATTGAAATAAAAAACCGAAAAAAATACAAATTATTTTAGAACTATGTAAATATTACCCGAGTAATGTATATGTTAATTTTTTAGAAAAAAATACGAAAAATCCTTTAAAATTGTATGGAAAGTGAGGTCGAAGTAACTCAAAATTGCCATACTTTCAAATTAAAATATGCATTTGTCATTACTCATTTGAGAAAATATGTGAGAAGATCGCGAATAAAGGCTGAGGATAGAGAGGAAGGCTCGAATTCTGAGGAAGGCTATGGACTTGCAAGGATTGTGACTTCAATGATGATGATTTTGAAACCGTTCCCTCGATTGAAAGCTGACATCTATTTATGTCATTATTAAAACATTTAATATTTTGGGATTGAGAATCTGGTTATGTATGTTATTTACAGATAGTATTGGAATTATTTATAATATTTATTGTTAGTTTAATTTTATGGACACTATTAACAAAATAACTAAATTCAGGCACTATGAAACCCGTAGGTTCATGGCCGCGCGGGCATAAGCTCTCCATACATACCTATCTTGAGCTATTTTCTAGTCTTCCCCTGTATAATCTACTTCCTCAAATCATGGTTAATGTTATTTTTCCTACCTCATTCTTGATCTACCAACTGGGCGTTTTTCCTCTGATTTTCCTGAAAGAAGCTTCAATGCCCCTCTTTCATTTTCCATTCGTACCACATGTCTTGGTCAACTCAGTCTACGAGACTTAACTGATCTTATGATATCTGGTTTTCTATAAAAATCACGTAGTCTTTTCCATACTCCTTGTCTTTTGGTCTAAAAATTTTCCTAAGAACTTTACTCTCAAATGTTTGTAATTTTTCTCCTCCCTTAAAATAAGAATCCGTATTTGGCATCCATAAAATTATATTATAACTGATAGAATAACAGTTTTATATATTTTCAGTTTAGCATTTTTTGAGAGAAGTTGGGACAAGAGTTCCTATAATGCATAACAGCGTGCATTTCCAGAATTGAGCCTATATTTAATTTCTTTGTGCTTCTCATTCTTGTTTTAATTGTTGTTCCTAAGTATTTGAATTTAGCCAATTCTTAAAATTTCTTTAATTTATCATTAACTGCCTATTTCCATTATATATTATACATTATATTGAACACTGCTACCAACTCCTATTTCTGAGATTAAAAATTGCACAATTAAAATTTCAAAACTAACCGGGTATTGAACCTTAGAAGGAAAACTGTCTGTACAAGTTAACTATGAGAAACAGAAAAGAGTTAAGGATCGTTTGGAAGCCAGCCTTGACACTTGCTGAGTGCTGGCTATTAACCAAAGTGAGTAAATATGCTAAGTACACATTGCTCGTGTGTGTTAAGATACAAGGATGGGTCTGATGAGAAAATTCTGTGAAATTAAGGAATTTTCTATTCACGGAACCGCTATATTTTGTCGTTTTTTGTACTTGGAATAATTTTGAGCACGCATTTCTAACTAAAGAAAAACACGAATTTTATTGTCTGTTGTTAATGAATAGAGTGTGTAATAATATTGTAATAACGGTTCTTAATACTCCCAGTTATGCTACAGTCTTAAAACACGTAATGGGGAACACATTTACTAAAATAAGTGCTTCTTTTCAAATACGTAGTTTCTAGCCATTTTTAAATCGCTCTTTGTCTAATATGTGGAGTTATTATATCAAAGGGGTATTACTAGGGACAGGATTTTAAGGCGCAAATTTTGGTCGTAATGGGGGGGGGAAAGGTTCTGAAAATACATACAAAAAGGTGAAAAAAGGTGCTATTGAAACAATTGAATTAAGGTTTAAAACAGTTACATGAACTCAGTTTATATAATATGCATATTATTTTGCACCAAAGTTTTCTTCTTTAAGTTATACAGAGTGAAAATTATTTAAACCGACAAACTCTGGGAGGTTGTAGGGGACACCAAAACAAATATTTTTTCCTTCTTCTTCTTCCTTTCCAGGATTAGGTCAATATGACCTGATCTGGGGTCTCAAGTCCATCGTTTCCTTGGCCGTCCCAAAGATCATTTTTTCCTAGCAGGATTATTTAAATCGGTAGAGGAAGATTTCTCTGGCGGCAAATTAATTAAACTAACAAACACTTTTGCATTTTTTATTACCAAGAGGCAACACATTAACACAACGCAGTTACTTAAATTACAGTAGAGGTTAAAAAATGCCGCCATTGGCATGTATACAAAGGTTACACCGGCGGATCATGTTCTGTCTAACACGGGCAAAAACTCCAGGAGTATCGTTAATTGCTCCTGCTGCTCTTACTCTCCGGACAACCAGATCCTCTTCTGAGGCAGGAGTTGTGTAAACAAGGTTGCGCATCTCTCCCCACACAAAAAAATCCAGAGGGATCATTTCTGGGGTTCGAGCAGGCCATGGTACAGGACCACCTCTGTCAATCCACTTTTCTGAAAACCGTTGGTTCAAGAATCGACGCACACGACTGAAAAGTGCCGGCGCCCCGTCATGTTGGAACCACATGCTATGTCTTGTAGGGAGTGGGACGTCTTCCAGCAATTCTGGCAATGATCTGGCGAGAAAATTGTAATAGTGTCTGCCATTTAATGGCCTAGGTAGGAGATATGGCCCAATTAAACACTACCCAAGAACACCGGCCCACACATTAACGAAGAACTGCAATCGATGTGCGTGAGTAACTGTGGCATGTGGGTTATCCTCACTCCAAACATGCGCATTGTGCATGTTGAAGACTCCATCACGCCCGAACGTTGCTTCATCTGTAAACAACGCAGAGGATGGAAATGTAGGATGCATTTGACACTGTTCTAGGTACTACTGCGAAAACTGTGCTCTGGGTGCATAATCAACTGGTTACAGGTTGTGGACACGCTGTAAGTGAAATGGATGTAAGAATTGCTCATGAAGGACATTTCTTACATTCTTCTGATTCGTCCCCATGTTACGCGCAATTGCACGAGTGCTGATTGAAGGATCTCGCTCCACATGCTTGCAGGACATCATCCTCAAATCGCAGCGTTCTTACTGTGCGACGGCGTCCCTGTCCAGGTAATCTGCTAAATGACCCGGTCTCACGCAGACGTTGGTACACAACAGTAAACATCGTATGATGCGGGATACGGCGATTAGGATATTGCTGTTGATAAACCGCTGTGCAGCTCATCCGTTGTGGTGCGCTACGTAGTACGCACCAATCATATCAGTGTACTCACTCCAGGTGTATCGCTCCATTAGTAAACATATACAATTCACTACTACACTGGTGGACAAAACAATTCCTACCATCAACAGCAATTGCAATCATCACAAGTGAAGAGTGTAATACTCCCTCTACCGGTTTAAATAATCCTCATAGGAAAAAATGACATTAGGGAAAAATATTTGTTTTGGTGTCCCCTACAACCTCCCAGAGTTTGTCGGTTTAAATAATTTTCACCCTGTAGAGTTCATAAGAGGTAATTCTTAGTTCTTTAGTTTATTGAAATATTTACTTCACAGATGGAACATCGAAGAATAATGTCATCAGTTTCGATAAATTGCGTTTTGAATTCTTCTGAAAGTGCATACAGTTATCCTTCCTAACATTCACCACGTTATTGTGGAAACCCAGTTGCAATACTAATAATAATACGTTGTGGTTCAGACCAGTAAAACACAGTCGGTAGATAGAAAACTTAAATTATTGCCATTGCTAACTGAATTTATTTTAAACTGTTACAGCAGCACTTCTGAAATTTAAATTTGACTTCACAGCTGCAGATTGCCCTTTGTTGCTGGGATATATACTACTTTGTAGTTTACATAAATTATAGTTCATTATTTATTATTTACTATTGTTGACTGCACACTGCAGATTAGACATTGTTTCCGGGGTATAAATCACATAAATTACATTTTAATATTTATTTATTATTGTTGACTTCTCAATGAGATTTTAAGATTCAAGAGAGAAAAATACATTTTTCTGTACTATCTTTTAAAAACGCAGAGAAGAGTGGAGGAAAAGGTGCTGAAGCATAAAAAAGAAGGAAAAAGGGGCGAAATATAGTAATCTCACGAAAAAGGTGTAAAAAAAGGTGCAACAAATTGTGTTCATTTCGCTTCATTTCATCCCCGCAAATATATATAATATATATATATATATATATATATATATATATATATATATATTGAACTATTGCAAAGAAAATAGCTATATTTTTGGAAAGGTGCTGCACCTCAAAATCATTGCGCTAGTTATTACATGTTTGAATCTTATATTATTTTATAAATAATGTTACCTTTAATTTTTTGTTGTGAAATTATTATTTTATTGTAATACTGTAATGTTGTGATCTTAAAGCATACCAGTCAAAACTTAAGGTTTATATTTATTATCATTTTAGGTTTAAAGGTAAAGTGATCCGATTACAGGGCTTAGGAGGTCCTTGAGAAAGTGAGAAGTTAAGGCTCCCACCTTTCTAGATGTCTTCTCAGCCCCTGCGTGAGGCGGCCTTTTATACCTCGAACATGCATATGGTACTCATTTCTGTTAGAGGCTGAGTCAACCCGAGGACCATGGTATCGCCAGAGGATTTGGAGAGTTTAAAATTCTTGATCCCACCGGGACTCAAACCGTCGACTTTTGGGCTTGTAGCGTATTACCTTAACTACGCTATGGCATTCCCCCCCCATTCTTTTATATCATGCACTTTTCTTATTAAGTTAATATTGTGTTTGATCGGATTCTAGGTTTATATTATTATTATTATTATTATATTATTATTATTATTATTATTATTATTATTATTATTATTATTATTATTATTATCATCATCATCATCATCCTGAACATTTTAGTAGGATGTCGCCTGAAGTTTGCTCAAGGTGATCTTTGTGAATCCATCTATGTCATGGCCTTCCCAAATCTCTCTTACTCTGTGGTTGATATTGTAGATATAATTTGGGCAATCTTCCCCTTTCCAACCTCAAAACATGTTGTTTCCAATGTTATTGTTATTTTGTTATATCATTCAATATATTTTCGACTTTCATTTGTTTCTGATATCAATATTTCTTTGATGTCTAACCTAGTGAATTGAAGAAGTGATCCCAAAAATCTCAATGTACTGCTTCCATTATATTTTTATCTCTCTGATGCAGGACCCAAACTTCAATTTCATTATTATTATTATTATTATTATTATTATTATTATTATTATTATTATTATTATTATTATTATTGTTATTTATTATTATTATTACTATTATTTTATTTATATACAGAATTTTAATGTTTACATATCTTTTTGTGCCTAAAGTTTTATTTTTCTTCTCCACTCGCCTCTCTCCATCCAATCCACGTCCTCCAGTCCTCTTGCTCTCATTCCAGTTCTTATTTCCTGCATCCTAGAGTTTCGAGGTCTTCCTCTCCTCCTTCTTCCAGGTGGACACCATACTATTGTTATTAAGAACATAAATTAAGAACGGAATAAATAAAGACGGAGCAATAACAGCAATGATGAATGCAGTCTTATGGAACAGACATATAACCAGAAAAAAATAAGTTACAAATATATAATTCAATAATGAGAAGTACTGTCACATATGGAGCTGAAGTTTGGAAATTCTACAAAAACTTAGAAAAAAACTTATGTCGATGGAAATGGATTTCATAAGGAGAGCAGCAAGATGTTCAAAATTAAAAAAAAATAAGAAATACTCTCATACGAGAAAAAATCAACATCATATACTTAATAGTAGACTATATAAGATATTCTCTGTTCTATTTTATAGTGCCTTGCCCTAGGACAGGTCCTCCACTGCAATCATAGCATTTTTTCATGCTATGCTTTGCAGTTTTACTAGGGAATTATAGGTGTGGTAGCTTCCCGTTGCTTTCCACAATATAAGATATATGCAATTAAATTGGAAGAAGAAGGAAAGGAAGACCTCGAAACTCGTGAATGCAACAAATAAGAACTGGAATGAGAACAAGAAGACTGGAGGGCATGGAGTGGATGGATAGAGATGAGTGGAGAAAGAAAATAACACTTTAGGTACAGAAAGATGGTGTAAACATTAAAAATATGTATATAAATAAAATTATTATTATTATTATTATTATTATTATTATTATTATTATTATTATTTTACCTGATTCATGGTTTCGTGACTACATTTTATGAGACTCGGATTCGATTCTCTCTCAGACCACATTAATTATTTCCTTAAAGAGAAATATTCCTGTGGTCGCCCTTGGTCTGGCATATAAGTTATGTTTAAATTTAAGGACTCTCCTGGTGCTTCATTGTCATTTATCACCAATCATATCATCAGAGTAATTTAACGTCTCTTTCTAGGCGCACCAACCTCAGAAGTGGGTTAAAATACCTGATGATATTGGACAGATTATATTATTTTTAACGTGCTACCGTTAGGGTAAAGTAAAGTGGTAAATTGATTCCACTATAGGGCTTAGGAGGCCCTTGGGGTAGTGGTAGGTTAAGCGATTGACGATGATCACTCCATATAAATGCATGTTGAAAAGCTGGTAATACTTAACGTCATGAATTGCCATTAGCGAGTTGCAGTATAGAATGCATTTACATGATTATGTTATCAGTATGTATTACCTTAGTGTTTAGTGAGTGTTTATTGTTCATTTACAAATTATACGAGAGTGGTTTGGCACTTACTCACCAGACCTCCATAGTTGTATAAATTTATGTTTAGTTTGTGAGTCTGGGACCGATCTCAACGATTATCTTTATGATCTTACTGTTTTCTCTAGAAGAAAAAATACTTCACAAATTATTGTTAATTGTCAATAATTTAGATAATAATAATAATAATAATAATAATAATAATAATAATAATAATAATAATAATAATAATACATTTCATTTTTACATAAGAGACTTAGTCTACATATATATCCATCTATCCATCCATAGTAAATCTGCCCGAGGGCAGGTCTTTCACTGCAATCATAGGATTTTCATGCTATGCTTTGGAGCTTTACTAGGGAATTATATATGTGGTAGCTTCCCGTGGCTTTCCACACCGGTGAAGGATGATGATGATGGCCGGATGATTTATATACATATATATTCTTCTTCTTCTTCATGAAGATAGGCCTTTTGACCTGTTTTCATATCAAGTGAGATTTAATGAATCTTCCCATCTAGTAAATGGGCGTCCAACATTTCTATGTCCTATTGGTTTGTACTTTAATGACAGCTGAGGGATTCTATCTGTAGGCATTCTTTTAAAGCGTTCATACCAGTTGTTTCTAATGTTATCAATTCTATTTGTTAAATTAAAATATTTTAAGTCTCGTAGACTGCGATGGGCAGGACATGTTGCACGTATGGGGAATGAAAGACTTGCATGGAAGCTTCTTGTAGGAAAGCCAGAGGGAAAACGCCCAGTTGGTAGACCAAGAATGAGGTGGGAGAGTAACAATAACTTTGATTTGAGGGAAGTAGATTATACAGGGAGTGATTGGAAAGTATTAGCTCATGATAGGGATGTATGGAGAGCGTATGTCCACGCGGCCATAAACCTACGGGTTCGATAGTGCCAGTGAGTAAGTAAGTAAGTCTTTTTTAATATCTTTATTTCTTTTTCTGTCCAAATTGTCACAGCTACTACTGAACGTAAGAACTTCATTTCTGCAGTTTCTATATATATATAATATATATATATATCCATCCATTGTAATCTGCCCGAGGGCACGTCTTTCACTACAATCATAGCATTTTCATGCTATGCTTTGCAGCTTTACTAGGGAATTGTAAGTGTGGCACCTTCCCGTGACTTTCCACACCTGTGAAGGATGATGATGATGATGATGGCCATATGATTTAGGGGACCGTTTGAGCCTCAAAGTTTTTCTGACATTTGTCTTACAGGTGGAAAAACCTCGATAAAAACCTCACCCAGAAAAACTGTCCCGACCGGGGATCGATCCTGGCCCGCTGCGTGACAAGACAGCACGCTACCTAGAGACCACAGCGGTGGACACTTCTATATACGTATATATATATATATATATATATATATATATATATATTTCCATGTCTCAATTAAATGAAAAACAAGATGACTATAATATATCACAAGATGATATTACTATACAAAGACTTCTTGATGATGATGATGAGAATCCAAACTGCCAACAAGTTCGTAGAAAAAACCGAAAGTATAATGAAATCAGCAAGCGTCCTCGAAATATCCTTATGATACACTTATGGATGATACTGATAATGCAGACAACATCAATTCATCTCAATCAACAAAATCACTTCCATATAAACCACCACCCATATTTATCCGGGTGCAGTTAACGTACCAGAACTAAAAAATTGTGTAAAAGAAAAACATTCTGATTTAGATTTCTCACTTAGTTTATTACAACATAATTTAACGTATACCTTAGGCACAGCAATGCGTGGCCGGGACTTTATATATATAACAAAGTCGGATTAGTTACACTATTTATAACTCAAGAACGGCTGACCGATTTTTATGATCTTTGATTTGTTGGATTTGTTTCCGCCCCGAATAGCAGATAACTACACTGCTCAAAACAATTAGAGGAACACTTGTAATACATTGAATAAGTAATTGTTTTTTAAAGCTGTGATGCTGAAAGTTGGACAATATGTAAATTGAATTATTAATTTTATCATTGGATACAAATTTTAAAGATCCATGGCCTAAATACAGAGAAATTACCTCAAATAACAATATAGAGACATTTTTTATTTTGGAAGGCACTGGCCGCTTCTAATTGGTAATCTTCCCCTGATGTTGCTATAGTGACGAATGTTGATTATAGCCTTGTTTATTGAAGTCTCTGACAAAATGAGGCATTTAAATGAGTTTGAAGTGTATCATGCTCTACATCTTTTACGACAAGGTCAATCTCTGTGACAAGTGGCTAGAGAGCTTGGGGGTTTCTCCTTCCGTGGTGTCAAGGTTACGCAACAGGCACAGAGAGACAGGTCAGTATTGTAGAAGACGTGGCCAGGGCCGTAAATTTAAAACAAATCCCCAGGATGACAGATACGTTGTTCTTTCTGCTCTTCGACAACGTACAAAAACTGCAAAAGACCTGCAGAATGACCTTCATATGGCTTCCGGAATCGGGTTTCAGACCAAACCATAAGGAACAGATTAAGGAAAGAGAATTTTCGTCCAAAAAGGCCCTTAAAAAACCACGCTTAACAAATGGGCATAAGGCAGCAAGACGTACGTATGCTGAAAACCATGGTGATTGGAACCTGAACCAGTGGGAGTCTGTGCTCTTCTCGGACGAACCCAGGTATCGTCTTACACGTTGTAATGGTCGATTGAGGGTGTGGGGACGGCCAGGAGAAAGATTTTCTGCAGAGGCTGTACAGGAAATTGATAGATTCGGAGGAGGTTCCATAATGGTGTGGGCCGGAGTTATGTACAACAATCGTACGGACCTTGTACTTGTTCCCCAGCGACTGAATGCTGTCCGGTATATCGAGCACGTTCTGGAAGAGCATGTAGTACCTGCTGCCATTGGAGTAGGCCCTGGATTTATGTTTATGCAGGATAATGCCAGGACACATTCTGCGGTTGTCACCAGGGATTTTCTGAGGAGGAATGAAATTGAGGTAATGGAGTGGCCAGCGGTCAGCCCAGACCTCAACCCTATTGAACACTTGTGGGATCTTCTAGACAGGAAGGTCAGGAACCGACATCATGCTCCAGAAACTCTGGAGGAACTTGGAGATGCTTTGAAGGAGGAATGGGGTAATATCCCGCAAGAGAAAATCCAAAATCTTATTGGGAGCATGCCACGATGGTGCCAAACTGTCATCGAATGTCGTGGAGGCCATACACGATACTAACTCTATATAACGAGTGTTTAACTTTGAAAAATAAGCACAAGATTCAATTGCTTACATAGCGGAATTATTTGAAAAGTTAATTGTCAGCGTTATTCATTTGTTTTTACTGACATGAGCAA
Organism: Diploptera punctata; assembly: GCA_030220185.1. Taxonomy (NCBI): domain Eukaryota; kingdom Metazoa; phylum Arthropoda; class Insecta; order Blattodea; family Blaberidae; genus Diploptera; species Diploptera punctata. The sequence goes on from JASPKZ010010696.1 coordinate 4,534,994, forward strand.
TAAATAAATAAATAAATAACCACAAATAATGTACTTTATTAATTTCATGTTTGTACCTTTATCCAATGAAAAAATATTTGCATATTTCATAGTGTTCCTCTAATTGTTTTGAGCAGTGTATTAAAACATCGGAAAAATTAACGTAAAAATATTTAAAGGCGATATGACGTTCGCCGGGCCAGTTAGTGTATGTATATATATATATACGAATGCATGTATGTCTGTCTGTTTGTCCTTTATAGACTTCTAAACCGTTCAACCGATCTTTGTGAAAATTTGTATGTGCAGGTTTTCAGAAGTAGTGAGTGTTTAGGCGTTATATATTATGTTCTAAAATCATAAGGTGTAGGAGTTCACCTGTAACGAAGATTTAAATATCGCTCGAGCGATCGCAATTTTCGATGTTTCACAACAAAACTCGGAATATCCTATTAAAATAAACCGAGGTATGTAATATCCAAAAAAATCAGTGAAATCCGACCGTTAAAAGTGGGATTTTATCTGATATTAAAAGTTTACTTTAGCATCCATGTTTGTTTCGTCGCAGTGTATATACCATATAATTAATTAACCCTCAATATTTCATTTATTTAGGTGTAGCAGCGCACGCCGGGTATTAGCTATCATACAATAAAATTTAAAATTAAAGCAAAACGTCTAGACATTGTATAAATTTGATTGATTGACAGAGGAAAATTAATTATATCACAAGAAGTTATTGAACAATCTTGACTTAAAAGTTATAAATTTGCGGAAATTAGTTTCATGTTAAGAATTGCATCCGTTATATGAAGTACTATCATTCCAATAACTTTGAGAGTGCAATTTATGTACTGGAATCTCAATAAAGCGTGTACGTAAATAAAACACAAATAGGCCTATTCTAATAAAGGAATTGCAGAAAAACAAATTGAAATAAGGCAACTGAGCCAACTACATTACCACAAGACCTCATCGGTGGATAATCAGTAATATATTCAATTATATTAAATTACATACAATGTTATTTACAAATATGGATCGCACGGGCAGTAAAGTCGTATGTGCTGTTGACAGTCCGTTACAATAAGTTGATGTTAAAAAAAAACAAAAAAAAAAGAAAACAATAATATTACAATTAGATATCAATACAATTACATTTTACATTAACTTAGTTATGTAGAATTATTAAGAATTGATGGCATTGCAATTTGCTAACATATTTATTTATTCCTGAATAAGTGTTGTTCTTATTTTCCGCGTTTTGTCCAGAAATCTACCCAGGTTTATCCAATTTTCTGGATTTACCAGTAACTCGTAGCATGCCAATCTTCCAAAATTTGAATTTATAAATCTTTCCGGTATAATAACTGATGCCTCCAATATTCTAAATCGTTACATTTTCCTAATATATGTATCTCGTCTTCAAAGCTCCCGCACATTGGACATATTCGCATATCGTGATCGTCGCTAATTTTTAAAAAATTCCATGCCCCTAACCTGAACCAAGCAAGCCCTGATCTCTAGATTGAGTATATAAGATTCTTTTCCCCAAACTTGTTTTAGGTCTGTTTGTAAAAATAGTGATCGTTTTCCCGCACATTCTGCCAAAATATTTTGTCGGTTTATATCTAAGTACCTCCTTCTAATTTTTCTCCACACATTCTTGCGATTTTCAGTCCCTTTTTCCCATACCCAACCCATCCCAATCTTTTGGAGTTCTCTCTTAACCTCGTCTGCCCAGAATTTCCCATTTGCTTTCCTAATTTGGTGGTCGTAACAAATTGCTCTGAGCATTGTTTGTTCACCTTGGATTAGCCGGAACCAGTACTTGAGTACACGAATTTTGCAGTTTATGTCGTCCTGAAATGACCCAAATTCATATAAAATTCCACAGTTAGAAACGGCCTTAATCCACCGCTGTGGTCTCGAGGTGCTGTCTTATCACGCAGCGGGCCCGGGTTCGATTCCCGGTCGGGGACAAGCTTCCTGGGTGAGGTTTTTTCGAGGTTTTTCTCACGTGTAAGACAAATGTCAGGAAGCTTTAAGGCCCAAACGGTCCCCAAGCTTCATTTGGCCAGCAACATCATCATCATCATGATCATATTCGCCGGTGTGGAAAGCAACGGGAAGCTACCACACCCATAAATCCCTAGTAACACTGCAAGCATAGGATGAAAATGCTATGATTGTTGTGAAATACCCGCCCTTGAGCAGAACACTATAGATAGATAGCCTATATATTAAATTAGTAATTTTAAATTTACTCCTAACGATACTGTTTATTGTTTTATCCAATATTTTATATCTAGCTCATGATTTTGTGAGCAGAGCTTTGTGGGTTCCCGGGTTCGATTTCCGTTTAGACCACAGGATTTTTTTCCTTTAAAGGAATTATTCCTGGGTTTGTCCTGGTCTGGAATTTAGATTAAATTAGGTTTAAGGACTCTTCTGGTATTTCATTCTCATATATCATATAATCGTGTTAACTTAACACCGTCTTCGAGGCGCCTCACCCAAGAAGTGGGTTACAATTCCACCCTGTCAGGAGATAATACCAGAAATGTCATAAAATCAACATGGTGGCATTTGGAAAAATATCTAGCCAAAAGGTGTTAGAACTTTAATTTCTGCGAGTTCAATGATCTTTTTATCTTTTCTACCTCATGTGCAATTTTCGCTTTCAAATCTAATGATTGGCTTTGATATTAATTTATATTAATTTCAGAAATATATGTGATTTAATGCGCTTAAATGTTTAGGTAGAATTTAATATTGTTTCTTATAAATTTAAATCAATTGTACTTTTAATTTTTTCATCAACATTAATACCGTTTTTCAAGAATTTAAATTCCGAAACCTGGATAATTATGTGCCTATGAATAACTAATTTATATCTTCTTATTATTACTTACTCTTTAAATCTCACACTTTTAGTTTTATTTACAGATATTTACACATAATTTTATAATATTAAATTTATTTTACACTGATGGCAGAAGATTACGAAGATTTAAAGTGCCATACATGGGAAGAAAACTGAAGAAGAAATACAAAAAAATGTGGATTAAATATAAATTTGTACAAAACGAAGTATGTGGTAATAGGTGATAAATCAAAATACCTGATTTTAGAAGACTGATATGGAAAAATAAAAGCATGTGACGAATCTAGGACAATAGGCTAAGTAAATTAAATGGTGCAGAAATGGATTTTTGGAAGCGTTCAACTGGAATTTCTAGAAGAGCTAAAATAAGAAAGAATGTAATTATAAAAAATATTAATGTTCAAACTTCAATTATGGATTTCATAAAAAAAGATAACTAAAATGGCGTCGTCATGTAAAAAAATGACGGTAGAAGAATACTAGAATTGGCATCATTTGGTAGAAGAAGAGGACGATAAAAAATAACGTGTATTGATAGTATTTTGAGCAGCATGAGAGAAAAAGGATTAGACGAAGGAGATTGAAATGACAGAGAGATGTGGAGGAGAATTACAGTAGATTAATATTTGGCGTAGAAAGTTGTTACGAAACAATGTGAAACCTGCCAAATAAAATTTAATTTTGACAGATTTCGTTTTAGGTGATTTCATTTTCGGCAAATATTGGCTGGTCATTTTCATAGTATAGTTTAACCTCCCATACCACTGTGGTAGTCCACTGCTGTGGTCTCGAGGTAGCTTCCTTGTTACGCAGCGGGCCCGGGTTCGATCCTCGGCCGGGACAGTTTTTCTGGGTGAGGTTTTTTATCGGGGGTTTTCCTCATCTGTAAGACAAATGTCAGAAAAAACTTTAAGGCCAAAACAGTCCCCGAAATCATATGGCCATCATCATCATCAGCATCATCCTTCACCGGTGTGGAAAGCAACGGGAAGCTACCACACCTAAAATTCCCTAGTAAAGCTGCAAAGCATAGCATGAAAATGCTATGATTGCAGTGAAAAACCTGCCCTCGGGCAGAATTACTATGGATGGACCACAGTGGTGGAGTATATTATAAAGTATCATTACTATTTATTAACTGCACCCAAATAATGGAATGAATTTAAGTTACTTGTTGTAATATTTCTTCTTGTTTACATATCAGTGTTTCATACTTAAGGGGACTAATATAAGGCCCTTTGGTTCTGAATAAGTTGATTCAAATCCTGTTTGATATCCTGTTGAGCTGATTAATACTCAAGATAATTTCATCTTTAATGAAAAAGTGTAAATTAATTGACTGTTTTCTTGGTAATGGTACATAGTTCAGAATATTAATTATCATATCTGTTTCTTCAGGCTTGATGATTTAAATATATCGTGAGAGAGGAAATGTACTAGTTTTGATAAGGAAAACAAGTGTCAGTTATATAATTTATGTGACTCTTCCACATTCCGGTTATATTACATGAATGCGAAACACGGACTCTTACTTTAGGGGAGGAAAGGATATTACGAGTGTTTGAGAATAAAGTTCAGTTAGAAATTTTTGGATCAGATATAAGACAGCAACTAAAAGTAGAAAAAATAAACACAACAATAGTGAAATACAGAACAAACTAGAAAGAACACTTGGCAAGAATGACTGAGAACAGAATACCGAAATCAGCATACAACTATTCACCACGAGAGAGAAGAAGCTTTGGAAGACCAAAGAAATTATGGAAACAGCAGCTATTTGGAGCCGAAACAGGCTAGTAAAAAAGCCTAAACCGTGACGAAGAAGATAAAGAAATTTTTGGACCAAAGAGAGATGAATAGAGAGACGAATGGAGAAGACATCATAACAGTAAGCTACATGATATTTATAGGAAACCAGATATAATAAGAACAGTTAATTCTCTTAGACTGCGATGGATAGGGCATGTGGCAAGAATGGAGAATGAAAAAGGGGTATAGCTTCTTGTAGAAAAACCAGGGGAAAGAACCAAGTTGGTAGACGAAAAATGAGGTGGAGAATAATATTAACCATGATTTGAGAGAAGTAGATTGAACAGGAGATGATTGGAAAACATTAGATTAGGCTAGAGATGTATGGCCATGAACCTACGGGTTCGATAATGTCAGTGTGTTAGTTAGCTAGTTAGTTTACCACATTTTGAAATATGTCTCAAACTCAATACTCCTTTTAATTAAAGAATAGAGGAGATGAAAATAGAAAATAAAACAACGTGACCTCGGAACTTTTCATTGCCTGTCGAACTCATTACAGCGTATAATGACATAGAGTCCAGATTTATATTTATATTACACTAGCTAATACCCGGTGTGCGCTGCTACGTCTAAATAAATTATGTGTTTTTACGTTTAGTCGAATAAGTAAAATGAGTAATAATTATAATTTATATCATTATTATTTTTAGATACCCCGTGCTCATTACCCGGCATTGCCCGGGAATCTACGTATCCCGATGTATTTGGCATTAATGAGCTGAAAGACAAAATTCGTTAGTTCGAGTTATCCGTGCTGCTGCTCTGCTTGCCCGGGAATCTACTTAATCCGATCTTCTTGGCATCAATGAAAGAGAAAAATGGTTATTTTGAATTATCCATAAATGATAAACACATGCTGTTGCTGACTTTTTTGTAGAGTTTATTGAGATATTCAATTCTGTGTAAATTAATTTTGTGTATTTGTAATGGTTTAGGCAGCATAAGCCATTTAAGCGTCAAAATAGGGACTTTATTTCACGTTTTTCACTACAAAGGGTGATTTTAAGGGTTTAGGAGTTGAGTATCACAACTCTCTTATAGCCTATGTTCATCCCTGGAATCTCCTGAAATGTTTGCAAAAAACCTCATCACAATCGGATCAACGGTATGGACGCGCATAGAGTACGAACGAACAAACAAACAAACATTAATTTTTTTTATATATTAGATATTTTTTCTATTTATATTACATTTTTTTCTTCGGTATAGAAAACTGAACTGACATAAGAAGGGATATGGGATAAACATAAACGGAAAACTGAGATTAGCGGACGATATAGTTTTGTTCACTAATAAATTATGAGACAGGACTTAAAAATCATGAGAGAATTGAACGAAAAGAGCAAATGAGTTGGTCTTCAAATTAACCCAGAAAATCCAAGATCATGAGTAAAAAAAACAGACACAAATTACAATAGGCAGCACACAGTTACAAACTTGCGACGAATGTACTTACCCAGAAGTAATAGTCAGCCTGTTAGAGAGCAGCCCAAAAAGCTTCGAAGAAAAAAAAAAACTAGCATAGTACAAATTTTGGAGTCTAAAACTCATTCTTTTGGACAAATAAATCAGCCTCGATGAAAATATATAAAACGTCCATTCTTCTAGTTGAATTTTATGGATGTGAATCGTACACATATTTGAGAATAAAGTTCTTTGAAAAAAAAAATTGGACCAAAGAGAGACGAATAGACCGGAGAATGGAGAAGAATATTAACAATGAGCTTCATGATATTTATAAGAAACTAAATTTAATGAGAACAGTTAAGCCTCGTAGACCGAAATGAGCAGGACATGTGGTATGGATTGGGAATAAAAGAACTGAATGAAAACTCCTTATAGGAAAACGAGAAGAAAATCGCGTAGTAGGTGGGTGAAGAATAGATAGGAGAATACATTAATCAAGATTTGAGGGAGCTAAATTATAGAGGGGATGATTGCAAAACATTAGCTCGTGATAGGGGTGTATGGTGACTACGTCTACGCGGCCAAGAAACTATGGGTTCGATACTGCCAGTGAGTTAGTTAATAACTCATACACCTCAGAACTTATTGACAGGGACTGCAGCCATACCACCTAAAGCCTCAGGAAAATCCGTCAAGAAAGCAGGTAAAGCACAGAACATCTCCAAGGGAGACAAGAAAAAGAAGCTCAAGAGGAAGGAAAGCTATGCAATCTACATTTACAAAGTGCTGAAGCAGGTCCACCCTGACACCGGCATCAGTTCCAAAGCCATGAGCATCATGAACAGCTTTGTGAATGCCATTTTTGAGCGCATAGCAGCAGAGGCTTCCAGACTTGCTCACTACAACAAGCGTTCCATCATCACCAGTCGGGAAATCCAAACTGCAGTGAGGCTGCTTCTTCCCGGAGAACTTGCAATGCACGCTGTCAGTGAAGGAATCAACTCTGTCACCAAGTACACCAGCTCAAAGTAAGCCATTAGGCCTAATTTGAGTACATACAACAGAACCAACGAAAAGCTTCCAGTTACATAGGTTATATACGCATCTAATCTATTCTTTAGTTGAAAGGAGAATATAAACGCAATTAAAGTGTATAAAACTATATGTGTCTGTTCTAATGCCACCCAACTGCACTGTTCATACTTCGGTTTCCATCCTGTGCAGATATATGTCCTATTTTAAATTTAAATACCACTTCGGCAGATCACTTTGCATATATGTTGTATTCTTGTATTGTATACAGAGAGGAGTGTAGGTTGAGTGTATGTTTGTGTGTTTGTGTACTGTAAAGTGTGCTGTGTGCGGGATGATGATTAAGAGAAAGGAGAATGTAAAACCCCGTGCTGGCAAAAAGCACCAAGGGTACCTCCCAGACTTAATGTCCCCATCCGATACGAATCGCTATCAACAATACCATATGCCATATCAACATATGTATTGCGGGGAGGTTTGTAATTTAATGCAGGAATCTGGTGCACAATAATACAGAAATAAATGGTTGGTAGAATGAGTAAAGAGATGATGTATTATAAGTTGTTAAACTATAATCCACAAGGACATAGAAGTCGTGGACGACCAACAAAAAGATTGAACGAGCAACTATAATATGGGCCTGAACAGATCAGAAATGGTCTAAACCGTGACAGTAGATGATGATGAATCTGGTGCACAATTTAACAATTAAAAATTGTACACCAAATGCTTATCTTCAGCACGTATTACGAATGAATGAAGAACGCATACCGAGAAGAATCTATAATTATAAACCAAAAGGCAGAAGAATGTTGGGAAGACCATTGAAGAGGACCAATTCGACTTATAATGAGATCGAAACAGGCCATTGGGCTTAATCCTTGTTGTTGATGATGATGATGAAAATTGTACACCACCATCTCTCCTGACCCCGAGATTGAAAACTTTGCAATTAAATTATTATATTTTTTTTTTTGCAAATGCACCAGGTTGTCTTTAGACATTCCTGATGTTCTCTCCTGGCATGGCCAGGACCCACTTCTGAGGTTGGAGCACCTGAAAGGCAGGGTTACGTTGCCCCGATAATATGGTGGGTGATAATGATAGTGGTGCGCCAGAGAGTCCCTAATCCTAAGTTTAATCCAAGATGAATATGAATGATGATTGCGATGGCCATATGATTTCGGGGACCGTTTGGGCCTTAAAGTTTTCCTGACATTTGTCTTACAGGTGAGGAAAACCCCGATAAAAACCTCACCCAAAAAAACTGTCCCAACCAGGGATCGAACGCGGGCCCGCTGCATGACAAGGCAGCACGCTACCTCGAGACCACAGCGGTGGACCAATTAAATTTAATTGATTAAACAATTAGAATTTTCAATCCCTCTGGGTATCGAACGAGAGCCCACTAGTCAGGATGCAGGCATGCTACCACCTGGGCCAGCATGGCGGACAGTTTCTAAAACTATGTATTTTTATTTCTAGGTAACACAATGGTTGACAATTCTACTCCTTCTGATATTCCTTTTAAAAACCATCCTTTGAGGAACCCACATGGCATGCTGGATTATGAATATGGAGTACTTACTGTCTCTCAACAACGTGCTCTGGACACTCTTAAAACTAACACGATTCAAGAAAATCATATCTATCTAGCCAGTCACCCTGAGGTAAGCCTGATATCAACTACTTTTCATATTCTTCTTTTTATTCTTTTATACTTCCCTTATCTTTTAATTTACTTAATACTGGCTTTCCACTTTACAGCAGTTTGCCTTTGATTCCTGCTTTCTAGAGATTCCTATTTTCCCATTGTCCATCTTCCATACCCCTCTTCATAATGGCATCATATATTCCCTCATACCAAGTTCATCTACTTCTCCCCCTCTTCTTTCTGCCTGGTATCATCCAATCCAACACCTGTATAGGCCACTGGTCTTCTGACATCCGTTGAACATGTCCATACCACTGTAGAGCTCTCTTTGTAATCCTATCGATCACAGTTTCTCGTGCATCCATTTCTTCTCTGATATATGCATTTCGAATATGTTGTGGCCTGGATATTCTCATACTTTTTCCTAATCCATCCATTTCTGTCGCCAAGATTCTTTTCTGCATCCTTTCATTTATTGTCCAGCTTTCTGATCCATATGTGAGTATACTTTCTATTATTGTCTGTATAATCCCTTTTTTTTTGTTTTTCTGGTCAAATTTCTATTCCATAAAAGACCATTCAGGGATCTAATAGCCTTCCTTGCGCAATTTACTCTGTTAATAATATATTTTTCACAAGTACCAGATTTATCTATTATTGATCCAAGATATTTAAATTCTTCAACACGCTTAATTATCATATTATTTATTTGTAGGTCTTTTGAAGTTGCTCCGATTACCATATATTCTGTTTTAATATAATTTGTCTTCAGTCCACCTACCTCGAATGCATCTACCAACTTTCTAATCATATATTCTATATCTTATTTATCTTGTCCTATTATAATCTGGTCATCAGCGAATAATAAATTGTGCAGTAAATGACCATTAATGTTGATTACCATTCCCCTACATGACTTATTCCATTTCATTAATACATCTTCTAAATATATCTTGAACAATGTTGGTGACATCCCGCATCCTTGTCTTAATCCTTTTGTTATATCAAATTCTGAGGATGCTCTATTTCCAACCTTAATACTTGCTTTACAATCATACATTCTTTTAATAAAATGTATAAAAGATTTTGGTATTCCAAACTTCTCCATTGCCCCCCCAAATCTTGTTCATGGGTACAGAGTCATATGCCTTTTCCAGGTCATTATCTTTTAATAAGAATAAAAATAAATTTTATTCATAGATAAATTTTGTACATAGGCCTAGTATTGACACCCGACAAATAGAAATGATATGCACAAAGAATCAAACATTGATTCAGTACTGGAAACGCATACTATTAAGATTACAGGAACTCTTCTCCCAACTTATCTCAAAAGATGTTAAACTGAAAATTTACAAAACTGTTATTCTTCCCGGCTGGGGAATCGACATGCTGACCACATGTCACCCCATACACTGGCTGATTGTTCGCCTACCTATGTGATTAACACATGTGGATGTGAGGCCGGCAGCCGGCTGGTAGGCCAAGTGCCTTCTAGGCCTGTCGCGCCATAGAGTGGAGTGGAGTTATTCTAGCGGTTATGTTATATGAATGCTAAACATGGACGCTTACTTTAAGGGAGGCGAAAAGGTTACGAGTATTTGGAAATAAAATTCTTAGAAACATTTTTAGACCAAAGAGAGATGAGCAGACAGGCGAATGGAGAAGACTACATAACAGTGAGTTACGTGAGATGTAATAAGAATAGTTAAGTCACAGCTAAAATAATTCTGGAAGGGAAAACCCATTGAACAAGTGAACCATTTCTACCCGGGTTATGAAATCTCCTATTTTAAAAATGAAGATCTTTTTAACAAACTTAATGAATTTAATCATATATGTGGCAAATTAAGAAAATATTTAAAAATACAAGAAAGGAAAAAGACTAAAATTTTATAAATATGTGGTATGATAGTGAATTTTGGGTTTTAACTAAAAGAGAAGATTATAAAAGCAGCTCAAATGAGATTTCTGAGAAATATTGCTGGCTGCAAGCTTCTAGATAAAAGAAGTGAAGATATTAGAAATGAGCTAAATATCTTTAAAATTTTAGATAAAATAAAATAATCTAGAAAAAACTGGAAAGAACAAGTTCAAAGAATGAAGTATTAACGCATACCAAAAAGTATACTTAATTACAAACCAAAAGGAGACAGGAATGTTGGTAGATCGAAAAATATATGGATTCAACTTTTTAAATGAGAATCTATGAGACCGGAACAAGCCACATGGGCGTAATCTGTGAGTGTTGTTGATGATGATGATTATGATGATGATAGTTAAGTCACATAGACTGCGATGGGTGGACATGTGGCACGAATGGGGAATAATAGAGGGGCACAGAAGCTTCTTGCAGGAAAATCGGAGGAAAAACGCCCATTTGGTAGACCAAGAATGAGGTGGGAGAATAACATTAACTATGATTTGAGGGAAGTAGATTATACAGGGGATGATTCAAAAACATTAGCACAGGATAGGGATATATATAGAGAGCTTATGTCTGTGCTGCCATGAATCTACGGGTTCGATAGAGTCGGTACGTAATTTAGTATTGCCCTGCCCCATCGCAGTCTACGAGTCTTGACTGTATTTATTATGTCTAGTTTCCAATATATATCTTACAATTCATTGTTTTGAAGTTTTCACAGTTCGTGTCTATTTGGTACAAAATTATTTGATATATTTTTATTTTAATATCAACATTTAATAACCCCATATTTTTTATAAATTATTATTTATCTATCTATATATCTTCGGGTTTTTACAGCTGCTGCCGTCTTCCCGTGCCAAACCTCCAAAGCCTACGGTCTTGGACATCTTCAATGCTTAGCCCTCTTGCTTGCATTACTATCTTCATGTTTTCCTTCCATGTTAACTTCGGTCTCCCTCTCTTCCTCCTTCTGTTCGGATGCCATTGATATAGTTGCTTTGGCCATCGCTCATCTTCCATTCTTAAAACATGTCCTAACCACTTTAATTCCTTCTCCTCAATTCTTTCAATTATGTTTTCTTCTGCTTCCATTATATTTCTAATTTCCTTATTTGTGACATGTTCTAATTTAGACTTTCTGGCACTTCTGCATAAATAATCCATTTCTAGAACTATTAGTCTATTCTTGTAGTACTTATTGATTGTCCATACCTCACTTCCATACATTGCAACAGATTCCACCAATGTTTTACCAATGCATTTTTTTGTGTCTTTCCAAATATGCTTATCTCACCATATGGAATTTAACGATGATATTATTTTGCTACTCAATTCAATTCTATGTTTTATATTCTATATTGCCTATACCTTCAATGTTATCCATAATTATTCCCAAATATTTAGTTTGTTTCACTTGCTTTATTTGGATTCCTTCCTCCAATATTAAATGTTCTCTTTTATTTTTATTTACTGCCAGATATTCTGTTTTTTGTAAATTTACTGTGAGACCCGATGATTCATTTGTGTTTTTCAACCTTTTTATCATGAATTCCATATCAAATTTGTCTTGCGCTAAAACCAGTTGATCATCGGCAAATTGTAATGTCAGCAAAAATCTGTTGCCTATTGGGATACCCATACCTTTGCAGCTTTGTTTCCATTTCATTAATAGACATTCTTATAATAAACAAATATTTATAAACATTATAAATTATTGTAAAAAATCATTCAGCCATGTACTCATAACATTAATTTTCTTAAAACAATTTTTGGAGGAAAAATTATTGGAAGAAGGTTAAGAGCAACTCCGGAAGATACGACGAAATTATAAGATGCCAAGGCTATCGAGAAATGGAACTAGTAGCTGAAAAAAGAGAAGAATATTTTCAATGACAAGGCGTTGTATTTAGTAGATGATGATGCAGTTATACTTAATTCTATTATCTGAAAATCCAATTCAAATTTTATTCCCTGAACTTATATTTTATCAAATTATTACCTGTATGGTACAAAAGCAAAATATGAGCTTGCAAAATGATGAGGCATGGTGTGTTGAACCCAAATATGACATATTTTAATCCTCATAGATTCATATTAAAAAAAATATATATAATCACTTCTTTAGAATATAATACATTTATTTAGCCTGGTGGAGCTAAGGCCATGTGGTCTTCACTTCCACTCACCAGGACAAACATATGTTACAAGTAAATAGAAAAAATTACAATAACAATATGTACTAAACAATTAATTATCTGGTCAAACTGAATAATAATGAAAATAATGTCTAATAATATAATACAATTAAAATTAAACTAATGGAATAATGTATACTCCAAAGAATAACACCCCAAATCTACTATACATAAAAATAAAATAAAAAATATATACAAAGAAAATAATAAACTCTAATAAATTAATCTATCACTTATATTTTTATAAGACATTAGGTAAATATATTGACAATTCTTATTACTATTTTTATTAAATGATGAAAAAAAAACAAATCATTTAATAAAAATAAGTTCATAATTAAAGGTTGAAAATAGTATATTATGGTGCGAGGTTGGGAAGTGGTTTTTACAGAAGCGAGGACATTTTTTTAAAAACCGAGCGATTGCGAGATTTTTAATTTTCGAGATTCTGTAAAACACTTCACAAACGTGCGTTGTACATTTTTTTTGCGCGATGGTGTTTTCAAAATAATAAATAATAGTAAAATAATAACATCTTTGTTGGAAATATTTGCGTTCATTATAAAAAAGTGACTAACGTTAAGAGTGTGGGCAATCATATTTGAAGAGAAAAAATATAGGCCTACGCTCAAACCGGGACCCTTGGTTCTCTAGACCAAGTGCTCTACCACCTAAGCTACCTGAACAAGTACCGATCTAATCGCAATTTTTTTTCTATATATGTTGTAATTCCCGCCCACCAAATGCTATGAAGCCTTTGTTTCTATCTTTGCAAATGACGGCTCCTTTATTAAGAAGACAAATTTGGGAATTATACATTACATTATAAATGCCAGTACGACTTTTTTCGATGTTTTTATTATTGATTTCATACATCTAAATTTTGGATAAATCATATTTGAGGTGGTAGGGCACTTGGTCTAGAGAACCAAGGGTCCCGGGTTCAAGTCCCAGTCTGAGCGTATAATTTTTCTCTTCAAATATGATTTATCCATCATTGAGATGTACGAAATTAATAATAAAAACATCGAGTGTGGGCAATGTTTATTAGATGAAATTACAGGAGGCCGTGACAATAATAATGTAGTCATAAAATGGCGGCAAGTATGTATGTATTGTTTTATATTGTTTCAAATGATGTTCAGTTAATTTAAGATGTAGTGATTTGTTTCGTATAATGTATATTAACACTACCTTTGGATATTTTTTGTACATACATTGTACGTAGTATGCATAATACTTAGTGGTTTTACTTCTCACATGTAGTTTGTAATATTACAGTATAGTTTATTTTAATACAGTATATTTATTTAGCCCCCCCGAGGAATATCGCCTTGACGTGGCGGAGGGGCTTAGTACTTGATGATCCAGACGGCTTACTGAGTGAGTCTTTTGACTACCAGTGGGCAAGAGGTGAAGGGAAGCTAAGAATATTCCACAACGGGCGGATGGGGCTCGATAGTTTTGGTAGATAGCCCATCTAGGAGAAGAGGACTCCAAAATTAAATTCCTGGTCCTCCAAGTTGGGGGTTGATGCAACGGGCTATTTTCATCGAAAAAAAAAATGTTAAAAAACCCAATGAAGCACAGCTGGACAGGCCACTGAAATGGACTACTGGAGACGTGCTGCAAGAATATCCAGGAAGGATAAAATCAGAAATTCATAATATAAAAGAAAAAATGCAGGTACAATATTCAATATTAGATTTTATAAAGAAGAAATAATGAAATTGGTACGGACACATTAGAAGGATGGAAGAAGGAAGACTACCTAAGATAATCATGGATTGGGAACCACAGGGAAGGAAAAAGAAGGGTAGACAAAATATTACGTGGATTCAGGGAATCAATGAAACTAAGAGGGAATGGGAAATAGAAGAAGATATATGGATGAACAGACAAGAATGAAAAAATGTGTTGAAACAAATGTGTAGTTAACTGTGAACATGGGTACCGGAAAAAATGTATATGCATTGTAAAAGCCGGAATAATAAAAAAAAAATATATTTTATTTAGGTTGGCAGCCCCAAAATGTAGGAAGTTGAACTTTCTATCATGGTCGCCATTGCTATAAGTACGACAAAACGCACTATAGCGCAAAAAATAATATTTAGTCCTCTTCATCATATTCTCATCAACGAAAAAGTTTTAATTACTTCACTTCTTTTGTAAATAGTGTTTATTCACAACTATAACATAATTTGACTTTGTTCATCTTTGTTATAATATTCTTATGTAATTGTATTTTGTTCTACTGTTCATGTTAATTTACTTCATAATATTACAAATTATAACTATTTCCACCGCTGTGGTCTCGAGGTAGCGTGCTGCCTTGTCACGCAGCGGGCCCGAGTTGGATTCCCGGTCGGGACAAGCTCCTGGGTGAGGTTTTTTTCGGGGTTTTTCCTCACCTGCAAGACAAATGTCAGGATGCTTAGGGCCCAACGGTCCCCGAAAATCACCCGGCCATCATCATCAAGCTTATCATTATCTTCATCATCCTTCACCGGTGTGGAAAGCAATGGGAAGCTACCACACAATAATTACCTAGTAAAGCTGCAAAGCATAGCATGAAAACGCTATGATTGCAGTGAAAGACCTGCCCTCGGGCAGAATTACTATGGATGGATGGATATGCTATAATGTAAAGAAGGGTTTTTCGTGTATTGGATTTAAAAAATGAGACTGGAAGTAAACATCAATAAAACTGAACATGGTCACACATAAAAATACATCATATAATGGAAATGGACGATATTGACAAAATATACTCCACGGCGCGACAGGCCTATCAGCCGGCTGCTAGCCTCAAACATCCACATGTGTTAATCACTGATGAAGACGATCATCTGCCAGTGTAGGTGGGACATGTAGTCAGCATATCGGGTCCCCCAGCCGTTATAGCTAGGTTTTCTTTACCTAAGCCGCTACTTTACAAATTCCTCATGACACTGGATGGGTACCGGTTCTATACTGGCCGAAAATTCCATGAGGAAATGTCTTTCTCCACGGAGACTCCAACATAGCTCTGCCCCAAGGTATTTTGCCTTAACCACTCGGCTACACTGCATTGTTAAGGTAATCTAGGATGAGCTATTTTGGAATCCTCGTACTATGTAAAATCTCTCTGACAATCTTTTTAAAACTTAAATAAATATGAATGAAATAATGTCAAAGTTAAAAGTGAGTTTTTCCCACTCTATAATTACACATTTAATGAAACGAATGCGTAAAGTAGCAAAAAATTTGGCAGGATATGAATTAAGCTACTCGAATCTGGTTGGAAATTCTTGCAACTCATTAATTGAAGATACAGTATACCCTGAAGGAATTATACAGTTGCTGGATATTATTAGGACAGGTCGATCACACGGGAACATGCCCGGGGTCAGGACATTCGGGTGCGGCCTGAGGCTCAAGTACCAGACAGGACTTCACACAGGTCAAAAATATTATTTTTTTGCGCGATAATGTGTTTTGTCATACTTACCAGCAATGGCGACCATTATTGAAAGTTGAACTTCCTACATTTCCGGGTTGCCAACTAAATAACTATACTGTAATATTATATTTACACCCACGTGCGGGAAGTAAAACTACTGCACTCTATGTAAACTACGTATAATGTTTATACAGAAAATATCCAAAAGGTAATGTTAATATACATTATACGAAACAAATCACTAAATTTTAAATGAACTGAACTTTTATTTGAAACAATATAAAACAATAAATACGTACTTGCGGCCATGTTATCAAGGCCTCCTGTTGTTTCAACTAATAAACATTCCCCACACTGTTAACGTTAGTCAATTGTTTATAATGAACGCAAACATTTCCAACAAAGATGTTATTATTTTACTATTATTTATTATTTTGAAAATACCATCGCGCAAAAAATAATGTACAACGCACGTTTGTGAAGTGTTTTACAGAATCTCGGAAATTAAAATCTCTCTATCGCTCGGTTTTTAAACATTTTTGCTCAATTCTGTAAAAATCACTTTCAAACCTCGCATCGTAATATACTATTTAGGATGTTCGTACATAATTATATGTAATATATTTTTAATTGTTAGCATTTTTCTAGTTAAATAGTTCGTTCTTTGATCGTTCTTCATTATCATAAGTAACGCCACGAGTGATTTCCAAATTATCGATAAATTCACGACTCACGAAGTGAGGAGTAAATTTATCTAGAGAATTTGGAAATCAAGAGTGACATTTGATTGGACTATTTAACGAATAAAATTAAGCTTTTTACTCAGAAATCATTATTTAAATATAGTTATTTTAAAATATTTATATATTTATATATATATATATATATATATATATAGTATAAACGGCGATATTTGAAAACAAATGAGAAACGTTTGTTATGTTTCACTTGTTCATCACTACATTATTTATTGCCAAAGGATCGCAATATTGTAAGAATGCACCCTAGTGGAGAAAACATGAAACACATCAAACTGTTTATAACCAACATTATAGGTTATTAATTAATTTCTGATCTCCTATGATGTAAATATGTCAATTATATTTTTCTGGAACGTTATTGCCTGGGAAATAATATGTTAAAGAAAGTGCAAACAGTGGTTTCTTTTTCTTGTGGTATAATCAATTGCTACACATGGTTTATATTATATCCCGCAAGCACTATCTGGTTACATTCGTGCACTACACAATCTGGTCGCCACATGCATTCTAGAATTCTTACATCTTACTATATAAATTGTTATAGTCAACGTATTCCTTAGAGAGTCAGTCACTGCAAAATAATGGTCTGACCTATTCAGAATGTTAAAAAGGAGGAGCTTGATTTTAAAGTGATAAAATTAAATTGATAAAATCGTGGTGAAAAACGACTGTGATTGGTTGTAAATCAAAATTAATTGAAATGTGATTGGTCATTGACTCCAATTTGGGGCATGAGTTAAAAAGTCAGGGATAACTTCGTCTCCCAGGAACCCCAAATTCATAAGGAGTTACAATTCCACCATGCCAGCAGAGAGTAGGCTATCAGAAATGTCGTAGACAACTAGTGGCATTGAATAAAACAAAAATATGAGAACGTTTTAATCCGTTAAAACTAATGTTTGATTTTTTTATATTATTAATTTTTTTAATGTAAACTAGAGAATTTGAAAATTATTGCCTTACATAGAGGAGAAGAGATTGTATTTCAGAATTAAGTTATTAGAAATTTATTTGAACCAAAGGGAGACGAACATATAAGTGAATGAAGAAAACTACAAAAAATTGAACTAAACTATCTTTATAGAAAACCAGATCAAATAAGTACAGTCAAGTCTCGAAGAGTGCAATGGATAGGACACGTGGCACGAATGGGGAATGATTGTTGTGCATAGAAACTTCTTATAAGAAAACTAGAGGGAAAACGCTCAGCAGTAGTCCAGGAATGAGGTGGAAGAACAATATTAACTGTGATTTGAGGGAGGAGAATTATACAGTAAATAAATGGAAAACATTGTCTAATGATAGGGATGTTTGGAGAGATTATACCGGCACCGTCTTGAGCCCCGTGTTCGATAATGATAGTGAACTAGTTAGTTGACATAAAACTTAAAACATTTAAATTGTGACAGATTAAATTTATGGAAAAATTAAAATACTGAACATTAGGAAGAAATTAAATTAATTTTTTTTCAGTTATCAATGTTACAATTTCAAGGATTTAAAAATCTGAAAATGTTTATTCAATTCGTTAAAAAATATAAGAATATTGATAACTTTAAAAATTAGAAACAAACAGTAGAAAAAACGGATTCTGATTGTTTGGCTGTTATCAGTTATCCATTGAAAGTCTAAGAAATAACTAATTTCAGACTTTTTTTTTAATTTTGCGGGAAGTTTAAATTATTTGGTCTTATCTTGATTTACTAATGTGGGATTCAAACCCAGTTCTCTTAGTCCAAGAAATAGCTGTTACGAATGTTAAAAATAGTATATTACGTCGTTAAAAACTTGGGATTTTACTTAGATTCTAATTTAAAATGGCATGAGCAAGTAAAACAAACATCTAAAAGGATCTTCTCCATAATGCATTCCCTAAAGCGACTTAAACATTTTCTTCCTACAACTCTTAAAAGAATTTTAATCCAAACTTTAGTGATGCCGCATTTTGACTACTGTGACGTTCTACTAACTGACATAAGTGACGGATTGTCGGACAAACTGCAGCGTGTCCATAATATGTGTATCAGATTCATATTTAATGTTCGAAAATACGATCACATTTCTCCATTATTCCACGAATTGTCATGGCTACATCTAAAAGAGAGAAGAAAATCGCACTGTCTAATTCTCCTATTTAAGATCCTACATACCTCGATTCCCAATTATTATCATCCCGTTTCCAGTATCTATCCTCAAACCATAACTTAAACACAAGATCACAACATAGTCTCTTACTTAATATACCGCAACATAGGACATCACATCACTCCATGTCATATACCATCTCCACTTCTCGCAACTGGAATTCCCTACCACAAGAAATAAGGGGCTGCCGGACATTGGCATCTTTTAAAAGAAATCTAAATTTATATTTGCTCTAAACTCGACTTCATTATTATCCAGTGTAAGATATATAGGCTATATTAATTGGTGTTTCCCGTATAATGATTATCATATTATATTATTATTATTATTATTATTATTATTATTATTATTATTATTATTATTATTACTATTATTATTATTATCGTATCATTATTGTTATTACCCTATGAAATGTTGTTTGTACATGACATTTACATTGCTACATTTATTGTATCTTTAACTGTTTATAATTAGTACAGTGTATATCTATATTTGTCGAATATTTATTTGTATTTGTGCTGGTTGAGTGGAAGAGAGGGCCTTATGGCCTTAACTCTGCCAGAATAAATAAAGTATTATTATTATTATTATTATTATTATTATTATTATTATTATTATTATTATTATTATTATATATTATTATATTAAGCTGCGAGGTTGGGAAGTGGCTTTTACAGAACCGAGGAAAACATTTAAAAACCGAGTGATAGCGAGATTCTGTAAAACACTTCACAAACGTGCGTTATACATTATTTTTTTGCGCGATGGTGTTTTCAAAGTAATAAATAATTGTAAAATAATAACATATTTGTTGGAAATATTTGCGTTCATTATAAACAACTGACTAACGTTAACACTGTGGGCAATGTTTATTAGTTGAAACTACTGGAGGTCGTAACACCAATAAGTGATAAAATGGCGAAAAGTAGGTATTTATTGTTTTATATTGTTTCAAATAAAATTCAATTCATTTAAAAGTACAGTGATTTGTTACGTATAATGTATAATAACACTAACTTTTGGATATTTTTTGTATATACATTGTATGTAGTATATATAGAGGACAATGGTTTTATTCCCCACACGCGTGTTTGTAATATTACAGTATAGTTATTTTACTACAGTGTAGTTATTTAGGTTGGCAAATGCTAAATGTAGGAAGCTTGAATTTTCAATCATGGTCGCCATTGATGTAAGTACGACAAAACGCGCTATCGCGCAAAAATAAATGTTATTAAAAATCCAATATAACTTCGATACTTTTACTTGTTAAATAAAACATAATCAAATTTGTTCTCTTTAGGTACGAGCTATAGTTTGCCTCTTGTTGAGAGCATTCTACAATCGTAAACCAAACAATGTGCCTGAATTTGCAAGAAAGTTTGTAATGCAGCCAAATTTTGAAGACATGGTAAAAGAATATTTGATTCAACATGAAAAGAAAACCTCATTTGTAGAAGTATCAGATGGAAATAAAAATGTCTCAATTCTTAACGGAATATTTCCATCTAGTATTCCTTGTATATCCGGAGATGCTTTGAAAAAGGTACAACATTCCAATTTCATGCTCTACTTGACTTCTATATTAATTGTCTTGCCCTTCCTCGGGATCTTTACCAAATGCGAGGGTTCTACATTATGATCTTTTTATATTTTGCTCTTAAACCTTGCAATATACCTTTCCCACTTCCATTTGTTGTTGCTGGCTTGCTGTGATGGGTTATCAATGTTGCTAACCTATTTTGAAGAGGTTCAGAGTCATATGCCTACTGTATTTCCAGAGAGAGTAAGTCCCAAAAAGGAATGCAGCTAAGCCGAACGCCACGCGAGTTTTCGTTGTATTGTACACTTCAAAAACATAGTTTGACAATGTTCTGTATGCTTAATTAAAAACTAATAGAACATTAAAAAAATGGTGTGATGTTATATGAGTGTTGTTTTTAAATTAACGTTTTCGAGAATTGAACTTAGTTTTATTTTAGAAAGAAAAATTAACGCTCGGACCGGGATTCGAACCCCGGATTTCTGACTCTGCGCGCCAGTATGATCCGAACTCCAGTACGAACGTCAATTCTTTCCACATATCCAATTCTCTTCCATCAGAAGGTCGGTAGCAGTCGCTACCAACATTGCCATCTGACGACTTCTATTCAAAGTATTTTATTGAGAATTTATACTTTACTTTTAAACGTTAATTTTTATTTCTAAAATATAACAATAAATCTAGTTCGATAGCAGGAATCTGTACCAACTAATCTAATATGTTATTTGTAGTACAACAATCGCCACGTTATTACTGGCTAATGGTATTCTAGGAATCCACCTGCATACAAACTCAACATCCCTCGTTCCGCATTAGACCGTCATCTCGCGCGAGGATTTTCTTTCACTGGGAGTACAGTACGATCTTCAACTTTTTAATTTTTTTTTTTTACATATTTTGAGGCTCTTGCGGAGTTTGGCAGTAGTACGAGAGTTATGCAGGACTTACTGTTTTGAATTTAGTTTTTTTTCTAGGATGAACTTTAGAGATCAGAATGAGAAATCCTTCGATTTATGTCTTTCTTCCTCTTCTGGTTAAAGGAGATTAATTGTCCTAGGTATACGTACCAGCCTTTGAAATAATTGATGGTGCACAGATTATTTTCGAGTCTCAGAACGAAGCCCCTGCACATGATCAGTGATCAACTGTTTGGTTCACAAGTATACAACTATTTGAGAAACTAAATCCGTTCTATTTCGTTGTGTGTCGTGCAATGGAAAACAATTACGTGTAAATAAGTAGTGCGGAAAAATGCTGAAAATAAAATCAAAGCAAAATAAATGAAACAATAGAAAGAAAATCAATTGAAATAAGGACGAGGGCAAAAAAAAAAACCATGGCAGCAGGATCGAAGACACGACCTCATGCACGGGAAACAGTAGCTCCCTCCACTAGACCACAACCATTTCTCCTACAAATTGTCTGTATGAAGCGGTGCAGTGTTTCAGGACTTATTTGTATAATGAAATTAGATATTAACTTAATTTAAATTAATCAGACGCATTTTGTATTAGTAATGGAAATAAATAAATTTATTTTGCCATGTGTTTTGTAAACAAAGTAATGAGACGTTACAAACGTTATTCATTATATATATATATATATATATATATATATATATATACATAAATAAGCTGTTTCCTTTAATTTATTTATTTCCATATATCCCATTCCATAGTAATTCTGCCGGAGGGCAGGTCTTTTACTACAATCATACCATTTTCATGCTATGCTTTGCAGCTTTACTGGGGAACTGTAGGTGTGGTAGCTTCCCGTTTCTCTCCACACCGATGAAGTATGATAATGATAATTATAAGGATGATGATGATGATGGCCGGATGATTTTCGTGGACCGTTGGACCTAAGCTTCCTGACATTTATCTTACAGGTGAGGAAAAACCCCGAAAAAATCTCACCCAAGAACCTGTCCCGACCGAGAATATTTCCATATAAATATAACGAAGCCTAGTAACATGTGGGCATTATGACAATTAATGACGTTAATAAATGATAATAAATAAAAAAATTAAAAAATCTACCTGGCCAGAATCGAACGTGGTCCCGCTTCATCGGGGAAAAAAGCATCTTACTGACTGCTCCACTGAAGTGAACGATACGAATGTTGTATGAAGGGAGACTTCCGCCGTCAGCTTTATACTCAAACGAGTCAGAACATGTAACAGCGTACTGGTGTGAATCGCTCTTCAAAACTCTTAACTTTCCATCATCAACAGATGCGCCATAATTTTTTTCAAAGGCTGTACGTACTCAGATAGTTCTAATAGTTGTGTGTGCCAAGATCTTCGCTGATAAATATCATATCCCATAACAACCGAAAATATAGAGATTTCTAGAACACGTCAATCGTCATATTTTTCTGCTCAATAGAACTCCATATCTACATTAATAAAAAATATACCATTATCAACAACAGCAGTAGCAGCATGGTTTAGCTCTGTTGGCCTCGAAGTACATCGAATTAATCTACCTATCTCTTCGATCGGTTTCTCTTAATCCCTTATTCATTGGTTTATAATATAGAACCTTTTGGAAGTCGGGGTACACCATTCTCTAAAAAAAGTTCATAATACTAGGAAATTCGAAAAGTAATGGCAACACTGTTGTATATCACCAATCCTAGTGGTGACCATTGAAATTTTGTAGTATATTATAGAGTGGTATTCAAGAAAATGAAAATAATTTGCAGTACTCTTTACATCAATTAAATCAGTTATGCCAAGAATATAATTTCAAAATATCAAAAGAAAAAACAAAAATAATAGCTTTGGGGAAACGATCATATAAGATCAAAAATCGTAATATACAACAAGTAACAAATTTTAATTATTTGGGTTGTAATTTTACTATAAACACAAAACTGAAAGATACATACATATGAAACTGTCGAAATTTCAAATGATATGAGGAACTATACATAAAACATTAAAGAATAAAACAAGAAGAGACGCTAGATTGAAGTTTTATAAAACATTGCAAGTTCATGCATTATTTTATGAGAGCGAAACTTGGGTAATGACCAAAAAATTGCAAAGTAGAATACAAAGCGCAGGAATGAACTTCCTTAGAAGAACAAAAGGTTGCGCAAGATTGGATCGGATAAGGAATGAAGATATAAGAACAGAGTTAAATATATATCCATTGGATGAGAAAATCAGAGAATATAGAGAGAAATGGTTTACTCATGTGGAAAGAATGAATGCAACAAGATTACCAAAGCAGCATTCAACTACAAGCCAAGAGGTTCAAGGAATGTACGAAGGCAAGTGAAAAGATGGACAGAACAACTGTGAGGCGGAACAGGCAATTTGCCTAGCCCGTGAAGTGAAGAAGAAGAAGAAGAAGATTATAAAGTGGCCTTTATTGTATAAATCTGTAATACTGAAAGTCTATAAATAGCTATATTGTGTGAATACATTCATTGTTTCTCACATTCAGTAAGTGATACCGCCCTAAAAAGATGTTCAGTAAAATTAGTTTATAAGGTGGAATTGGGAAGTACTCGCACATCCACAAAATTCACAAGACATGAGCCTTTGTGACTATAATTTATTCTCGAAGATCAAAGAACCTTTACGAGACATTCGATTTCAATAAAGAGTTGACATCCAGAAAGCTGAAGATCGATCAGATGAGAGAGATATACCTAGAAATGGTGTTACAGATGAAGTGCGTCGTCTTCCAAAAATTTGCCAACGTGTAATTGACTTGATAAAAGACTATAAACGAGGTTCATAACGTCAAAAATAACTTGAATAAAATTTTGTGATGTTATAGGAGTGTTGCCATTACTTATCGAATGCCCTAGTATAATTACTGGTATTGTGCTATTTTCTCGTAAAGGTTAAATATATTTAACTATGTCTATTAGAAAAATATAAAATTATAAATTCAGTGCCTGTAAGTTGCCGTCGTCCTCATATTGATCCTTTTTTTTTTTTTTTAATTTGTTGGGTTTTCGGAATCCGATTTCATCATCAGCGTTAGGCGTTACATTACTCCAAGTTTCGACATAGGACAAAGTAAAAATGGTTGCAATATATTCTTTGTAATAAAAAACCATGAACAAATTCGTGTTAGACTTTAATTGAACCCAAATATCACACTTAATAATAATTATTCATTCATTTATTTTGAGAATTTTCCTCATCATTGAGGGTTTTCTCCAAGCAATCTTAATAATTAACATCCGGTTTAAAAATACATAGATGTCTACGGACTTATAGACTATTATTAATGGACTATCATTAATAATAATTAATATACAAATTAAATAATTTATAATACGATACATGGATGAAAGTCTTTTACGTATTCGTTGGCAAAATTCAATCCATATGCAAAACAATGACTTCTATCTGTGAATCGTAAAATACTATTTTTTTTTGTGATATGACAGAAAGGTTTGTTTGTTATAGATTCCTACTTCTTCAGTTACAAAGAAAGATAAACTGAGTTTTGATTCATCAGAAAATGCCCATTTGGAAGAAAGCAAACCAGTAAAGAACTCTGAAGAATCGGTTTCTTCAGTTCTGGAGGAAATTCTGAAAAATGTCAATAGTTTCATACAATCAAAAGAATCTTCAAGTTCAATTGTTAATGAAGATGATTATTATTAGTAAAATGACACGTTGAAAATTAATACACATTCATTATTTATTCGATATTCAAGATAAAAGTTGCAGGCAGAATATGTATGAAAGTAAATTGACAAGAATGTTGTAACTAATTTGTTTTCGAATACTAAATTATTTGATTAATTTATTCTACAAATAGGATTTATGCTGTAGGCGAATTCATTTTAGCTTATATCATCAATTAACTTGTATAAGAAAACAATGGATAATACAATGAAATTATACAATACATATTGCTTTGACAATTTCTAATTTTTTACTAATTAAAGATGCTTTAACATAACATCTTCATGCATTTATTGTAACCTATGTACAGTACAGTAATACATATTTATTTATTTGTGTAGCTTGATGGATATAAAGTTATGTGGGCTTCTCTTCTATTCACCAGGACAAACATATGTTACGTGATAATACAATCACAAGATTCTTTTAGGATGGAAAAATCCAAGGAGCAAGTGGAAAAATCCTGATGATTTTCAGGCTCGTAAAAAATCCTTAAGCCTGAGAAAAGGCCTCTAAGCAAAATTTACCGAATTTTCCCGTCCTAGTACTAACTTGGTTTCCTAGATGTCAGTGTGAGGCGGAACGCTGACCACGGACCACTCTAAATGACATCTATACGAAAACAAGTGTAACTAAATTAGTATGGTTCGAATTCTTCCCTGTAGGGGGAGAGCGCCTAAATCTCTGTAAAGGGAAAACATGGGTTTACAATACAATATAATTAAAACTAAATGAAAATTTGACCAATATCTGTGAAAATAAGAGGGTACGCCGTAGCGTAGTTGCTTAAGGCAGTACGCTACACGCCTGAAGGTCGAGAGTTCGAGTCCGGTTGAATCAGGATTTTTAAACTGACCCAAACTTTCTGGCGGCATGATGGACTTGGGTCGACTCAACCTCTGGTGGAAATGAGTACCAGACGCTTGTTCTGAGGGTGAAGGCGGCCATCACGCAGGGCTGACAATCCGGCTGGAATCAAGTGCCGATTGTCTGGAAAAGTGGGAGCCTTAACCTCCTACTACTCCAAGGGCCTCCTGAGGTATGCAGTGTGATCACTTTATAAAAATAAGATCAATATAGTAATCAAAATAATGTAATGTTAATGACTATTTATCTCATAGACCGATAATTTTGCCTCTTCCTGTTCGTAATGAGAGATATCTCCGCAAATTAACTTCTTTGACAAGGTTATCGATATGGTACAACAAGAAATGCCAAAAGAAAACAACTTCAAAAATTACCAAAAATAATCTTTTACTCTAAAAAAATTATTAAATGTTGTATAATGAATCTGCATAGTGTTAATAGTTATTTCTCATACAATCATCTGTTATTAATTTTTCCCAAGCCTAAAGAGATTTAACAGTAAAGATATGCTATTTATAACTAAACATCGTCCGGAAGTAGGATCGGAATACATAACCTCACATTTGGTAAATATTAAATATTATATTTGTTTTTAGCTTCTCATGTTGTGTTATTCGCTATATAGTCATTTCAAATCCAACGCGAGATTGAGTTTTTCATTAGACAAAATCACTCACGATTTTATCGTTCGAGATTTTTTCAGAAAAACACAACCTCTTGTTAGATTACTGTTGATAATTAACAGTAAAATTAAAACTAATAATGAAATGTACAGAATGAAGATAAAATAAATTATTCGGTAGACAGTCCTTATCTAATAATAATAACAATAATGTTTCTGGCAAATTTAAGGCCGTAAAAGACCTTCTCTTTCACTCGGCTAGCACAAATATACAACTACATATTTTACTATATAAATTACATATAACTAACTAACTCACAGGTACCATCTAACCTATAGGTTCATGGCCGCGTGAACATAAGATCTCCAATCTAAAGCTGGATTTTATATTGCCTGAATAATTGAGGTTTAAAAGTTAATAAATTATTTTGCATTTTAAAATTATTTTTATACTTAAATATAACATTAAATAAAAATCTAAATATTTCATTGTTAGTTATTGTCAAATAAAAATTATATAAATTCTCTTAATAATAATAATAATAATAATAATAATGATAATAATAATAATAATAATATAATAATAATAATAATAATAAACACTAGATAAAGACGATTTTAAATAATGCTTTTAAAAATTGTTTTAATTCGATATTAAAATAAAAAATTGGTACCAGGTAAATCAGTCGTCCTCAACTAAATTATAAAACTTCATCAAATATGGAGGCCTTTCAAACATAATGCTTCATCTTCTGCGTTTCAACAGGTACCAGAAAGGCATCCATATATGATGAAGTTTTATAATTTAGTTGAGGACGACTGACTTATCAGGTACTAATTTTATATTCTAATATACTTACTTACTTACTCACTGGCACTATCGAACCCGTAGGTTCATGGCCGCACGGACATAAGCTCTCCATACATCCCTATCCTGAGCTAATGCTTTCCAATCATTCCCTGTATAATCTACTTCCCTCAAATCATAGTTAATGTTGTTCTCCCACCTCATTTTTGGTCTACCAACTGGGCGTTTTCCTTCTGGCTTTCCTACAAGAAGTTTCCATGCACGTCTTTCATTCCCCATACGCGCAACATGTCCTGCCCATCGCAGTCTACGGGACTTAACTGTTCTTATTATATCTGGCTTCCTATAAAGACCATGTAGTTCATTGTTATGTAGTCTTCTCCATTCACCTGTCTGTTCATCTCTCTTTGGTCCAAAAATTTTCCTAAGAACTTTATTCTCAAATACTTGTAATCTCCTTTCCTCCCTTAAAGTAAGAGTCCATGTTTCGCACCCATATAGTATAACTGGTAGAACAATAGTTTTATATATTTTCAGCTTAACGTTTTTTGAAAGGAGTTGGGACATCAAAAGTCTCTGCAATGCATAATAGCATGCATTTCCAGAATTGAGCCTATGTTTAATTTCTTTGTGCATCTCATTCCTATTTGTGATTATTGTTCCTAGGTATTTGAATTCAGCCAATTCCTCAAAATTTCCCTCATTTGTCATTAGCTGTCCATTTCCATTATATAATGTATTTCTACGTGTGACCATATATTTAGTTTTACTGATATTTACTTCCAGTCCTAATTTCTTAGTGTTACTCAATAGTGTGTGCGTGTTGGCCTTTAGTATCTCCTCGCTATCGGCCAGTAGTACTACATCATCAGCATAAACTAACAGCTTATTAATACCATTGAGTTGTAAGCCTTCCTCATTCTCTAAAGATTTAATGGCATGCTCTAGTACAAAATTAAATAGTAGAGGAGATAGTGCATCTCCTTGCTTCAACCCATTCTGGATTTCAAAAGTGTCTGAAAACTGTTTGCCTACACGCACCCTACTCGTTGAGCCATTTAGACACATTCGTATAAGTCTAACTAACTTTTTAGGAATTCCAAACTCCAGCAGGATACTATATAACTTCTCCCTCTTACTTGAATCATATGCTTTTTTGAAGTCTACATATAGTTGATGTACAGTACCATTATATTCCCATTTCTTTTCTAAAATCTGTCTTATACTAAAAATCTGATCTGTTGTAGACCTGCTTCTTCTAAATGCACATTGATGATCTCCTAGAATGTCATCAATATAGGGAGTAAGTCTGCTTACTAATATATTTGTTAGAATTTTGTACGAAGTTGAAAGTAATGAGATTCCCCTATAGTTGTTGCAATCAGTTTTATCTCCTTTCTTATAAATTGGTACGATAATTGATTCCTTCCATTCATCTGGAAGAGCTTCTTTTTCCCAAATCATACTAAGCAACCAGCGTATCTTGTCCATCAATTTTTCTCCCCTGATTTTATCAGTTCTGCTGGGATCTCATCTGAACCTGATGCTTTATACATCTTCAATTTTTCAATTGCCATTTCAACCTCTAATGCACTTGGCTCTGCGACTAGCATTTCTGCTGTCTGTAAGTTATTCTCCTCAATGTCCTGTTCTGTATGTACATTTAATAGCTGATTAAAATAACTTTTCCATCTATTTAATATACTCTTGGAATCTGCAATCATATCCCCATTTTCATTCCGTATTATGTTTGTTCTAGCCTGAAACCCTTTCTTCTCTATACTAATTCCCTGATATAATTCTCTAATGTTCCTATTTTTTGCATTCATTTCAAGATCATTAATCTTCTCTCTCAAATATTCCCTCTTTTTACTCTTTAGTAACTTGGTGGTTTCCCGTCTAACACTACCCAATTGCTCTAAATTTACCTCATTTGGCTCGTGTAACCATTTAATTTTTGCTAGCTTTCTTTTCTTTACAATGTCGGCACATTCCTCATCAAACCATTTCTTGTTTTGCCTCTTTTTTAAACAACCAATGCTTTCTGATGCTGACAATTTAATAGTATCTCTTATAGTCTCCCATTCTTTATTTATATCAGTTTCTTCTTCGTTTGCCACATTGTCATCTGAAGATTCCAGTACTTCAAATCTATTAGCAATTTTGATTTGGTATTCTTGCCGTATTTCATCATTTTTCAAGTTTTTTAATTCATATTTTACAGAATCATCTTTAGCGTTTGTTCCTCTCATAAGCGATAGCCGTTGTCTGATTTTCACCCTGACCAGATGATGATCTGAATTGCAGTCTGTCCCTCTAACTGATCTAACATCAATGATGCTACTGTGCCAGCGTTTATCCACTAATACATGATCTATCTGGTTCCGAGTTTCTCCATCTGGGGACGTCCAGGTGTATTTATGAATATCCTTATGCTGAAATGTTGTGCTCTTAACAATGAGATTCTTTGATGTGGCAAATGTGACTAATCTAACCCCGGTTGTCGTTACTATCTTCATGAAGACTGAATTTGCCTATTGTTGGTTTGAATATATCTTCCTGCCCCACTTTTGCATTAAAATCTCCTAAGAACAATTTTCATATGATATCGTGAAAGGCTATCAAATAAGCATTCTAATTCTTCATAGAACTCATCCTTGATCTTGTCATCTTTATCTTCTGTGGGGGCATGTACATTTACAATTATAAAATCATGTCGTTTACCCTTTAGAATTATGTATGATATCCTATCACTAACAAACTTAATATCTCGGATAGCGGATAGGATCCTCCTCCTGACTAAAAAACCCGTTCCAAATGCAGGTCTTTCTGCACCCCCATAGTATAATGCAAAGCTTCCTGATTCCTGACTACCTTCTCCTGGCCACCTAACTTCCTGTAAAGCGACTATATCCAAGGGTGATTTATCCAATTCCCGCGTTAATATCTCTAGTGCCCCGCTATTGTATAAAGTCCTAACATTCCATGTTCCTAGGAACATGTCCCTGTGTTTGAGCCTTTGGCATGGGTTCCCTGAAGTAGTCCCCGCCCGGAGAACCGAATGGGGGACTATTTGACCTCCGGAAAATTTTACCCCAGTAGAACCCATGTCCGCATTTCTTGACGGTTGTATTTTTACGGTGAAAGATCGTCACTCTTTCGACCAAGGTACTTATTTCGTCTGGCTTATCACCTTCGACCAGTCCGGCATGGGTAACCCTATCGGCAGCAATGCTACCGCCGGCATAGCTCTCAGGATCATTTAAGCACACAAGCCACTCCACCACGACAAGGTAAAGATACCATGGAGGGCTAAATTTTAAAAATTTACTGTTATCAGAGTTCTAAATATTTCTATCAAACTTTAAATTATATCAATTTTATACTCTCATATATAAAAGTAAACTAAAATGTGATTGGAATTAAAAGCACTTATCTTTCTTATATGACCAATCGGATTTAACCTTATATTTAATAGAATGATTAACCAAAATAAATTATAAATCATTTTACATGACGTAATAATGGACTTAGTATTATAACACGCAATAATTTATTCATTCTGTATCAACGTTTTTATCTGAATGGAAGCAAGAAATAGCTCTTCAAATAACATTTTATAATCTCTTCGATTCTAGGATGGCGAAAAGTTTAATTTTATACTTATAATGAAAATAATCTTCTTCTTCTTCTTCCTTCCAAGTATTAGGCCAAGGCCTGTTACGATCCTATACAAAATTTTCCCTCCAGCGTTTCATAGGACGGCCCAGTGATCTTCGTCCTCTTGGTATATAATTATAAACAGCTTTGGGGATCCGATTTGAACTCATTCTTTCAAGATGGTGTTTCCAATTTAGTTGGTACTGTTTAATATATTCCAAAATTGGCGTAGTCTTCAATTCTTTTAAGATATCGGTGTTCCTTTTCAGATCCCATCTGGTGTAACCCGCTGTTCTGCGCATGAATCTCATTTCACAAGCCGTTATTCTGCTTTCATGTTGTTTTCTTAGTGTCCATGCTTCACTACCATAGGTCAACACTGGTCTAGCCAAAGTGTTATATAAACGTAATCTGGTGTTTTTTTTGTACAAGGGATGGTTTCATAACTTGATTAATAATTCCTAAACTTTTATTATAACTAGTAACTTTTTCAGGGATATCCTTTTCATCCCAGATAGAGAGATAATATCCAAGATATTTAAATTGATTAGATCTCTCTAAAATGTTATTCTGGAGACAGATTTTACTTTGTATGGGGTCCTTCCCACGAAATGCCATAATTTTAGTTTTGTTAATTGATATTTCCATATTAAATTTGGCACCTATTTTTTGTAAATTATAAATTGATCGTTGCAAATCATTTTCGGAAAGTGCCAGGAGAGCTAAATCGTCTGCAAAAAGAATAGCATCGAGTTTGAGGTTCCTATTGATGGGTATATATCCTCGTTGTGTTTTCCTCCATTCATTTATTAATTTATTCATTTATATAATGAAAAGCACCGGTGAAAGTCCACATCCCTGTCTTACTCCAGTGTTGATCTTTTCCCAAGAAGATGAAAATAATCAACGTTGTGAATAAGAAGAATTGATTTTAAATATGTGGTCAAGAATATACCACTAGAATTAACCTGATCGTCTTGGAACTCAAGACTTGGAATAAATAAAAATTATTTCTTCAACAAACATTTTTTTATGAAGTGTCTCCTGTGTATCAACTTCAGACCCATGAGAAGAGAATCCAACTCTACCGCGATTTATCTAATAATACTAATACAATTCATATCAAATTCCGTCGAGGTGAATAGTCATAGGATAAAAATTAAAATTTAAAATGTATCTGTCAGCAGGTGCCGCCGTCCTCAACTTTGTTAAAATAATGTATGTAAAATATTAATTGAAGGCCTTTCGGAAATTAACTTCCATCACCAGCAGGATGAGTATGCGCTACTAGTTGTTTTTAAGACGCTTTAGATGTTAATGGTCTTGATGCGTCTCCAGCAGGAACTGACTGATTTTTAACTATGTCGTATAAGGAATTGTATGTTTGGAGTGTGTTCCCAATTAATAATATTTTACATACATTATTTTAACAAAGTTGAGAACGACGGCACCAGCCAACAGGTACATTTTAAATTTAAATTTTTATCTTATCTAATTAATAGCAAATACGGAAGACGAACTTCAAAGGAATATTTTTAAACTGCATAATATATGTGAACAATATAATCTCAAAATATCCATAGAAAAAACTAAGGTAATGGCATTCCAAGGGAAAAATCAAATCAGATCCAAAATAGTAATAGGAAACAAAATTATAGAACAGGTGAACCATCTCAATTATCTAGGATGTGACATTTCATTTAATTATGATAATAATATAACTAATGAACTAGCAAAATTCCAGGGAATATGTGGTACGATAAAACGATCACTAAATAATAAAACAACAAGAGAGACCCAATTGAAATTTTATAAAACGTTGGCAGTACCGGTACTGCTCTATGGCTCAGAAGCCTGGATACATAAAAAAACAATATCTAAGTAGAATAATGGCGGCAGAAATGAAATTTTTGAGATATGTTAAGGGATGCACTAAGGAAGACAGAATAAAGAACACAGAAATAAGACAGGAACTTGAAATATTTGCAATAACTGATAAAATAGATACATATAGACAAAAATGGAAGCAACACATAGACAGAATGAATGAAGATAGATATCCAAAACAAATAACAAAATATAAACCTAAAGGCACCCGAGATGTGGGCAGACCTAGAAAGAGATGGGCTGAAGTCGGAACGGGTCAACAGACCTAATCCATGAATGCAGATGGTGATGATGATCTAATTAATTTATATAAATTAATCCCTATCTTAACCTAAATCCAACCAGAAATCCTTGTGAAGACATAAAACACTCCATCACAGTTTTGTATATTTTCAGTTTAACATTTTTTGAGAGGAGTTGGGACAAGAGTCCCTGTAATGCTAACCCTGTATACAGAGAATGGAAATTTATTATTTTGAAAGTTTGAAATTTGCAAGTGATTGCTGGGAGGCATAAATAATATTTTGGTTATTAGGGCACTCGGACGTGGATTTTGCCCGGTGGTCACATGGTTTGATAAATAATCATTGCTTGTCTGGGGTAACGGTAGAATAAAGCGGTATACTGGTTCATAAACCAGCACATTTATTAAAGACAAGAAATCTTCTTTCTAGTTTATAACATTCCGCTTGGCAACGTTGGAAAACTTGATGACCAGTACAGTAAAATATAATATAACACTGTAAATGTGTTTCCCCTTTCTGTTTTTATCAACGCATCCAACACCTGCTCCATGTTTTCGAGGCATTTTAAACGCTAATGTCTAACGGAGATTGGACTTCCCTTATGACAAGTAACTTGATGCATTTCCAATGTATGCACTCATAGGTTTTGTAAACATGAGCGCGTGTTCCTAGAATACTGTAAAGTGATTTATTGTTTAAATGTTAGTCAAGAAAGAGTACCGTTAAAATGCCTGACCTCACTAAATTATAAAGAGTGAAATGGATAGCATACATAGAACAGAACATGCATGCTTATCTTATACAGCGCGATCAGCTTAGCACTGAACAGCAGACTGGATTTTCTGTCTATCAAAACTTATTACCGAAACAGACATGAGAGTTTAGCTTTCCAATATTAAACCGAATATTTTCTAGAACAGGATACAATTCTCATAAGTAATGCTATGAATGATTTCCAATTTATCTAGAACATTTGGAAATCAAGAGTGGAATTTGTTAGGGCTATTTAACGAATAAAATTAAGATGTTTACTCACAAATCATTATTTAAATATAGTTATTTTAAAATATTTACATATTTAATGTAAACGGCGATGTTTGAAAACAAACGGAAATGTTTGGTTATGTTTAATTTCTTCATCACTGCTACTTGATCATACTATTTATTACCAAATAGGATCCCATTGTTGTAAGGATGCATCTTAGTGGAGAAAAAATGAAACACATCAAACTGTATATTATAATCAACATTATAGGTTATTAATTCATTTTTTTTAGGAAACAACTCCGTTAAAACAGTAGTTAAAAACACAATTATTGAACACACAATTATCAAATGTGTAGTTCGAAGGAATCTGTTCATTATTTGATACATTCAACGTATTTGTTAGAGAGTCAGTCACTGCAAAATAATGCTCAGGCCTGTTCAGAATATTTAAAAGGAGGAGCTTTCTTTATTTTGGTAATCAAAATTCAAATAATTATCGAGGTAAAACAAGACTGTGATTGGTTGTAAAACAAAATTCATTGAAACTTGATTGGTCATTAACTCCCATTTGGGGCATGAGTTAAATAGTAAATAAAAGAAATATGCAGACATAACAACATCGTACAGCACGAACCCTGCGTCTGCTGTCCAAACCGAAACTGATCGCACTGTATATTAGTCAGTGGCTTGTTTATGTTTCTAAATATTAACTCACTAGCACTATCGAACCCGCAGGTTCATGACCGCGCGGACATAAGCTCTCCTTACATCCCTATCGTGAGCTAGTATTTTCTAATGATCCCCTGCATAATCTTCTTCCCACAAATCATGAATAATGTTATACTCCTCATTCTTGAACAATCTACTGGGCGATTTCCCTCTGGTTTCCTTGTCCCTCTTTCATTTCCCATTCGTGCCACATATCCTGACCATTTCAGTATAAGATACATAACTGTTTACATTATATCCTGTTTCCTGTGAAGATCATGTAGCTTACTATTATGAAGTCTTCTCCATTCGCTTATCTGTTCATCACTCTTTAGTCCAAAAATTGTCCTAATAACTTACATAATATAACTGAGAGACTAACAGTTTTCAATTTAAGGCTTCTCGAGAGAAGTTGCAACACCTGTAATGCATAATTACATGCGTTTCCAGAACTGAATCTATGTTTAATTTCATTCTGAATCTCAATGTAAAATTTAGTCTGAGCAGCTATACGTGCTGATTTATCATATTAGCGGAATTTGTACTAAGGGTAAATTGTTTTATTTATATAATAATAATAATAATAATAATAATAATAATAATAATAATAATAATAATAATAATAATAATAATAATAATCAATGACTAAGTGAAAACAAATAAAATAAATAACGAAAAAATAAAGGACCGGCTGAACACTGTGATGGAGAAAAAAAAAATCTGCATTACATTATGGGAGCGAAACTTGTATTATGACCAAAAAATTACAAAGTAGAATACAAAGCGCAGAAATGAACTTCCTTAGAAGAACAAAAGGCTGGACAAGATTGGATCGGATAAAGAATGAAGATATAAGAACAGAGTTTTTTATATATATATATATATATATTACTTACTTACTTACTTACTCACTGGCACTATCGAACCCGTAGGTTCATGGCCGCGCGGACATAAGCTCTCCATACATCCCTATCCTGAGCTAATGCTTTCCAATCATTCCCTGTATAATCTACTTCCTTCAAATCATAGTTAATGTTGTTCTCCCACCTCATTCTTGGTCTACCAACTGGGCGTTTTCCCTCTGGCTTTCCTACAAGAAGCTTCCATGCACGTCTTTCATTCCCCATACGTGCAACATGTCCTGCCCATCGCAGTCTACGAGACTTTACTGTTCTTATTATATCTGGCTTCCTATAAAGACCATGTAGTTCATTGTTATGTAGTCTCCTCCATTCACCTGTCTGTTCATCTCTCTTTGGTCCAAAAATTTTCCTAAGAACTTTATTCTCAAATACTCGTAATCTCCTTTCCTCCCGTAAAGTAAGAGTCCATGTTTCGCACCCATATAATATAACTGGTAGAATAATAGTTTTATATATTTTCAGCTTAACGTTTTTTGAAAGGAGTTGGGACATCAAAAGTCTCTGCAATGCATAATAGCATGCATTTCCAGAATTGAGCCTATGTTTAATTTCTTTGTGCGTCTCATTCCTATTTGTGATTATTGTTCCTAGGTATTTGAATTCAGCCACTTCCTCAAAATTTCCCTCATTTGTCATTAGCTGTCCATTTCCATTATATACTGAATTTCTACCTGTGACCATATATTTAGTTTTACTGATATTTACTTCCAGTCCTAATTTCATAGTGTTACTCAATAGTGTGTGCGTGTTGGCCTTTAGTATCTCCTCGCTATCGGCCAATAGTACTACATCATCAGCATAAACTAACAGCTTATTAATACCATTCAGTTGTAAGCCTTCCTCATTCTCTAAAGATTTAATGGCATGCTCTAGTACAAAATTAAATAGTAGAGGAGATAGTGCATCTCCTTGCTTCAACCCATTCTGGATTTCAAAAGTGTCTGAAAACTGTTTGCCTACACGCACCCTACTCGTTGAGCCATTTAGACACATTCGTATAAGTCTAACTAACTTTTTAGGAATTCCGAACTCCAGCAGGATACTATATAACTTCTCCCTCTTAATTGAATCATATGCTTTTTTGAAGTCTACATATAGTTGATGTACAGTGCCATTATATTCCCATTTCTTTTCTAAAATCTGTCTTATACTAAAAATCTGATCTGTTGTAGACCTGTTTCTTCTAAATGCACATTGATGATCTCCTAGAATGTCATCAATGTAGGGAGTAAGTCTGCTTACTAATATATTTGTAAGAATTTTGTATGAAGTTGAAAGTAATGAGATGCCCCTGTAGTTGTTGCAATCAGTTTTATCTCCTTTCTTATAAATTGGTACGATAATTGATTCCTTCCATTCATCTGGAAGAGCTTCTTTTTCCCAAATCATACTAAGCAACCAGCGTATTTTGTCTATCAATTTTTCTCCTCCTGATTTTATGAGTTCTGCTGGGATCTCATCTGAACCTGATGCTTTATACATCTTCAATTTTTCAATCGCCATTTCGACCTCTAATGCACTTGGCTCTGCGACTAGCATTTCTGCTGTCTGTAACTTATCCTCCTCAATGTCCTGTTCTGTATGTACATTTAATAGCTGATTAAAGTAACTTTTCCATCTATTTAATATACTCCTAGAATCTGCAATCATATCCCCATTTTCATTTCGAATTATGTTTGTTCTAGCCTGAAACCCTTTCTTCTCTATACTAATTCCCTGATATAATTCTCTAATGTTCCTATTTTTTGCATTCATTTCAAGATCATTAATCTTCTCTCTCAAATATTCCCTCTTTTTACTCTTTAGTAACTTAGTGGTTTCCCGTCTAATACTACACAATTGCTCTAAATTTACCTCATTTGGCTCGTGTAACCATTTAATTTTTGCTAGTTTTCTTTTCTTTACAATGTCGGCACATTCCTCATCAAACCATTTCTTGTTTTGCCTCTTTTTTAAACAACCAATGCTTTCTGATGCTGACAATTTAATAGTATCTCTTATAGCCTCCCATTCTTTATTTATACCAGTTTCTTCTTCGTTTGCCACATTGTCATCTGAAGATTCCAGTACTTCAAATCTATTAGCAATTTTGATTTGGTATTCTTGCCGCATTTCATCATTTCTCAAGTTTTTTAATTCATATTTTACAGAATCATCTTTAGCATTCGTTCCTCTCATAAGCGATAGCCGTTGTCTGATTTTCACTCTGACCAGATGATGATCCGAATTGCAGTCTGTCCCTCTAACTGATCTAACATCAATGATGCTACTGTGCCAGCGTTTATCCACTAATACATGATCTATCTGGTTCCGAGTTTCTCCATCTGGGGATGTCCAGGTGTATTTATGAATATCCTTATGCTGAAATGTTGTGCTCTTAACAATGAGATTCTTTGATGTGGCAAATGTGACTAATCTAACCCCGTTGTCGTTACTATCTTCATGAAGACTGAATTTGCCTATTGTTGGTTTGAATATATCTTCCCGCCCCACTTTTGCATTAAAATCTCCTAAGACAATTTTCATATGATATCGTGAAAGGCTATCAAATAAGCATTCTAATTCTTCATAGAACTCATCCTTGATCTTGTCATCTTTATCTTCTGTGGGGGCATGTACATTTACAATTATAAAATCATGCCGTTTACCCTTTAGAATTATGTATGATATCCTATCATTAACAAACTTAATATCTCGGATAGCGGATAGGATCCTCCTTCTGACTAAAAAACCCGTTCCAAATGCAGGTCTTTCTGCACCCCCATAGAATAATGCAAAGGTTCCTGATTCCTGACTACCTTCTCCTGGCCACCTAATTTCCTGTAAAGCGACTATATCCAAGGGCGATTTATCTAGTTCCCGCGTTAATATCTCTAGTGCCCCACTATTGTATAAAGTCCTAACATTCCATGTTCCTAGGAACATGTCCCTGTGTTTGAGCCTTTGGCATGGGTTCCCTGAAGTAGTCCCCGCCCGGAGAACCGAATGGGGGACTATTTGACCTCCGGAAAATTTTACCCCAGATGAACCCATGTCCGCATTTCTTGACGGTTGTATTTTTACGGTGAAGATCGTCACTCTTTCGCCCAAGGTACTTTTTTCGTCTGGCTTATCACCTTCGACCAGTCCGGCATGGGTAACCCTATCGGCAGCAATGCTACCGCCGGCATAGCTCTCAGGATCATTTAAGCACGCAAGCCACTCCACCACGACAAGGTAAAGATACCATGGAGGGATATATATATATATATATATATATATATATATATCCATCGAATGAGAAAATCAGAGAATATAGAGAGAAATGGTTTACACATGTGGAAAGAATGAATGTAACAAGATTACCAAGAACATCATTCAACTACAAGCCAAGAGGTTCAAGGAATGTAGAAAGGCCAGTGAAAAGATGGACAGAACAACTGTGAGGCGGAAAAGGCAATTTTTGCCTAGTCCGTGAAGTGAAGAAGAAGAAGAAATAAACAGAATTTTACAATAAATTAACAATATATTAAGATTTGGGTGTGCTTAAAACTTGATTTACTGCAATACGAAGATAGGATGAAATTGAAAAAAAAAAAAAAAAAAATTCTATGCACATAAATCGAACGGGATATGGTCTGAATGATATATTGCCCGCAGTAAGGAACTAGTTCTGTATCGAATTCCGTTGACCGACAACAAATCACGTGCATGAAACAACTCAATGAACGGACCAAACTTAAGATACGCGTCGAACAAGTATCTAGACATGTGAAGAATGAGTGAAGAAGTGACATTACTCCATTCTTAACATAATAACTGTCCTTGTATTGTTTGTCATTTTCAGTAATCACTTCCTTGATTAACATGCAACTTTACTCATTAAAATTTCCCCAGTTCCCAATACCAGTTTGGAACCGATAAGTAAAAATTAACTCGAATCCGGATGTTCATGGCCGCGCGATAATAAGCTATCCATATATTCCTATCCTGAGCAGCGCCGTCTTAGGTTATGCCGGGGTTCTTGGGCACACAGGAAATTGGGGCCCTGTTGGAAAGTAAAAAAAAAAAAAATGAATGACAGAAACATTAGTCAGCTATGATCTTATATTTATTATGGTTAATTGGTACAAATCAAATAATATACATGTGTTATTAAGTAGATAAGTATGGTGCTGGTTTGAATTGGTTAAGATTACAATAATGGTTTCTTTCGGGATTTCTGTTGTGCAAAATCTTCGATTATATCCTCAAAGTCTAGTTTTTTGAAGATATCACTTTCTGTGTACATTATTGACAAATTAGTAAGTCGTTCTTGTAACATTGCTGTTTGTAATTAAAGTGTTCTTCTTCTTCTACTACAAGGTTTAGCTATGCAGCCTGTTCCGGCAAAGTTAAAAGTGGAGTCCATCTTCTACGTGGTCGGCCAACATCTCTTGTTCCTCTGGGATTATACAGGAAGGTTCTTTTTGGTATTCTTTCGTTGTTCATTCTCATTAAGTGTTCTGTCCATTTCTTATTATTTTCGCTGATTTTATCTTCAATTTTATATATATTTAATTCTTCTCGTATAGTTTCATTCCTTATTCTATCCGCTCTTCTGCATCCTTTCACATTACGTAAAAACAGCATTTCCGCAGTCTGTATTTTTTATCCCTTGATTTCATTATCCAATCTTCACTTCCATACAACAACAAAGGAACAGCCATTGTTTTATATAATTTAAGTTTCGTATCTTTCCTTGTTTTCCGACCTAAGGTTCTTTTTATGGTTCCACAAATAGCCTGAAATTTATTTACTTTATTTTCTATATCTTTATTTTCTCTATAAGTTATATCACATCCTAAATATTGGAAATGTGATACTTGTTAGAACACTTGTTATCCAGTATAATTTTTTATCTTTTATGTAATTAAAGTGTTATTCTCTTTAATTATGAAGATTGTCGCTCTCCACTACAATTGGTAATCATTAAGCAAAGGAATATTCTTGTATCAACTTCAACATTTGGAAAAATTTCTTCTAATTTATCAGTCTTCATTAAGTTACGTAAGGTTGAGATACTCAAATCCGCTGATTCCTTTGCTTATGTTCTTTCAATGACTATTTAACTCATGTCGCAAATAGTAGACAATGACCAATCACGTTTCAATTAATTCTGTTTTACGCCAATGACAGTCGTGTTTCACCTCGCTCTTTATCGATTTCTCTTTGTCAGCTCCTGCTTTTGTGATAAAGAATACTCCTCCTTTTTTAATATTCTGAACAGGCTAGACCATTATTTTTCTCCAACAAATATATTGAATATAGCAAATAATGAATAGATTCAGTGATTTTACTGAGTTGTTTATTCAAAATATAAATGATTAACCTATAATGTTTATTATAATAGTTTGATGTGTTTCATCATTTCTCCACTAGAGTGCATTCTTACAATATTGCGATCCTATTTGGCAATAAATAATATCATCGAGTTGCATTGAATATACATAACCTCACATTTCTAATTTGTTTTCAAATCGCCGTTTACATTAACTATATAAATATTTTGAAACACCGGTAACTATATTCAAATAATTATTTTTTAGTAAAGAGCTTAATTTTATTCGTTAAATAGTCCTAACAAATGCTACTCTTGATTTCAAATTCTCTAGATAAATTTGGAAATCACTCGTGGCATTACTTATGAAAACATTCTGATTTGAGCTCATATGCATTAATGTCCTCGTGATATAACTCTGCAAATTCTTTGTATTTTTTGTCAACTCGTCAAAATCGATTATTAACTGACAATGCAAACTAAAACGATTGCCGCGTCAATTTCTTGGTATGCTGCCGAATGATTTTTTAAAATGTGCATATAATGTGTCGATTATAGGAATAAACGTAACTACACGAGAGGGGGTTATCATCCTGAGTGTAGCGTAGTGTAAAGCGAATATGTAGGCCTTTCGAGCCCCCCCTTAAGGATGGGGGCCCTGCGCACGGGCCCCCTGTGCCCTTATGGCAAAGACGGCAATGATCCTGAGGTAGTGTATTCTAATCATCCCTTCCATAATTCAGCTCATGGTTGATATTATTCTCCCGTGTAATTCCTTTCCTGAGTCTGAAGATTTTCAGGCTCGTAAAAGAACCGCAAGCCTGAATAAAATGACCTTTGTGCAAAATGTATCGATCGTTTTCGCCCTAGTAATACCTTAGTTAAAAAAAAACTCCAATGCGCGAAGGCCTAGGAGACCCTTGGCCTACCAGCCGGCTTCTGGCCTCATATCCACATTTGTTAATCATAGAGGTAGCCAATCATACTGCCAGCATAGGGGAGGCATGTGGTCAGCATGTCGCGTCCCTCAGCCGCAATAGCTGTTTTTTTTTCAAACTGAAGCCGCTATTTATTGTAGCTAGCCAAATGTCTACGATGGCACCGGCTCTCATACTGACCGAAATTCCATGAGAAAATTTCTTCACCCATGGGGACCCGAACCAGCGCAAGTCCCGTAGCTCTGCGCCAAGGCATCTTGCTTTAACCACTCCGCTACGAGACGGGACTAATATCTTAGTTGCCTACTAGGTATCTCATTGGATCGGTATGTTGATCGCATACCATTCATGACATCTCTAGGGAAATAAGTATAATTAAATTAACTTGGTCTATTAACTCCTAAGAAAGGGGAGGTTAAGGCTCAACATTGGGTTGTTAAGCCATTGTATATATATATATATATATATATATATATATATATATATATATCCTTTATTACCTACTTTGCTCTTTTCCTCTGATTTTCCTACAAGAAGTTGTGTTCCTAAATAGATTTTCCTTCATAGCTGAAAAGTGAAAAAAACTACATTTTGGCACCTTTATGAATATTTTGTAAGACTGGAATTTATTGTACTTTCACTTTATCTTATTATATATTTTTATCTAATTTCTTTTAATTATGAATTATATTTTAGAATAGTTTTTTTAACTTTTTCTGTTTGCGAGGGGGCTCGCACCTATTTTTTGCAAAACATATACATTGAATTTCAACGATTTTTCTGTTAATAATCGTGTTGAAAAGTGACCAGGGGTTTTTAAATACTCTACCTGGGCCTATCTATATAAATGGGAATTTTAAATGTTAATTCCACTTGATGTAGATAAAATTAACACATTTAGAATTTAATATACAATAATGTCTTTTAGATCCGTCTCCTCAACCGTCGAAACATGAAGTTACTGTAGGCCTTTCGGGACTAGTCCCATCATCATCAGAAAGTGCGTCTGCAACCACTGGCTTTGACTGTAAGACTGGCTGGCCCGTTCTCATTTAATGACAGGTTTTTTTTGGTCTTTTTAAATATTTCCAATTCCTCCAGTACGTTGATTCTATTCGGATTATTATCTTTGTGCATAATAGTGTATTATTAATGTCCAGCATGTGGTGCCCTGCCTGAATTACACGTTTTGCAAGGCTTGATTTATCTCTGCATAAATCAAATCCATGAAATGTTCTTTGTATCTGATGTTAAAACTTCTCCTGATTCTTCCGATATAAAATTTGTTACAGTCTTTGCACGTTATTTTCCGTATACACCTTTGTTTTTTGAATTTGTTATTTTCTTCCCAAACAGTGTTTGCTGAAAGTATCAAAGTATACTTGATAATACAGAAATTGGGGATTCTATGCCATCTACATAAATTTAAATAAAAACAAAAAAAACACACACTTTATTGTTGCATTATGTGAATAATTACCTGAGATAAATATATATGTTGATTTTTTCCAAAAATATATGTGAGAAATAGCTTAAAATGAAGTGAGAAGTTGAGCTCAAATAACCTAAAATCAGCATACTTGCGGGGTGCAGCATAAGTCAATTAACCGAAATAAAATAACTAAGTTGAAGTCGTTTATAGACATGATCCTGGACGAGATGTATTCCCTAGTTAGCAAATTAGTTAGTACTGTTTGAGATTATGTTCTAAAGATCCCCTATTCAAACCCCAGTTTCAACCAATTTGATTTTTCCCTTGCATCCATGTGCAGTGATTAACTGAGTTATGCCGCACCTGTATGTATTAGTCATTGCTCAGACAGTGTAGCCAATTTATCACAAAAACCCGCTAACAAACATATTAACGCTTAACTAATCGGGTGTATTAACGCTCCCATTTTCTCACCTTAAATTATCCAACCAACACTGACTTACCCTCCAAACACTAACATGCCACATTTTCTTGCCCTAACTTGGCCACTAATGTAGCTAGACTCCTGGGATAGAATCCACTTATATGTGAGTAAACAATGTTGACAATAATTAGCTCTAGCGGGAACGTGTGTTACTACATTCGCCAACAAGATGCTAGCAGTCACTTGTTCTCCGATCGAATATTCACAGGTGGTGTGGTGGCATACAATAGCCGAGTAATTAAATAATAAAAAGTACATGTGATAAAGGTAGGTGATCCCACTTCACCCTAGAAGGGGGCAGGATGGGGTTAAGGCTTCCATCTTTCTAGCCAATCGTCATGGAATGTTAGCTGAGTGATCAAACTTGCGTTACGGCTTTACCCCCAGAACAAGATGTAATATTCATTTCAGTTAGGATTGAGTCGATCCAGAACCATTGTGTCGCCAGAGTGTTTAGGCTAATTTAAAAATCTTGACGCTATCGAGACTCGAACTCTCGATCATCGGGCTTATAACAAGGGAAAGAATTTTGAGGTGCGACACCTTTCCAAAAATATAGTTGTTTTCATAACAATAGTTCAATGTATGTATTTGGGGGGATAAAATAAAGGAAAATGAACACAATTTGTTGCACCTTTCTGTTCATTTTCGTTAGATTACTACATTTTTCCCCTTTT
Source organism: Diploptera punctata (assembly GCA_030220185.1). Taxonomy (NCBI): domain Eukaryota; kingdom Metazoa; phylum Arthropoda; class Insecta; order Blattodea; family Blaberidae; genus Diploptera; species Diploptera punctata. The sequence goes on from JASPKZ010010696.1 coordinate 4,579,979, forward strand.
TCGCTCTTTTTTTTTAATGCTTTAGCACCTTTTCTTCCACGTTTTTAAAAGATACGACAGAAAGATGTGTTTTTTCTTCTTCAACAGCTTTTTTAAAATCTCAATCAGAATTTAACAATCCATCCATAGTAATTCTGCCCGAAGGCAGGTCCTTCACTGCAATCATAGCATTTTCATGCTATGTTTGCAGCTTTACTAGGGAATTGTGTAGGTGTGGTAGCTTCCCGTTGCTTTCCACACCGGTGAAGGATGATGATGATGATAATGATAATGGTAAGGATGATGGCCATATGATTTCGAGGACCGTTTGGGCCTTAGAGTTTTCCTGACATTTGTCTTACAGGTGAGGAAAAACCCCGATAAAAACCTCACCCAGAAAAACCTCACCCAGAAAAACTGCCCCGACCAGGGATCGAACCCGGGCCCGCTGCGTGACAAGGCAGCACGCTACCTCGAGACCACAGCGGTGGACAATTTAACAATATTAAATAAATATTAAAATACAATTTGTGTACTTAATACCCCAGAAACAATGGCCAATCTACAATGTGAAGTCAACAATAGTAAATAATAAATATTAAAATATAATACAGTATATGAAAACCACCAGTAATTTAGATCCCAGCAATAATAGCCAATCTGCAGCTGTGAAGTCAAATTTACATTTCAACAGTGTTGCTCAATACTGGCAATAATTTAACAGTTTTCTATCTACCGACTTTTTGTTGGCTGTGTTATACTAGTCTGAACCACAACGTATTTTTAATAGTATTGCTACTGGGTTTTCACAACAATAACATGACGAATGTTAAGAAGGTTAAGTTGTATGTACTTTTAAAATTCAAAACGCAATTTATCGAAACTCATGGCATCATTCTTCGATGTTCCATCTGCGAAGTAAGTATTGCAATAAACTAAAGAACTATGAATTACCTCTTATGGACTCTATAAAGAAGGAACATTGGGTGCAAAGTGATATGCATATTATAGAAACTGAGTCATGTAACTGATTTAAACCTTAATTTAATTGTTTCAGTAGCACCCTTTTTTACATCTTTTAGTATGTATTTTCAGAACCTTTTTCCCCCTTCTACGACAAAATTTGCACCTTAAAATTCTTTCCCTACTTATAATGTATTACCTCATCTAAATACGACACGGCGTTCTTTTTCTTATAGAGAGAATTCATTGATTTTTAGTAACGTCATATTTTTAATAACTAATGATGTACTATGTGTGAATAGATAAGAAATTGTATGTTACATTATTTAATTCGATTTATAAATCGAAATAATGGAATTATGTTACTTAACTAGTTCCGCTGAAGGAACAACCAGTCTGTCTTGTAAGTTCGTTTGTGCATACCGACCTCTAACACTGTATCGTTCCAACTTCGTATGCACGGTGAAATGTGAGAAGTTCAAATCGTGTTTAGAGTCGTGAACTTGAAGATGTATCAAAATGGCACTCGGTCGTAAAACATGACAACTAACTAAATGAAAACTTTTGGGAAATCAATTGTTAAGTTTAATATTAAGTACTTTGTTTTATAATTATGTTACACAAGTAGTTTGTGTCTATCGAAAAATATCAATTTTATTAGCTGCTTCTCATAATATTTTCTTTCTCTGGATATAAGAATTAATGATAAAGGAGGGATACACTCAGATGCCTTGTTCTTCATCCAATTATATGTTTCTGTTTCCTATTAGTTGTAATAAAAATTATTAATATTCTGCACAACATGATTAAACTTTTTTATTAATTCCAAATCATGCATTACGTTTTACACACTCAACTCATAGTTGATGAATGAAAAGTACAAAATTTGTTTTACCCATTTCTACTCATACAATTTTTTATTATTCCTTCGATGTTTTATTTATTGTTACTGTACGTATAACTTCCCATAATTTAATCAGGGGCACATTAGCGTAAGCTTTGTGTAAATCGATAAATAGTAAGGTGGATTTTTTCAATTATTTGTTTTAAACTAAAGATGTGATCAATGGTGGATCGGTATTTTCTGAAACCTGCCTGTTCGATTTTCACTTTACTGTATTCTTGTTCCACAAAATATTTTTAAAAATTTCCACATATTCTACTGAAGGTGTTTGTCACAATAATTCCTCCATATTCTTACATCAATATTTATTTTTCTTATTTGTACAACTGAAGTAAGTCATGTCTTCCAATTATTTAGGATTATCTTCTCCATTTATATATATTTCATGAAGGATTCTTATTAATTCATATAATTTGTTAGTAGCCGATTTAAAAAGTTCCACTGGAATTCCTCCAACTCCATATGCATTGTTATTTTTAGAGATCTAAGATACTGTAAGGGCTCCTTCCTATGTTTACAGATACTGCTGCCTTGTAGTCAAGGGCTAAAAGAAGAGCATTTTGATTGAAAAACTCCGGGTCCTGCAGGTTGGCGGTTGACACATCAGACTAGCTGCCTGTTCGTTTGAAAAAAAAAATGCAATGCTAAAAGCCCAAGAATGAAATGGCATAAGGATATATATGCATCCATAGTAATCCCGAAGCAGGTCCTTTTCTGCAATCATAGCATTTCCATGCAATGTTTGCAGCTTTACTAGGGAATTGTAGGTGTGGTAGTTTCCCGTTGCTTTCCACACCGGTGAAGGATGGTGATGATGGCCAAATGATTTCTGGAACCGTTTGGGCCTTAAAGTTTTCCTGACATTTGTCTTACAGGTAAGGAAAAACCCCGATAAAAAACTGCCCAGAAAATCTGTCCCGACCGGGGATCGAACCCGGGCCCGCTGCGTGACAAGGCAGCACGCTACTTCGAGACCACAGCGGTGGACAAGGATATATATTTCTACAGACATTTTATGTCTACTTGATGGGATTGGTGATATGTATATATTTTTTTAAAAATCGTTCCATGGGGGAAAAAAACCCACACACACACACAGAAATTAGGGATTCAAGTCAACCAAGTTTATTATAGATAGACGAAAATATTGGAAGGGTCATATAGAAAGAATGGAAGACAACCGACTTGCAAAAAGAACTAAAGAAGATAGACCAATGGACGGGAAAGAAAGCGGAAGACCAGCCAAGAGATGAATAGATAGTGGATGCACATCCAATACGTCTTCCTCCGAGGAGTGATTTAAAAATAAACATGATGAAAATCCTACAAATTATGAATAAGAAGAAGAATAAGTTTCATGAGAACAATCTCAATAGCTTCGTTCCATCAGAATTCGTTGAAATTATAGAGTAGAATATAAAAACAAAATCATGTTCAGTTCATTATGACATAATTTATGGGCAGTTGTTAAGTAATAAAAACAATATGACATCTGGTAGAACATTTTGGAACACTGCATTCGGCAATGGAAAGGCCATAAAGAAAAATAATTGATTTTCGAGTCGACCGTGGTATAACGCATTACAATGGATAAAAACACGACAAATCAAAATATTTTGTAATTTTCCCAGAGAGCAGTTCGCATGTGTAACAATGAAGAAATTAAACCGTTACAACTTCACAATGAAACAATATTCTTCACAGCAGGATGTTCCGACTTTACGAATTGAATGAGGAACATAAGATATTACATGAACAAGACGAATAACGTTGTAAACTATTTTAATTAAACGTATTACCCGATAATGACAGTTTTCGGTATAATACTTATTTCGGCATGTTTCTTACTATCACGCACAACATGTAAACTTTTATACAATTAGGTTGTCTGACACACTAAATATTTCTGCACCAATTCGTGTCCCTTTGTGAAGATAGCTGTATAGTACAATGACAATGATTACAATTTTCAGATACAAATTTTCCCTCCATTGAAAATAACATAAAAAAGTAGCACGTTTATTTCTTCCTAGATATTATTTCTCTCTATCTATCTTCGGGTTTTTACAGCTGCTACCGTCTTCCCGTGCCAAACCTCCAAAGCCTACGGTCTTGGGCATCTTCGATGCTTAGCCCTCTAGCTTGCATTACTGTCTTCATGTTTTCCTTCCATGTTAACCTTGGTCTTCCTCTTTTCTTCTTTCTGTTAGGATGCCATTCATATAGTTGCTTCGGCCATCGCTCATCTTCCATTCTTAAAACATGTCCTAACCACTTTAATTTCTTTTACTCAATTCTTTCAATTATGCTTTCTTCTGCTTCCATTTTGTTTATAATTTCCTTATTTGTGACACGTTCTAATATTATTTCACTTAACTTTAATACAAACAAGGTTTCTATCTATGCAATCAGTAAACATCCAATAAACACACTGACACTATCGAACCAACAGGGTTAATAATCGCACGGTCATATGCCCATCATCCATCCGTATCTTGATCTAATATTTTCCAATCATTCCCCTATAACTTACCTTCAAATCATGGACAATATTACTCTCCCATCTAAATTTTTGGCCTATCTTCTGGGCTGTTTTCCTATACGTTTTCATGCCCTTAAAGTACGTAAAATAATATGTCTCGAATCCATAATACAGGCCTAACTGGATGAATAATTGTTTTATATAATTGTACTTTATCATTCGTTCAGAAAAGTTGGGCTGAGAAAAATATATGTAATGCATAATAAATACCATTCTTTTCAAGGGTTGAACCATAGTTCGTAAACTTAATATATTCTCAGTTAATACAGGGTGTCCACAAACTCCTGCTACCAAAACAATGTATCTTAGCTTGTAAACTAATTGAGATAGAGACATGCGGTTTTTTCAACATATTCTACATCTCTCAAAGTTTTGTTTACATTTGTTGCAGATTATGATTTAAACAACAATGACGACAGCACAGGAAAATACCCAATGTGTATGGTGGTATGTTGAGTCTGGTAAATCACCAGTAACTGTTCAGCAAAATTTCCGTCGGCAATATGGAAGAGATCTTCCAACCAAATCATCCATAATTAGATGGGCCTAGCGACTGGCAGTGTAATGGACTTGCCAAGGCGTGGACGACCAAGTGTGAGCCAAAAAACTATCGACAATGTGCAACTTGAATTTCAACGCAGCCCACAAAAATCGGTTCGTCGTGCTTCATGGGAACTGCATTTACCAAAATCAACCATTCATAAAGTCCTCCATAAACGGATACATCTTCTGGCCTATAAAGTGCAAATTACGCAAGCGTTGCTGCTAACTGATTTCCCTTGGCGTGCTGAATTTGCTGAACGCAATTGACGAAGACAATGAGTACCTGCAGAGAGTGATGTTCTCTGATGAAGCGACTTTATTTGTGTCTGGACATTTTAACTGCCATGACGTTCGGATATGGTGATTTACCAGACTCAGCATCCCACCATATACATTAGGTATTTTCCTGTGGTGTCGTCATTGCCTTTAAATTATAATATGTAACAAATGTAAACAATACTTTGAGAGATGCAGAATACGTTGCAAAAAACCGCATGTCTCTATCTCAAATAATTTACGAGCTAAGTTATGTTGTTTTAGTGGCAGGATTTTGTAGAGATTCTGTATATTTTTGTAAGAGCAACACATTTTCTACTCCCAGAACGTCGTCAAGAAATGAAAGGGATCGTATGCGAGACTCCCTTCTACATAAATAATAAAACGTAGACATTTCTATAGTAGGATTGTTTTGGAAGATGTTTCCACTATTTTCGTTTCGCCTGTATCTACTCTGATGTGTTATTTGTTATTAACATTGAAGCATAGGACGTCTTGGTACTGAAACAACTGCTTTGATGTCTGAACCTTATAATAAGGGATTGCAGGAGCCCCAAATTAATAGTAGACCTATACTTGTTTGGTCATAAAATCAGGTCTGGTGTTTACCTTTTTAGTGAATAAGATGCTAACTTTTTCTTTCCGTTAACGATAGTTACGAACAACATGTCAAATTGGTTGTGTGCTGTCATTATTTGTAAAATAACCATTCTGTCTTTCTCGTTACTATTATTACATGCTGTTATTATTTGTCAGCATGTGATTCTGCGATTAAAACCAGTTCACTCCGTTCTTTCACCTCTTGTATGGTCATTTCTAGCATATGTGTATTTTAAGGTAGCCAATACTAGTAAAATGCTTGATAAAATTCCTTTGAGAAATTAGATACCATATATAATTTTTTTTTTTCAAATAGGGTATATATCGGCCGCGGTGGACTAGTGGTTATGCTCTTTGCCTCTGGTCCCGAGGGTCGCGGGTACAAATCCGGCCGGGGTCAATGGATTTTTTAGGATGGAAAAATCCAAGGAGCAATTCTTCCGGGAGGGACTTTAAGCCGTGGGTCCCGAGTCTGAAGGTTTTCAGGCTCGTAAAAAATCCTCAAGCCTGAATGAAAAGGCCTATAAGCAAAATTTATCGAATTTTCCCGTCCTAGTAAGTTACTACCTTTGTTTCCCTAGATATCAGTATGAAGCGGAACGCTGACCACGGACCAGTCAAATGACATCTGTACGAAAACAAGTGTAACTAAATTAGTATGGTTCAAATTCTTCCCTGTAGGAGGAGAGCGCCTAAATCTCTGTTAAGGGAAACATGGGCATAAAAGAAGATAAAAGTATATAATTAACCCCTGCATTGTTCAGTCGTCCTTAATTTGGTTTAAACATTTTAAAATTCTGTAAGTCTTTCGGAACCGGTTCCATCTTCAACGCATTGTTTTTGTTCTGCTGAACGTGGAATTAGTTACGAAAGCCCAACACAATTAAAAAAACAATGGACTAAGTTGAGACGTCTGAACTTTACAGTTGTAAATTTTAGAATTTCTTATTACAATTTTATATTATGATTTAAGAAATCAACCCTGTGGTACGAATTCTCAGCTAAGTGGATTCGTAAATATAACAAATTTAATGTTTCATAAATATTCAGAAAATATTCAATACCATTTCTGTCAGAGACAGTTTGTATTTCTATATATTTCAAAGATTCCCTGTTTCTTTATAGCATGATTTACCGTTACGAAAGTTAAACTGGACTAAAAAGTTAAAATAATGGAACTTGTACCTGAGATATCAGTCATCCACAACAAGTAAAATACTGTTAATATACTGCAGGTCTTTCATAACATATCTTCCATCTTCAGCAGCTGATTGGGTAATAATTAGTATTTTGAAAAAGGCAAATTATTTTAATTGTATTTTATTGGTAGAGGACGACTGACATCTCAGGCACAAGTTTTATTACTTTAACTTTTTTTGCAATGAAAACCTTAACGGTGGTTCATACTAAATTTTAAAAGTATTAAACTGGGTAATTTAACAAGTGATAAAGTTCATATTAAAGTATGTGCGATTTGTTTGTTTGTTCTAATGCTACTTGTTACACTCTTCGTGTTTCCCATCCCTCACCAGGCGGATAGATGGCATTAATGTGGCCTATTTTCAATTTACGCACAACTTTGGCCACTTCACGTAGGTGGTACCATTTCATAAGCAGAAGATGGAACATTTTTCGAAAGGCTCCCAGAATATTTTACAGAATTTTAACGAGTTGAGGACGACTGAGATCTCAGGTACCAATTTGTAATATTTTTAACTTTTACATAATTACCTCAACAATGTTTCGTAATGCATTTTTGTAAGTATTGACTCGTTTTCAATAAAATTGTTTACGGTCCAGAGGTACAGGTTAGATTAATACAGTGACTTTAATTTAAGAGTAAAAAAATCGAATAACACTGATATATTAATTAAATAAAAATAAAACGTAGTTTTATTTGATTTTCATATTTATTATATAATTCAGTGACAGCTGTTTCGGTACACTGTACCTTCTTCAGGCATGTTAACAAATAATTTTATTTTTATTTAATTAATAAATATGGATTTTCATCAAGTAAACACCAACTCAATTGATTATTTAACACTGATATAGACCAAGCAATGTGATGTAAGTGGCTGTTCTCTGAAGTTAATAAAGTAAAACAGTAATTTAAAATTCGCCTAATGATGTTACATACTTTTTTTCTTTCTTACTGGAACAGCAGTACTAAAGAGATTTAAGTAATTGCAAATTAATAACGATGTACTGAAATATTGTCCTGTATATCAGGCACGAACCTGTTTGTTTTTGTTCATGATGTAACAATTCTAACGACAGTTTGATATTTTTAATATCCTTTAAGAGTGAGAAAAAGTCAGATATTTTTTTCTCAATCTTAAATATGTTAAGGCACCAAATTCAGTTATTATGAAAAGGCGGAGAAATGTGCGATTTTCCTTGCGTCAGTGTCAACCGATTTCATATGTTCATGTAAACAGGGGCAAGTGTACAGTCTGATAAAGAGAACCTCATCAGTCATCACAATATTCAATCTCCAAACTCAGAATATATAAAACGTGTGTAATCTACCACTGTGGTCTCGAGGTAGCATCGAGCGGGCCCTGTGTTAGGACAACTTTTCTGGTGAGGTTTTTTTTTGGGGGGGGGAAGGATTTTCTCATCTATAAGACAAATGTCAGGAAACGTTAAGACCTAAAACGGTCCCCGAATACCATCTAGACATTATCAAATTCGTTTCATTAGATCAAGTTTTTTAAGGCCTCTCCTGGTGCAGCATTACCTACGTCATCACTTCTCATATCATCGGGACAGCGTAACCCCGCCTTCCAGGCGCCCCAATTTCAGAAGTGGGTTCCAAGTATGCCATGCCAGGCAAGAATACCAGAAATGTCGTAAGGACAACGTGATGACATTGATTTAAAACATTAAAATAATAAATATATATATGCTCAATTCGTGTCCAGATTCAGGTCGAGATGAGATGAAGCCTCTATAATTTATAAAGGTGTATGGACGACAAGAATGCCGGCCGAACATGCCTGACGCACCGTCACAGGGGTGGATGAATGAAATGAAACGAAATGGATGAGATGAGTATGGAGAAATGGTGGAATTAAATTTGTGGCAGGGGGAAACGGGAGCAACCCCGAGAAAAACCTGCCAAAGCTATGTTTCGTCCACTACGAAACTCACATGGAGTGACCGAGAGTCGATCTCGTGACATCAGCAGTGAGAGCTGAGTGTCTAACCGCTTGCGCCAAGGAGCCGCCATCGTAATCTATAAATACTGTAATTAAATTGGGAAATTATATGCCACCGTACCAATACAACACATTTATATATCAATTTCACTTAAAAAAGGAAAACACAATTTATTGTTGCAGTATGTGAATAATTGACTGAGAAAAATATATAAATGTACATTCTGTTCCCCAAAAAATGTGAGAAATGCCTTAAAATGATGTGAGAAGTTGAGCTCAAAGTAACCTAAAATCACCATATTTAAAATGTAAAAATCTATTACTGTCCTCCTCCGACGAGTTTAGCCTCAAAGGAATGTGATGTGCGGATGGATACTGGATGACAACACCAGTCTGGAAGGAAGAACAATCATATTGAAAACATTTGCCCTATTTACGAAAGATACAGTCACAGAAAACCGCAAACTGAAAACTGTATATATGTGAATGAATAATACTTTCCTTCGACTCGGCTGTAGGAACAAAAGAAACTACCTGCAAAAGTAGTAAACGGAATGGCAAGAATACCCTATCTCCCAGCGCTAAACTCGTCGGAGGAGGTCAGTAGTTATTACTCAAACAGTGTAGTCAACATATCACAAAAGCAAGCTTACAAATAACTGAACGCTAAACTAAACTGTTGTACACTAACTCGCCCATTTTTTCATCCTAACTTCCCCACTAATATAAGTGAGGTTGTTCTCCTTAATTTTTTTTGTTTTACAAATCTTTGTCGATCCTACTTAGTACATAAGTGGTCTATATCAGTGATGTCCAATTATAATGAACATGGGGCCAGATATATGTTTTCCAATCAGGTGGACGGCTGCACATTGAAAATAAAAGAGCTACACCTATCAAAATTGCAATCAAGTACACTTTAGTTACCATTTATGAAAGGAAATTGTAAAATTATTTTACAAGTCGCATACACTACCTACTCAATATCCATCCATCCATACTAATTCTGCCCGAAGGCAGGTCCTTCACTGCAATCATGGCATTTTCATGCTATGCTTGCAGCTTTACTAGGGAATTGTAGGTGTGGTAGCTTCCCGTTGCTTTCCACACCGGTGAAGGATGATGATGATAATAATGATAAGGATGATGATGATGGCCATATGATTTCGGGGACCGTTTGGGCCTTAAATTTTTCCTGACATTTTGTCTTACAGGTGAGGAAAAACCCCAATAAAAACCTCACCCAGAAAAACTGCCCCGACCGGGGATCGAACCTGGGCCCGCTGCGTGACAAGGCAGCACGCTACCTCGAGACCACAGCGGTGGACCTACTGAATATGACTATTCGATAAACACAGTATCACTGAAAAGGAATAAAGGAGAGAGAAGTGATTCTTAGTCACATGGCGTAGTGCCATAAATAAACTTACTCTCGCTACTAGGGGTTGTTCAGTGGATGAACCTGTTTAATCACAGTACATAATTAATTTAAAATGTACAATGGTCTTGGAGTATATGCAAAAGATATATAAGCAGAATAACAGCTAACCAAACGAGGTTCATGAGAAGAACAGCTGGATACACAAAGTTAGACAAAAAGAAAAACGTAGATATCCTTCAAGAACTTCAAATCACTTCGGTTATGGACCGTATAACTACATATAGAAATAATTGGCTATAACACCTTCTGCGTATGGATCGATCTCGCAACCCTCGTCACATTTTGAATTATCATCCCCAAGGAAGGAGACCTTTGGGAAGACCACTCAAAAGATGGCAAGAGATCGGTAACGGGCCACCAGGCCTAATACATGGAAGGAAGATGATGGTGATGATGTACAATTACTAATATAATTCTTGTAAGTTGGTCTTCTGGACTGAATGGCCATAGTCCAGATTTGTTTGAACTAGACATTTCGTCTACTATTGCGGTAGACATCTTCAGAAGATTTTGCATGCTCTCTGTGAACTCCTATCAGCTGTAGACTGTTTTTTGCAGTCTTTCACAGAACGAGTGGGCTCTGGACTTCTCATTAGGTTTTTATTGACCAATCTGATTTTGTTACGCTTATTTCCGTACACATGTCATGAATTAAATGTGGTCAGCATCTCGCGTCAAGAGACATCTAGTAACGAACTAAAAGAAATGTTAGGATGCAGATATGTCGGTTAAATTTTACTCACCGGTCTCTTTTTTAAACTAGGGTTTTTTTTACGAGTCAGAAAATCTTCAGACTCGAGATCCGCAGCTTAAAGTCCTTCCAGGAGGACTTTCCCCTTGGATTTTTCAATCCTAAAAAATGTATATTCTCCTGCCGGGTTTGAACCCACGACCCTCGAGAATATAAGCAAATAACATAATAAGTACCGTATTGTACGGACTATAAGATGCGATTTTTTCTTCGAAAAATTGGCTCCAAAATTCAGGTGCGTTTTATACTCGAAATTAATATACAAATGCCCAGCGTTTGATTTAAAATTCCCGCCAGTCTTGAAAATGGTCATATATTCGATGCAGCGGGAATTATCTCCATCTGGCAACATTGAATTCAACTGGCAGCAGTAGTACACCGATGCGACGAACATGCGGGGATTCACAAGCTTGCTAGCACTGCTCCCTCCCGCCCCGCCATCAAAACCCAGAACACTGTCTAGCCTATGATGCGTCATTGCTGTCTACGATACCAGTGAACTTGAACAAATTTATGATGGACGAAACCCAACATTAATTCACGCCGAAGGGAGCTTTAAAACGACATGCAATCAAACAAGTGTGCCAGTGGATAAAACATTCGTGGTCTAGAGTGAGAGAACACATTATTGTTAAATCTTTCAAGAAGTGCGGCGTAAGTAACGCTCTCGATGGCAGTAGGACCATCATATATATGAAGATGGCAACGATGAAGAAGAAGAAGAAGAAGAAAGTTCAGATGACGATTTTCAGGGATTTTACAGATCAGAACGGTTTTATAAACTAAGATTTTTTAAAATCTGGCTTTGCAATCTAATAATAAAAATGCTAAAAAATATTATTTTTTTAAAATTGCTTAAAAATTAAGATGCGTCTTATAGTCCGTAAAATACGGTAATATATACGCAGCCTTAATTAGCTGATAAAATCTGGATAAATGATGACTTAATGTCATGAGAAGAGGGGAGATTGGTGTAAGTGATTATTTGCAGACAAAAAGAATACAACTCTGGGATAATGCTGTACGTCATGTTCGAGTCATTGTACTTGCTCACCTGCCTACAATGCACACATTAGTTTGAATGCCTCACGAGTTTCAATGACACCAAGTTCACGGATTTCTCTGGAATTCCTATTAAAATTTAAATAACATAACTTATTTTATGAGAACATCTTCCTTGTAATTGTTTACTTGCAATCAACAAAGTGTTAAAATTTTGTTTATTAAGTAATCAGTGAAGCCACATTAATACATGAACAGATAAAAAAATATGTCCGACATACAGGAATCGCGTAAACTAAGGGAATTCCTCACAAAATTTAATTTGTGATCCGTTTTTAGTTAATTAACGTAATATATAAATTTCTTTTGATACTCTTACTTTAAGGGAGGAAAGGAAATTACGAGTATTTGGAATAAAGTTCTTAGGAAAATTTTTGGACCAAAGAGAGATGAACAGTCAGGTGAATGGAGAAGACCACATAACAGTGACCTACATGATTTTTATAGGAAGTCATATATAATAAGAACAGTTAGGTCTCGTAGGCTGCGATGGGCAGGACATGTGGCACAAATGGGGAATGAAAGAGGTACATGGAATATTTAGTAGGAAAACAAGAGGGAAAACGCCCAGTTGGTAGACCAGGAATGAGATAAGAGAATAACACTAACCATGAAGTAGAGTATACAGGGAATGATTAGAAAACTTTAGCTCTGAATAGGGATGTATGGAGAGCTTATGTCCTTGCGGCCATAAATCTGCGGGTTCGATAGTTACGGTGAGTTAGTTTGTTTATTTTTTACCAAAGTCACCTGGTTGTCTTTATGACATTTTCGGTATTACCTCCTAACATGGCGAAATTGTAACTCATTTCTTAAATTGGGATGCCTGGAAGGAGGAGGTACATTACCCCGATGATATGATAAGTGATGACTGATGAACAATAATAATAAAGCGCCAGGAGGCTCCTTAAACCCAAACATAACCTAAATCTAGAGCTGGAAACCACAGGAATAATCTTTAAGAAAAAAAATCCTGTGTTCTGAGTATCGTACCCGGACTCCATGAAATGCAGTCAGAATTTGAGACCACTAGCCCTTGTGGCTGGTCTTCTAATAATTAAATCGTTTCATTGTGAGAAAACAAAAATTGCACCCGGAAAACGTTGAAAATGTTCCCAACAACAATTTAGGTTTCAGGTTAACCTCTACATTGTTTTGCTGATTACTGAATTGGATATTGTTTTTCTTATTCAAATGTTACATTCCAATTTCGTTGCGAGAAAGCAATGTGCGAATTTGTGTGTTTTTGTTGCTTCAGGTTCTAAAGTACGTAGAGTTTATGTGATCTATTTTCAATGTATGCACATTTTTTTTAGCAGGCCATATTGTATGTTTGTGCGTATTGTGTGTACTGTATGTTCTATATGGCTGGTAACGATAAACAAAATTAAGAAGGCGAAATTCAGTTCCGCTTTGCATCCTAGTCCTATCATTTATAAAAGTAGAAGATCTAAATTAAATTTTTAAATTTATTTTCAGTCATTATATTCAAGATTTAATTTTCATATCTATTGTGAACAGATAGGCGAATGAAGAAGACTACATAACAATGCACTATATTAATTTATGGAAAGACGGTTATGGAAATTCCTTGCAGGAAAATCAGTGGGAAAGCGTCCAGTGGGCTGGCCAAGAATGAGCTGGGAGTATACCAATAACCATGTATTATACAGGGGATGATTCTGGATAGGGATGTATGGAGAACTTATTTCCTCGCGGCCATGAACCTATGTTTTGATAGTGCCAGTGAGTTAGTTAATTAGCTATTGCGATGGCAAGTAAATAACTGAATTTCAAGAAGAAGAAAGTCGCCAGAAGGGGGACATTAACCTTTAACGTCCCCATATGACGGAAGAATTACTACCAATAATACCAAATGAATGGGTTTGCAATTTAATACAGAAATTTGGTACAAAATCTAGCGGTTAACACAACGCCCAGTCACAAGAACGTAAATCTAATTAAAATGTTTAACTCGCCGGGTATCGAACCCGGATCCGCTAGTCAAGAGACGGACATGCTACCGCTTGAGCTAGCGCGGCATACTGGGTCGCATAATTTACTTAATTCATGTTAAATTCTTAGTATAGGCCTAATTAACACTTTCCCATGCTATTTAAATGATGTAGGAGTGGTTTGTCTCGACTAAAGAATACAGAATAATCATATATGTTGCTTTGTAATAAAATAATGACGGACATAATTGTGAGAGAGCAAGTAAAAATGCAAACGTGCTGGTGACTTGAACGCTGGTATGGAATAAGAACGTACTTCACACCATTAAATTCACAGTGTGATTTCCTGCATTGCAGTAGACTCTGTGCAGATAAAGCGTGACTATGGCTCTCATGCGTAATTTAATGACGTGCTATTCAAAATAATAACAGTTAAGAATACAGTTGTACCCTTGCGGGCTTGCGAAATCGTTACTTCTCTTCATATATTAATGTAATATTTCTTGTATCTTGAACAAAGAATAAATCTTTTTCAAGACGGCAGTTGTTCATCAATTCACATGTTTTAACGGTTTTGAGAGGGATCCGAATGTGAGGTTATGTGGTCGATCAATTATTTAATTCGTGAGTTAAAGATTGGAATAATATATCTATATGTTATTACGCGATAATTATATAAGTAATTTTACAATTATTGTAAGGACTATTTTAGTATTTGCATTTTTTTTACCAAGCCAATTATTTAATCAAATTAGTATGGAAGCTCTCTAGCTTAAATAATTGGCTTGGTAAAAAAAAGTGAAAATAATAAAATAATAATTTGAGGGAAGAATATGCTTTAGACAGGAACCTCAGGCGACAAATCACTTTGGGTTGAAGGAGAAATACTGTATTGTGGAATATTCCTAAATAAAATTGATTATTATTATTATTATTATTATTATTATTATTATTATTATTATTATTATTATTATTATTATTATTATTATTATTATTATTATTATTATTAGTATTAAGGATATTATTAAGGGTACACACTACTAGATAACAACAAAAATGAAGACATCTTAGAAGAATTACACATGGAACCTTTAGAAAACAAAATTTCTGATTATAAGTCAAGATGGATACAACATGTTCATCGAATGGAAGATCACAGGATACCCAAACAAATGTTAAGATATCATCCTGCAGGAAGAAGAAGACCAGGACGTCCACTCAAAAGAGTTCTGGATGGTGTTTCTCTTGAGGCCGAAACAGGCCAACAAATGGCCTAAATTCGTGAATGTACTATAATGATTATTATTATTATTATTATTATTATTATTATTATTATTATTATTATTGATGTTTTAAAATAGTTTGTTCTTTCCTTGTAATCTGTATGTTGTTGTAGTCTATGCCTATTGTATATCATCAAGTTGTAGATAATTCATAATTGTTATTATATGTATGATTTTATCCTTGGTGAAGTGGAAAAGAAGACCTTAAGGTCTTAACTCCATCATGTAAAATAAATAAACCATTAAATAAAATGATTGGCCAATTCCTTATGAAATTTATACTTTCGCATCTTGATTCCTTACCTTTCTCTATCGTATTTTTTTTTCGTGGTGTAATCATAATTATTTTATTAAAAAAAGAGCTATTAAGACAGGAGAACACCAGAAAATGTCGAAATGACAATCTGGGGCATCGAATAAATATATATTTTTAACAAAATATATATTTACTTTATGAAAAAGTAACTGAGATGTCATATTTTCTCCTCAATATTATTAACAAAAATACTATTTATTTTCTTCTTTCAACTGTCAAATTCATCATCATCATCATCACCCGGTATCATGGTAGCTGCCGCCGTCTTCCGGAAACCAGACGCCATCCCTCTCTGTTCATCCATTGATCTTCCTCCAATCCTCTGATATTCATAGCCGCTTGTGCCCCTTCTATCCAAGTTTTCTTCGGTTTTCCTCTCTTCCTCCTTTCCATTGGGATTCATTCCATTTCAATTTTAGACAATCTTTGCTCTGGCATTCTTTTGACATGGCCATACCATTATAATCTTTTCATTTCTATAATGTCTATGTTGTCGGACTCCTCTTGTACACTCATAATTTTCCCTTATTTCTTTATTTTGTATTCTATCCATTCTAGATTTTCCAGCTGATCTTCTTAAAACGTCAATTTCTGTACTTAAAATTCGTTTCATTTCCCTGGTAGGAATTTGCCAATCTTCAGTGCCATATGTTAAAATGCTCTGAATTATGGTTTGATATATTTGTAATTTTCAATTTTTTTTTAATATTCTTGCTCCACCAAACAGAGTTTAAAGCATTTATTGCTTGTTTTGTTTGTGCGATTCTATATTTAATTTCCACTGTGTTATCACCTGAATTGTCTAATTTTGTTCCTAAATAAGTGCATTCAATACTAGGTTTTAGTTCTTCTCGATTGTTGAAATTTATATTTTCTATTTTTGCTCCTATATACAGATATTTAGTTTCCTCTATTTATATAAAGTCACCATTTTTCATATTCTTCTTTTAGTTTTTTTGCCATATATTCTATGTCATCGTGATACATTGTATTTATACATCATAGAGCAATTTATCTAATGTAACAGTAGAACTTATTGATATTAGAAACGGTAGTCGGTTTACAAATTCACATGATAACCTTGTAAAGACAACAAATCCTGGACTTAACATTCCTCTTGGCACTAAGCGCTATTGAAAATTTCTAGTAATAGTATTGAATAAACAGGAACATTAAAAAGAACTTTGAAAAATAAAGCCAGGAAAGACTCTATAATAAAGTTATACAAGACAATGGCAGTGCCTATTATTACTTATGGATCCGAAACATGGACAGTGACAACACAACAATCTGCCAGAATACAAGCTGCTGAAATGAGATTCCTCAGACCAATAGCAGGATATCAAAGAACAGACAAAAAACACAACACAGATATAAGACAACTAACAGTAGAGGAATTAAACACAACAATAGTGAAGTACAGAACAAACTGGAAATACCACTTGGCAAGGATAACCGAGAATATAATACCAAAATCAGTATACAACTATTCACCACGAGGAAGAAGAAGTTTGGGAAGACCAAAGAAAAAATGGAAACAGCAGCAATTTGGAGCCGGAACAGGCTAGTAAATAAGCCTAAAGCGTGACGAAGAAGAAGAAGAAGTAGTAATTACACTTGACGCAATTAATATTTCAATCAGTGGGACTAGTTTCTGAATCAATAGGTTATTTTTAAAACACATTGTAAAACACATTTGAAGTTGTTATCAAATGTTAAAAAATGTTAAAATATGCTGTACCTTGTGACTCAATTGTCCTCAATCTATTACAATTTCAGTTAAAGCACTTAGTAGGCCTTTCGGAACATGATCCATCATACCACGTACATATTTTAATATTTTTTTTAACCTTACGTTTAGAACTGAGAATTTAAAAGTCGAATTATTTAAGTTTCTACATGAGTGGTGTCCAATTATAATGAACCTGGGGACCACAAATATGTTTTAGGCCTATAATCAGATGGAGGATTGTAGATTGATAATAGAACAGATTCTACCACCAAAATTGTAATCAGCAAGCACATCAACCCATAGTAATCTGCCCGAGGGCAGGTTTTTCACTGCAATCATAGCATCTTTATGCTATACTTTCCAGCTGTATTAGGGAATTACTGTATTGGTGTGGTAGCTTCCCGTTGCTTTCCACACCGGTGGACGATGATGATGATAATAAGGATGATGATGATGGCCGGATGATTTTCGGGGATCGTTGGGCCCTAAGCTTCCTGACATTTGTCTTACAGTTGAGGAAAAACCCCGAAAAAAGCCTCACCCATGAGCCTGTCGCGACCGGGAATCGACAGCTGCGTGACAAGGCAGAACGCTGCCTCGAGACCACAGCGGAGGACAACAAGTACATTTTTATTACTATTTATCAAAGAAGAATTTATAAATATGTACCAAATAATATGAGTAAAATTGGGAATTCTCGTCCACCGCTGTGGTCTCGGGGTAGCGTGCTGCCTTGTCACGCAACGGGCCCGGGTTCGATCCCCCGGTCGGGACAGTTTTTCTGGGTGAGGTTTTTATCGGGGTTTTTCCTCACCTGTAAGATAAATGTCAGGAAGACTTTAAAGCCCAAACGGTCCCCGAAATCATATGGCCATCGCAATCATCATCATTCATATTCATCTTAGGTTAAGCTTAGGATTAGGGACTCTCCTGGCTCACCACTATCATCATCGTCATCACCCATCATATCATCATCGGGGCAACATAACCCCGCCTTCTAGGCGCCCCAACCTCAGAAGTGGGTTACAAGTACGCCATGCCAGGAGAGAAACCAGGAATGTCGAAAGATAACCTGGGGCATTTGAAAAAAAAATTGGGAATTCTTACTCTTGGGTTAATATAATTATGTATTTAATGGCTTATTTTAGTAAAAAAATACACAAATATACATGCTGCAGTCGGCCGCGGTGCTCTAGTGGGTATGTTCTCTGCCTCTAATTCTGATGGTCCAGGGTTCTAATCCGGCCTGTGTCGATGGATTTTTTAAGATGAGAAAATCCAAGGAGAAAATCTTCCGGAAGTGACTTTAAGCCGTGGGTCCTGAGTCTGCGGAATTTTAGGCTCGTAAAAAATCTTTAAGCCTGAATGAAGAGGCCTCTATACCGACTTACTTCATCCTAGTAATACCTTAATTACCTACTAGATGTATCATAAAGTCGGTATGTTTACCATTTATGACATCTGTTGAAAATAAGCATAACTAAATTAACTTGGTCTTATAACTCCCAATAAAGAAAAGACTAAGGCCCAACATCGGTCTCATACGCCATTGTAAAAAATAAAAAAATAAAAATGACGAGTCTAATAAGTCTATGCCACTTTGAGAAGAAATGGAAATAATCAGTGCTATTTATATTAAAATATATATATTTCCTATTGCATAGTTTACGTAACAGTAAGTTAAAAAATAAAAAAGTTACCCCTTTATTGTACAAATAATTTCGAAATATAATGCTTTATAAAACACAATTTATTTCCATTTTTTCTTAAAGTTGCATAGCTCTCTCTCCCACCAGTCCCCTCAAATAACACTATTACTGAGGCGTTCTTGTCACGTTGTCATTAAATAACACTTTAGTTAATGTTTTATTGAAATTATAGTTTGACAGTCTCGTATTCTGCGATGGGCAGGACTGTGGCGCGAATAAAGACATGGCAGCTTCATGTAGGAAAAGAGTGGGCGCCCAGTAAGTAGTCCAAGAATAAGATGGTAGAATAACATTAACCATGATTTAAGAGAGGTGAATTATACAGCGAATTGTTGGAAAAGTCACTCAGGATAGGAATGTATGGAAACTTCCGTGTGGCCATAAACCTCCGGGTTCGATAGTGCCAGTGAGTTAGTTTGTTATGTAGTTATAGACAGGTGATGTTTTTGGGAGACCGTTCAAGCATTGGCAAGAGACCATAACGGATCGCTAGGTCCTGTAGCTGTAAGGACGATGTTAATATAATTGCTATTCCATATGTGTAACCTTCTCTACCCTATAAGGAAGGTGATTTAAATGTCCTGGAGGAAAGAATGTGCGTGATGGTCACTTGAACGACCTCATCGGAAAATGAACCCCCGACCTTCTGGC
This sequence comes from Diploptera punctata, assembly GCA_030220185.1. Classification (NCBI taxonomy): domain Eukaryota; kingdom Metazoa; phylum Arthropoda; class Insecta; order Blattodea; family Blaberidae; genus Diploptera; species Diploptera punctata. Next base: position 4,599,850 of record JASPKZ010010696.1, read on the forward strand.
TTATGGCACGGTGTATTAACCACTACTTGCCAAGGAGTATATAATAATGACTATAATGATAAGTTACTTCACATACGTGTAGACAGCTGTTACGAGCAGACAAAATACTAGTAAAAATGTTATTGGCCATTTGAATATAAGAACAGTTAAGTCCCGTAGACTGCGATGGGCAGGACATGTTGCGCGTATGGGGAATGAAAGACGTGCATGGAAACTTCTTGTAGGAAAGCCAGAAGGAAAACGCCCAGTTGGTAGACCAAGAATGAGGTGGGAGAACAACATTAACTATGATTTGAGGGAGGTGGATTATACAGGAAATGATTGGAAGGCATTGGCTCAGGATAGGGATGTATGGAGATCTTATGTCCGCGCGGCCATGAACCTACGGGTTCGATAGTGCCAGTGAGTAAGTAAGTAAGTATTGCACTTTAGTTAAATATTCTAAGGTAAATATTGTGCATATTAAATAACTGTTATAGTTCACCGCGTGTGGTCTCGAGGTAGCGTGCTGCCTTGTCACGCAGCGGGCCGGGTTCGATCCCCGGTCGGGACAGTTTCCTGGGTGAGGTTTTATCGGGGTTTTTCCTCACCTGTAAGACAAATCTCAGGAAACTTTAAGGCCCAATCTGTCCCCGAACATCATATAGCCATCGCAATCATCATCATTCTTATTCATCTTAAATTAAGCTTAGGATTATGGACTCTCCTGCCCCACCATTATCATCGAGACAATGCAACCCTGCCTTTCAGGCGCCTCAACTCTGAAGTGGGTAACAATTACGCCAATGCTAGGAGGAGAACACCAGAAATGTCCAATAGGATAACCTGGGACATTAAAAAACTGTTATATAGCCTACGCATATTGTAAAATTTTGTGAAACTGTTTTACATCACCATGTATATTTATTATTTTCCTCACAACAGAATGTAAAATTCTCGATAGAAGTATTAGAATATCTTGAAAGCAAGATCTTAATCCAATCTATTATCAATTAAAATGTTACAAAAATAAATTTTTAGCGTATTCCGAAAGAATGAACTATTTAGGCTGTTCTCATGAAAATATTAAAAAAAATAAAGATCTTTGCTAATTGCCAATATGTTTACTTACATATGCGAGGATTCAATTCCAGGAGTTCACCTGCATTAGTGGACAATTTAGGGTGAGAAAATGGCCAAGTTAGGATGAGAAAATGGACGTGTTAGTCTACACCAAATTAGTTTAGCGTTCATTTGTTTGTTAGCGCGTTTTTGTGATACGTTGGCTACACTGAGCAATAACTAATACATATTTTACATTGTAAATATGGCGATTTTAGGTTACTTTGAGCTCAATTTATCATTTCATGTTAAGGTATTTCGCACATTTTTTTGGGTAAAATTCAACATAATTATATTTCTCTCAGATAATTATTCACACATTTCAACAATGTATTGTGTGTTTTTCTGTTTTTTATTTGAATTTATGTAGATGGCACAGGGGTGTAGAATACCCCAGGGCTCTTACAGATTTTGTGACTACATTTCTGTTCTCAATACAAGAATACATCATTTGTGTAAAGTGGTCTATCGAAGCGGTGCTTAAATTGAAAATTGACCCATATTTATGTCATCTATCCACCAAATAGCGGAACCAAAGTGCAATGATTGGCATTAGAACACACTCGATACACATACACATATTTTCTCAGATATTGAATGCAGGTAATTAAATAGTGTACTATTTGAAACCGTAGAATATAAATTCTTGTATGTACTTTATATGTATTCGATGTGCACGGCAATTCTTCAAGACGAATTCCTATCCTTGCCAAACCTATTGTAACATGTTCCGCGTGATGATATCAGTGACGGCCTGAACGCGTCTTCGTATTCCCTGCAGTATCTGTATATCTGGTGGAACGTTAATATTATTCTTCATATAACCCCACAGGAAGAAATCTCATACTGTGAGATCCGGTATCCGGGATTATGTTGTTTGTGATCAGCAAGTCCAATCTATCGACGAAGCTAATGTAAATTTAGTTATAGTGGACTCAGTATTTTAGTTTACAGGCGCTTTGCTTTGTGGTTAGTTAGGTATATTTTGCACGGATAAGTATTTAGCATATCAAGTGGTGTTGTCACGTTTTATTCGCTGTCACTAACATACTATATTATAATAATACTGCAAAAGACAATAGTTGCAAAGGTGTTAAGATAGATAATATTATTATATCCATGCAGAGTTGACATGGAAACGTTATTTAAAAATGCGAAGACATTATTGGCAGAGTACTCTTTTCAGTTTTTGGTGATAGGTGCGGCAGAGAACTGTTTTAAGTTTTTGGTGAGAGGTGCGGCGGCGTCTTAGAAGACTATAACCACAATTCCCCGGCTCTGCCTGGCAGTAACAATATATTTTTTTTTAACTAGATGGAAACAGTTGACTTTGATGCCGCCTGGAAACTAAAAAACTGAGTCCAGTTTAACTCTGAATGTTCGAATAACATGTGGTGGTGCCCCGTCTTGTTGGAAAGTGAACTTTCTTTTTCGATTTGTTTCAAGCAGCCATTTTACCGACAATGTAATTTTTCCTCCGTCTTTTCAAATTTGAGTTCATTGTCTATACTCTATAGAAAATGTTCAGTCTTTCAACATTCCTAATCAAAATTACGACTACACAAAATCAGCAAATTATTTTTATGCGTCTTGTGATATAAATAGTTTAGGGACCCGACATGCTGACCAAATGTCACCCCATACTGGCTGGATCTGTTATTGACGCATGTGGATGTGAGTCCAGAAGCTGGTTCAAAAGCTAAGGTCCTTCTTGTTCCGTCGTGTCATAGACTTTAGAAGCACAATAAATCGATTCTCGAGGTGGGGTACACATTATAATAATTATTTTAACATTTATCGATGTCAGGTATTCCGGATCCACTTAAGATATTGATATAAAAAGTAAGTTCCATTCGGTATAGATTTTATTTATGTGGTAAACATAATACAAGTTTTTGCAATGTATTCTAAAACCGAAAGAAATTTGATCTCGCTTTTTTTTTTAATCGTCATGCTATTTAAAGTAGAGTTGGTTGTTACAGACACGTATGGACAAAAACATGGTGGAAAGGATGTGCCAATATAAATTTCCGCTGGCGTGATGTAGTACTACACGCGAGATTATTGCTACAACTGACATTACACTTCATCATGATGATATGTTTCGAGCGATTGGTGCAATATTTAATTATTTTAATCACTACATACAGCGTCACAAGAAGAAGCTTTGTTTGATAAGGATAATTAAAATTCCGGTCAGTTTCTGTAACGGTTAGAGCAAACAAAAGCAGGGAAAATGTATTTTAAAATACTGCTCGTCATCGTCTGTAACGTGGTCCAATACAGAGTAAGGGCCATTCACATAGCAACGATGACGTATGACATCAACATAAGATTTCCATTCCAATTAACGATGACAAAAAATCGCTAAAATATATATCTTTGCGCGATAGTGCGTTCTGTCGTACTTACAGCAATGACGATCATGATCGAAAGTTCCGATTCCGATTGAGGGTCTTTCCACATTTCAGCGGTTGCCCTTTTACCAGCCGGCTGCTGGCCCTTCACATCCACATGTGTCAATCACAGAGGTAGATGATCAACAGCCAGTGTAGGGGTGACATGTGGTTAGCATGTCGAGTCCGCCAGCCGTTATAGCTGGTTACTCAACCTGGAGCCGCTACTTATTGTAGCTACCCAATTGCCTCACGATGCTGGGTGGGCACCGGTCCCATACTGGCCGAAATACCATGAGAAAATGTCTTCCCCCATGGAGACTCGAACCAGCGTAAGTCCCGTAGCTCTGCGCCAAGGCTTCCTACCTTAACCGCTCGGCTACGGCGCGGGACTGATCGAAAGGTTCAATTTCCTAAATTTCGGGGTTGCCACCTATAAATAACTATACTGTAATATTACAAATTATATACCCAGTGCGGGAAGTAAAATCATTGCCCTTTATGTATCCTATGTACAATGTATATACTTGTAGAAAAATATATCCAAAAGATGGTGTTAATATACATTATACGAAACAAATCACTGCATTTTAAATTAACTGAAAATTGTTTGAAACAATATAAAACAATAAATTCGTACTTGCCGCCATATTATCCCTGATTGGTGTCATGGCCTGCTGTAGTCTCAACTAAATTATTTTCGGCATTTACCGTATAGACATTGGCCAAACTGTTAACGTTAGTCAGTTGTTTATAACAAAGATATTATTTTTACTATTATTTTTTTAAATACACCATCGTGCAAACAATAATGTACAACGCAAGTTTGTGAAGTGTTTTACAGAATCTCGGAGATTAAAAACCGAGCTATCTCTCGGTTTTTAATCATTTCCTCTCTTCTGTAAAAACCACTTCCCATCCTCGCATTGTAATTTACTATTTCCTCACAAGAAAGGAAACAGTTTATAATCTATAATCGTACCGGAATTGTTCGCGTTTTTCTCGGGGTTCTCCCGTTTATCGAATTTCATCTCACCACTACTTTACACTCTCTTTTCCCTCCCCTGCATGTAATTTTATTTCTCGTCCATTTTTCTCATATCATCCTTCACCATGTCTCTTGTTTGGAAAAATAGTTTGCTTGGCATCCACAGGTATTGAAAATATGTGGTTGCGGGGATTAGTGGGGCATACTATGGTTCTGCCTTATGACCGATTCTTATTAACATATCTGGTTTCCTAAAATATCAAGTAGCTCACTGTTTATTAGTCTTCTCCGTTCACCTGTCTGTTCATCTCTCTTTGGTTCAACAACTTTTCTGATAACTTTATTCTCAAATACTCGTAATCTTTTCTCCTCGCTTAAAGTAAGAGTCCATGTTTCGCATCCAAAGTAACCATAGTAAAGTAAAGTAATCCCAACAAACCAGGCCTCGGGAGGGCCCTTGGGGTAGTAGGAGGTTAAGGCTCCAACTTTTCTAGACAATCGACACTTGATGTCAGCCGGGTTGTCAGCCCTGCGTGACGGCCGCCTTTACCCCAGAACAAGCGTCTGGTACTCATTTCCGTTAGAGGCTGAGTCGACCCCAGGGCCATAGTGCCGCCAGAAGGTTTAGGTCAGTTTAAAAATCCTGACCCCACCGGGACTTGAACCCTCGACCTTCCGACTTGTAGCGCAGTGCCTTAACCACTACGCTACGGCGTAAGTGGAAGAATAACAGTTTTATATATTTTCTGTTTAACGTTTTTTAGATAAGGGGGACGAGAAGAGTCGCTGTAATGCATAATAGCACGCATTTCCAGAATTGACCCTATGTTTAATTCCTTTGTGCATCTCATTCCTATTTGTAATTATTGTTCCTAGGCATATGAATTGAGACACCTCTTCAAAATTTCTCTCGTTTGTTATTAACCGTCTATTTTTATTATATAATGCATTTCTATGTGTGAACATATATATATATATGTATATATATATATATATATATATATAAACGAATGTATGTCTGTCTGTCTGTTTGTCCTTTATTTATTTTATTTTTATTTATTTATTTAGATTACTACACCATTCATCCGATTGTGATGGGACATTTTACTAAATGTTTCCCGGGATGGTTTTAGGCTATGTGAGAGTTGTAATACTCAACACCTTCACCCATAAAATCATCCTTTGTAGTGAAAAAAACGTGTTTTTCGGAACTTTGTAGACGCTTAAATGGCTTACGCTGCCTAAACCATAACATACAGCCTACACCAAATTATTGTACACAGAATTGAATATCTCAAAAAATCTACAAAAAAAAAGTCCGCGACGGCATATGTCTATCCTTAAGGATAACTCAGAATAACCATTCTTATCTTCCAGCTCATTGATGCCAAGAAGATCGGGGTGGACTAGATTCCCGGGCAAACGTAGTGGCGCAAGGCGGGTATTATTTTACAGATAACTCTCAATAACCATTTTTGTCTTTCAGCTCATTTATGCCAAGAAGATCGGGAAAAGTAGATTCCCGTGCAACGCCGGGTAATCAGCACAGGGTGTCTAAAATAATTACGATAAAAATGTATAATTATTTTTCTTTTTACTTATTCAACTAAACATACAAATATATTTAATTTATTTAGGCGTCGCAGCGCACGCCTGGTATTAGCTAGTAGTTGATACAAGCTTAAAATATAGAATGTCCTCAAAATAATTATTTTTCCTGCAGCTGCTGTGCACTTGAACAACATCCATATACACACTACAGATTAACGTACAATTCTCCGTTTTTAAATTTAATGTATTCTTTAAATTATTGACTACGTCCTAAAGTTGAAGAAAATTCCTAGAATATGAGGAAGTTGAAGGGGAATGACAAAAAAGAATCAAGCAAAAAAAAGAAATGCACTTGTCATAAGTAATGCCACGAGTGATTTTGCAAATTATCGATAAATTCACGACTCACGAAGTGAGGAGTGAATTTATCTAGAGAATTTGGAAATCAAGAGTGGCATTTGTTAGGACTATTTAACGAATAAAATTAAGTTGTTTACTCACAAATCATTATTTAAATATCCATCCATCCATAGTAATTCTGCCCAAGGGCAGGTCTTTCACTGCAATCATAGCATTTCCATGCTATGCTTGCAGCTTTACTAGGGAATTGTAGGTGTGTTAGCTTCCTGTTGCTTTCCACACCGGTGAAGGATGATGATGATGATGATGATAATGATAAGGATGATGATGATGGCCGTATGATTTCGGGGACCGTTTGGGCCTTAAAGTTTTCCTGACATTTGTCTTACAGGTGAGGAAAAACCCCGATTAAAAACCTCACCCAGAAAAACTGCCACGACCGGGGATCGAACCCGGGCCCGCTACGTGACAAGGCAGCACGCTACCTCGAGTTATTTTAAAATATTTATATATTTAATGTAAACGGCGATGTTTGAAAACAAATGAGAAACGTTGTGTTTCATTTGTTTATCACTGCAACCAGATCATATTATTTATTGCCAAAGGATCGCAATATTGTAAGAATGCACCCTAGTGGAGAAAAAATGAAACATCATTACACTGTATATTAATTAATTTTTGATGTCCTAGAATGTAAATATGTCAATTATATTTTTCTAGAACGTTATTACCTGGAAAAAAAAAAAAAATACGTTTAAGGAAGTGCAAATAGTGTTTTTTTTTGCGGTATAATCAATTGCTAGCAATGTTTTTATATTATCTCCCACAACCACGATAAGGTTACATTCGTGTACTATACATACAATCTGGTAGCCACAAGGACCATTGTAAATAGTAATTATATGACCTATTCAGAATGTTAAAAAGGAGGAGCTTGATTTTACAGTGATGAAATTAAAGTGATAAAATCGAGGGGAAAAACTACTGCGATTGGTTGTAAATAAAAAAAATATTGAAATGCAATTGGCCATTGACTACCATTTGGGGCATGAATTAAATAGTCTCTTTAAATAGAACATCATGGAACATGATATAATTTAAATGAAAACATTTAAACACATTTATAAATTGTTTTAAGTAGCTCCTATTCTGGAATTTTCTAGAATTTCAAGATAATTTAAATGTATGTAGAGGTATGTGAAAAGACTACTCAGCTTACAGTCTGGTTAAAAAATATTTAAATGAATAAATTTCGTGTATGTGAGTTGATGCTCATTATTAATGGTAATAAGATATTTTAATCGAATATGCAAATTTTAAACTAACTAACGTACTCACAATATCGAATCCCAAATGTTCCTGGAAGAGGAAACATACAATTTTTAACATATTCAAAAGTATAAAGCCCAGATTTATTAATTCTTTAGTAATTACTCCAATAGCGGACACAGCAGACGTTGTCCAGCCCGAATATTCAATTCTCGTGCCAAAGCCGGGCGATAAAAATATAAGCTACTATTTTTTACCATAAAATGCACTAATTAAGACGTATTAAATAATTTCGCAAGGAAATTGCTCATTGCCATCTGTTAAGCGTGCATAATTCCGTCGCATTGTTGTCGCGCGGAATATGTCGATAATGCAGATGACTACACATCTGACATTAAAAAATCCTATAACCCGATCGCAGCGTCACCTACTGAGTCCAATTGTGAATCTAAACCGTCTAGGGACCACTCAAACACACATAAAACATTTCATCCAAATCGGTGCAGTCGTGTCAGCAGTTTTTGATTTTCACTTCTAATTGTCGGATTTCGCTCATGTTTGAATAATACCTACCCCGGTTTATTTTAATATGAGCGATTTTTAAATTTTCACTTCAGGTGAACACATACACCTAATGATTTTAGAGGGTCCAATTGTGAATCTGGAACCATCGAGGGACCAATCAGACACACATCAGTCGTTTAGGAGGAGTAGAGTGACAAACACACGTACAGTAGAATCATATACCGGTATATAAAGGTATATGGACAGATGGATGGATGATTAGATGAATGGATGGAGAGAGTGATGGCTATAAGGACAGATATATGAATGTATGGATGGAAGATAGATAAAAAAAAGGTAAAATAATTCCTACTTCAGATCTTAGGAGGCCATTGGTGTACTAAGAGACAATAGGCACAAGATTTGAGTGAGATGTCAACTCTACGTGACGGCTACCTTTATCCCCAGAACATATGTCTGGTACTGATTTCAGTAGAGGCTGAGTCGACCTCGGGCCGTGATGTCACCAGAAGGTTTAAATGAATACCGTATGAAATATAATTGTTTACCAAACACGCTATAGTTATTTGTAAATATTTAAACATCAATAATTATTTTCAATTTATATATAAATCCTGGCGCTTTCGGGACCGAAACCTCAAGCTTGCGGCTTGTAATATATTGCCTTAACCAACTCCAGATACATAGATTATTGTATTTTTTGTAAGCCCTTGTTTTCCTCAACGAGATTTAGGCACTCTCCCCCTACAGCGAAGTAATTGAACCATACTAATTTAGTTATACTTGTTTTCGCATAGATGTCATTGGAGTGGCCCGTGGTCAGCGTTCCGCCTCATTCTGACATCTAGAAACCAAGGTAGTACTAGGACGGGAAAATTCGGTAAATTTTGCTTAGAGGCCTTTTTATTCAGGCTTAAGAATCTTTTCAATTCACACATAGAAATACATTTTAAAAGGAAATGGACCTAATGACAAATGAGGGACATTCTGAAGATGTGGCTGAATTTAAATACCTAGGAACAATAATTACAAATAGGAATGGGATGCACAAAGGTATTAAATATAGGCTCAATTCTAGAAATTCATGTTATTATGCATTACAGGGACATTTGTCGTCCCAACTTCTCTAATAAACGTTAAACTGAAAATATATAAAACTGTTATTCTCCCAGTTCTATTATATGGATGCAAAACATAGACTCATACTATAAGGGAGGAGAAAAGATTATGAGGATTTGAGAATAAAGTTGATAGGAAAATGTTTGGACCAAAGAGAGATGAACAGACATGCGAATGGAGAAGACCATACATAAAAGTGAGCTATATGATCTTTATAGAAAATTATATACAATTAGAACACTTAAGCAATGGGCAGGATATGTGGCACGATTGGGGAATGAAAGAGGGGCATGGAAGCTTCTTTTAGGAAAACCAGATGGAAAACGGTTCGTTGGTAGGTCAAGAAAGAGGTGAGATAATAATATTAAGCATGATTTGAGGGAAGTAGATTATTCAGGGCATGATTAGTAAACTATCCATCCATCCATAGTAATTCTGCCCAAGGGCAGGTCTTTCACTGCAATCATAGCATTTTCTTGCTATGCTTTGCAGCTTTATAAGGAATTGTAGGTGTGGTAGCTTCCCGTTGCTTTCCACACCGGTGAAGGATGATGATAAGGATGATGATGATGATGGCCATATGATTTCGGGGACCGTTTGGGCCTTAAAGTTTTCCTGACATTTGTCTTACAGGTGAGGAAAACCCCCGATAAAAACCTCACCCAGAAACCTGCCCCGACCGGGAATCGAACCCGGGCCCACTGCGTGACAAAGCAGCACGCTACCCCGAGACCACAGCGGTGAACTAGTAAACATTAGCCCAGGATAAAAATGTATGGAGATGTTACGTCTGCGGGGCATGAAGCTATAGTTTCGATAGTGCCAATGAATTAGTTAGTTATATAATTGTAAAATGTAAATAAATATTCGTGAAAATTATGAGTTACGAGGAATTATTTGCAAATTGACTATAAAATGCAGGTGTTGTGTTTGAAGTTGGTTTGCATTTCGGAAAAGGTGAGAATTACCAGGAACTGAGATTACATTGAACGCTGGGTAATTGCACTTGGATGGTGGAAGGCGAATTAACAAACAAGTCACTCAACTCCTGATAGATACCTTTATAAAAAAAAGAGGGAGAGTAAATATTTTTCATGTTCTACCAAAATAAGAGGAAAGCCGCCTTTATTCAACTAATGACTGTCTTGAACCAACAGAAGTAGCAGCATAGGATGCAGGTTATGTTCTTCCGCCCCTCATCTCCCCTATGTGCTATATAAAACTGAGTTGCCCATCTTGGGATTACTCACTCTCAAGTTCAAGTTCAGTGCACTCAACAAGGTAGTTCCTACATACACGGCACCAAATTCTCAGCACAGCAGGTGAGAGATGTGTTCAACCATACCTATTGACAATATCTTAAAATATAAAATTATCGAATATTCACCTGAAAGGTCCATCATTTTATATTTTAATTTTGAATAATATCTCAACGGAACACATCATGAATCTTATATCTTAACACACTAGAGTAGGAGATTTTTAACTTTTTCTGTCAGGAGTTCCCTCATCCGCCATAATCAGAACGCACCTCTCTGTCAAAAATCAAAATGTGTACAGATTAAAAAAATTAGTTGTGCAAATCATTTTTTTATTTACCAGAAATTGACCGAACGCAAAAATAATGTTATAAATTCGGGAACAAATAACAATAATTATTATTATTATGTATTTAATAAATAAGTTTGGTCTGTATTCTTCTTACTTCATACATCTTTTAGACAAGTGTTTCAAAGCATATTTGCTCCATCTTCAGTTGGTACAGGAAGATGGAGCAAACATGCTTTGAAACATATGTCTAAAAGAAACAACTATATGAGGTAAGAAGAATACAGACCAAACTTATTTTTTAAGTAAAACCTCATAATGTTATTTTCTATTGTATTTTTTTTTAAAAATAGCAGTTTTCACAATGTTTCACATCTTTCTACGCCCCAATTATCATACTATCTTTCTTCTCCATATCACACTGTCATTTGAATCTCCATCGTCCAATCCTTTTTCCCCTCATAGTGCTAAAAAAAACACCATCAAATCATGTTATTTTTGGCCGTCTTGTTCTTCTACCAAATGGCACCCATTCTAGTATTTTTACGAATGTCTTTTGTAATTATTTTTACATAACCGTACCATTTTAATTGTTTAACAATAGTAATACAATGATAATAATAATAATAATAATAATAATAATAATAATAATAATAATAATAATAATAATAATAATCCTTTACTTAAGCTGCAAAAATAAGACAACATCCCGCGATATTTGGGACGAGAGGCAAGGAGCGTAACCACTCGTCCACCGCGACCGACTGTTCATAATTATAATTAACATTTTAGGTGTGTAGCCTGGATCCAAATTTAACATGAATGATAGACTTTAATTCAATTTGTACAATGCATTACAATTGTTACAATTTTAGTGATTATGAAAATTACTTATACCGCTGTAACTTTAGTCCGTCCATACATCAATAAAAAAGTACATGTAATTTTTACTATGGGTAAAATATGTTTAATTTATTAATCATTAATGGAGAATGTGTATCATTAATAGTTTTAATGTAATTAGCCAGTGTAAATTCAGTGTGTAAAGTAAGATATTCAAATAATAGTAAATGATAATATGACAAATGAATTACACTTTATTCCATTCATAAAAATTAATAAACATACCTAGTCATTTCGATGGAAGTTTATTAGTGCAGAATTAAGTATTGTGTAAATATAAGTGTATTTATAATGAATAAATAAATATATAATTAAATAACAATTTACATGTTTATGTCTGCCGCGGTGGACTAGTGGTTATGTTCCTTGCCTCTGGTTTCGAGGTTCGCGGGTTCAAACCCGGCCGGGGTTCTTTGAATTAATTTTTAGAATATAAAAAACCCATGGAGCAAGTCCTCCGGTAGGGACTTTCAGCCGTGGGTCCCGACTATGAAGATTTTCAGGCTTGTATCCTTAAGTCTGAATAAAAATGCCTCTATGCAAAATTTTCCGATCTCGTCGTCCTATAATATCCTTTTTGCAATGGCGACCATTTTTCAAAGTTCAACTTTCTACATTTCGGGGTTGCCAACCTAAATAACTATACTGTAATATTACATTTACACCCACGTGCGGGAAGTAAAACCACAGCCATCTATGTATACCATGTACAATATATATACAGAAAATATCCGAAAGGTAGTGTTAATATACATTATACGAAACAACTCATTGCATCTTAAATTAACTGAACATTATTTGAAACAATATAAAACAATAAATACGTACTTTCGGCCATCTTATCAATAATTGTTCTGAAGGCCTCCCGTTGTTTCAACTAATAAACATTGCCCACACTGTTAACGTTAGTCAATTGTTTATAATGAATGCAAATATTTCCAACAAGATGTTATTATTTTACTATTATTTATTATTTCGAAAACACCATTGCGCAAAAAATAATGTACAACGCACGTTTGTGAAGTGTTTTACAGAATATCGGAAATTAAAAACCTCCCTATCACTCGGTTTTTAAACATTTTTCCTCGATTCTGTAAAAACCACTTCCCAACCTCGCATCGTAATATACTATAGTTGCCTGCTAGATGTCTCATTGGGTCGGTATGTTGGCCGCATAACATTAATGACATCTATGGGCAAATAAACGTAACTAAATTAACTTGGTCTAGTAACTCCTAACAAAGGAGAAGCTCCTTATTCGCGAGGGATAAGTTCCGCAAATATACCGCGAATACAGAAACCGCGAATGGAATGGCCATTTGAATGGGTATATAGGTGATATGTTCCAAGGTTACAGAATAAAATAAAAATTATTAAAATAAAATCAATTAATGAGAGATTTTGAACAATTTCTATTAATTATTACTGTCAGGTTTAGGCAAGAACTTAAAGAACTAAGTAATTTTTTTTCCTGTTTTGCCGCTTTTAAAAGGTCTTTCAATTATGATTGATATTTAGTTGTGAATTCTGCGATAGAATTCCTTATTTTGTCTTCGAATTTCTTGATTCATTAACATTGAAACAGCGTGATATAGACGCAAAAGACTCGCCAACGCGCATAAACGGTCAAGCATTTGTATTTTTACTTTAAGTGGCAACATTAATTTTTTTCTCTTCGGTATTCATTTTTCTTTTTTTTACTCAACATTATAAATTAGGAACAAAGCACAAGAGACACGTTCTATTCAATCAAAATTATGACAACGAATGGCAAGTTGAAACAATAATATACCGAAGGTGGCGATGGAAGCATTTATCAAAGTGCATATCAGTACGTGAAAAACGACAACAGCGTTTAACAATGAACTTTAGGGTTAGTGGCACAGTAAGGTTTGTTTTCTTTTGATATTACACTGGTCAACATCATTTTTGTCTCATGAGTATCAATGGTTGTACTTAATGCAGGTTTTTTTATCGTGTTTTCAAATATGTATTCGGAATTTCTCCATCACCCATAGTTTTTTTTATTTCAATTTCAATTAATGGATTTAAATAATTATTTTTTTAATAAACGTCTTTTCGTCCATTTGTCCATTGTAAAATAAAACCAAATGAGCTAACTCAAATGGTTTCAGCTATGGAAAAGATATATCAAGGCAAATGGAATCCTAACATGCTGGTCAATTATTGTTGGACCATCAAGAGTGATGCTCCACAGGCGAAATATAACAGAAAATAGTAATTTATTACTTTCTAGGTGAGTCCGAATGTTCGAATATTGTGTAGTTACGAATGTGGAAAATATTAAAGTGTTTGAAATTATAAATTCATGTCTCTCGGAAATCTTGCGTGATGGAGAAAAACCGATATCATATTTGAATTCAGGAGAAAAAAATACTATCAGAATCACATATTTTTTTCTTTCTGAGACAAAAAAAAAGTTTCTTTTTTGTTGCTCAGTGTTATTTTATTTGTCCATTTGGTTCCATCCATAGTAATTCTGTCGGAAAGCAGGTCCTTCACTGCAATCATATACTTTTCATGCTATGCTTGCAGTTTACTAGGGAATCGTAGGTGTGGTAGCTTCCCGTTGCTTTCCACACCGGTGAAGGATGATGATTATGATAATGATAAGGATGATGATGGTCATATGATTTCGAGGACCGTTTGGGCCTTAAAGTTTTCCGTCTTACAGGTGAGGAAAAACCCCCATAAAAACCTCACCCAGAAAAACTGCCCCGACCGAGGATCGAACCCGGGTCTGCTACATGACAAGGCAGCACGCTACCTCGAGACCACAGCGGTGGACCTGATGGTTAATAAAGGACACTAATCCTTCTAATATACCGACTGAATCCGAGAATAAAGACATATTTAGCCGCGAATACAGGAACTGTGTCGCAATTTTTTAACTCGAGAATAAGGAACTTTTACTGTATATCAAAGTAATGATTTGTTGTAGTGAATTATACAACTTCTTAATACCTCTATCCCTGAAAACTAACACATTGGCACTGTAGAACTGTAGGTTCATGCGTGGATATAAGCCCTCCATACAACTCCGTCATGGGCTAATGTTTTTGAATCAATCCCTATACAATATATCTCCCTGAAATCATGGTTAATGTTAATCTATTATGTCTGGTTTCCCATAAAGATCATGTAGCACACTGTTATGCAGTCTACTCCATTCACCTGCCCATCTCTTCTTGGTTCTAAAATTTTCCTAAGAACCTTTTTTTTGTCAATTGCTTTTAACTTTTTGTCCGCCCTTAAGTAAGATCCCTTATAATATAACTGGGAGATAACAATGTTACGTATCTTCTTTTAAATGTTTTTTGAGAGAAGTTGGGATGAAAATAGTCCCTGTATTGAATAACATCATGCACTTCCAGAATTGAGCCTATGTTTAACTTCTTTGTGCATCTCATTCCTATTTGTATTTATCGTTTCTTTGTATTTGAATTTAACCACTTCTTCAAATTTTCCATCATTTGTCATTAACTGTCCACTTTCATTACATAATGTATTTGTATGTGTGGCCATATATTTAGTTTTATTGATGTTCTCTCTCAGTACCAATTTCTTAGTGTTACTCAATAGAGTGTGCGTGTTGGCCCTTAGTATCTCCCTGCTATCATCTAATAATATATCATCAGCATACACTCCATCCATAGTAATTCTGCCCGAGAGCAGGTCTTTCACTGCAATAATAGCATTTTCATGCTATGCTTGCAGCTTTACTAGGGAATTGTAGGTGTGGTAGCTTCCTGTTGCTTTCCACACCGGTGAAGGATGATGATGATGGCGATAATGATAAGGATGATGATGCTGGTCATATGATTTCGGGGACCGTTTGGGCCTTATAGTTTTCCTGACATTTGTCTTACAGGTGAGGAAAAACTCCGATAAAAACCTCACCCAGAAAAACTGTCCCGACCGAGTATCGAACCCGGGTCCGCTGCTTGACAACGCAGCACGCTACCTCGAGATCACAGCGGTGGACAGCATACACTAATAGCTTATTAATACCATTGAGTTTTAGTCTTATTTATCTTCTAAAATTTTGATGGGATGCTCTAGTACAAAATTATACAGTAGAGGAGACAGTGCATCTCCTTGCTTTAACCCATTGTGAATTTCAAAAGTAAGTTACCTCCTGTAATAACTTGTTTTTGATAAGGATAATGTTTGACTTAAGTTGTGGATCCCGTGTCTGGGGATTTCCGGGCTCATAAAAGAATATTAAATCCAAATTAAAGCGTCTGAGGAAAATTTAACCAATCTTTCCCACCCAAGTAATAACTTTGTTGCCTACTAAGTGTTACCTTTGAGGCGATGAGCTAACCACTTGTCAAATAGTTGGCATATGTAGGCCCAAATAGTTCCTGTAAACCATCTGACCTTCATAATCATCCATATCATATTCGCCTTCGTTTTCTCGAAGGTGGCCCTGGCATAGAGCTGATCGCTCATCCAGAGAGGCCTCCATGTCCTTGTGTGTTGAAAAAGTATGTGTGAGATCCAGAGTTTAAAATACTTACGACAGGTCGTGTTACCTACAAAGGAAGAGGTTAAACGACGGTAAGAAAGAAATATTTATTTGCAAAGTCATCATCATAATCATCATCATCTTCCTTACAGGAAATAGGCAATCTTACATGTTCCGTCTTCACACTGTTAGAATCTCTTCCTCGGACGTCCCATATCTCTTCTTCCTTGAGGTTGATAGTTATATGCTAGTGCTAGGATTCTTTCGTTATTCATACGATCCAGATGGGCTCTCCAATTGTCTTTATATTTCTCTATTTTCTTATTTAAGTTGTATATATTCAATTCGTCTCTTATATATTTATTTCTTATCAGATCCATTTTTTGTGCAGCCTTTTACCCTACAAAGGAACCCCATTTCAGCCG
Source organism: Diploptera punctata (assembly GCA_030220185.1). Lineage (NCBI taxonomy): Eukaryota > Metazoa > Arthropoda > Insecta > Blattodea > Blaberidae > Diploptera > Diploptera punctata. The sequence goes on from JASPKZ010010696.1 coordinate 4,616,527, forward strand.
ATTGAATCTTAGTTACATCTCTTTCCTGCAATATCCAAGACTCTCTATCGAACATTAATACCGGCACAGCCATTATCTTACAAAACTTTAATTTTGTTTCTCTTCTGGTTTTATTCTGGAGAGTTGTATTTATTGTCCCACACATTGACTGAAATTTGTTGAATTTGGTATCTAAGACTCTGTCTCTATCAAAAGTTTCAAAATAATTTAAGGACAGAATTTAAATTAGAATTCTCTGCAGATTGAAATAACATTTGTTGTTTGTAGGAGATAAACGAGTTGTAAACAAATCGTGCTCATAACGCTGTAACGGGTTTTGAATTCGCTCATTTGTCAGATGACTGTGTAGACTTGCAGTCACGAAAAAAATGTCAGGTGAAAATTGCAGGCTGTGTCATCGTCAATCTGTTCATTGCTTATATATCTGTCATGTAAAAATATAAAGTGATCCCACTATAGGCCTTCGGAAATAGTGAGGTTAAGTTTCCTATCTTTCTAGACATTCGGAACACAGGTGTCAACTGGATTGTCAGCCTGTGTAACGGGCGCCTTTACCCCCAGAATATACGTCTTGGACTTATTTCAGTTTGAGGTTGATTGGACCCCAGTTCCATGGTGCCTGCAGAAGGTTTAGTTTAATTTAAAATTTTTGACTCCACCGGTTGGTAGTTCCTGCATCACTTTATGGGAGTGAACATCCTTGGAAGAAGAAAAGGCTGCATAAGATTGGATCGGACGAAGAATGAATATATAAGAAAGAGTTAAATAGATGTCCACTGAATGATAAAATCAAAGAATATAGAGATACATGGTTTAGACATTTAGAAAGAATGAACGTAATATGATTACCCCAAGAGCAGCATTTAACTAAAGTCAAGAGGTTCAAGGAAGGTAGGAAGGCCAGTGAAAAGATGGATATAACGACTGTGAGGTGGAATAGGTAATTTGTCTAGCCCGTGAAGTGAAGAAGAAGAAGAAGAAGAAGAAGAAGATTCCACCGGAATTCGAACCTTTGACTTTCCAGCTTGTAGTATTCGTTTGTATTCTAGCAAGCAATTGATAAACTGCACAGCCTTCCCAAATATAAATACTACTCTGTTATTATATTAAATAATATATATATATATATATATATATTTTTTTTTAATGTTTGAACTGTGCACCGCTGTGGTCTCTAGATAGCGTGCTGCCTTGTCAAACAGCGAGCCCGTGTTCAATCCCCGATAGGGACAAGTTAGGTGGGTGACTTCTTTGGGGTTTTTTCATCACAATACAAATTAATTCTCGAAAAGAAAATATATTATAACTGTTTTTAATCTCCACACTTCAAGTACATTACATCATCATCATCCGGTATCATGGCAGCTGCCGCGTCTTCCGGAAACCAAACGCCATTCCTCTCTATCCATCCATTGATCTTCCTCCATTCCTCTGATATTCATAGCTGCTTGTAACCCTTCTATCCAAGTTTTCTTCGGTCTTCCTCTCTTCCTCCTTTCTATTAGGATCCATTCCATAACAATTTTTGGCAATCTTTGCTCTGGCATTCGTTTGACATGACCATACCACTGCAATCTTTTCTTTTCTATGATGTCTATGATGTCCGGCTCCTCTTGTACACCCATAATTTCCCTTATTTCTTTATTTCGTATTATATCCATTCTAGATTTTCATTAAGCTAATTACATCTGTCTACAATAGCATATCAGCCCAATTTTGGGCCTTAGCTTCTCCTTTGTTAGGAGTTACTAGAAAAGTTAATTTAGTTACGCTTATTTCCCTGCATATGTCATGAATGGAATGCTGTCAACATACCGACCCAATTAGACATCTAGTAGGCAACTAAAGTTTTGAAATTTTATAGGAAAAATTACTATGAGGATTAAATTAAGATTTAAGAATTCAAGATTTAAGATTAAGAAATCTTTACTAAAGTGTTAGGGCCTACTAGGATGATAAAGTTCGGTTAATTTTGTTTACAAGCCTCTTTATTTAGCCTTAAGCTTCTTTTACAATCCTGAAAATCTTCAGACGCTGATCCCACGGCTTAAAGTCCATTCCGGAAGACTTTTTCCATGGATTTTTCCTTCCTAAAAAAAATCCATCGATTCCGGCCGAGTTAAACCCGCAACCCTCGAGACCGGAGGCAATTAACATAACCACTAGTCCTATCGGTGATGGAAAGATAAAAGTAACTTTTTTTTTTATTTCAGGATTGTTTCTGTTATATACACAGGTATCCTCAACGAAAATATACAATTTTTTTTTCTTCCACACTTCCCGATCTTGCGTGCCTGCTTCTGTCATATTCCTCTTCTTCATGTTGTCTTGAATTCCCTTTATCCACGTTGGTTTTGGTCTACCATGTTTCCCTTTTCCAGGGGGTATCCATTACAATACTTCTTTGTTTGTTTCCGAGTCCCTTCTTTTCATTATATGATCTTAGTTGGATTTCTTCAATTTTTTGTAAATATCCTTTTATACATTCATTATTTATTTTGCTGTATTATTTTTTATTTTGTCTAATTTTGATATTCTTGCCGATATTCTTAAAATGTCCATTTCTTTGATTAATAGTAACTTTTTTAGAACATTAATTTGTGATTAATTAGTCAATTATTTTGATTAAAAGACTAAATTACCTTAGGGATAATAGCGTAACACAGTGGCCGACTAGTAATTAAGCTAATTGGTAAAAATTAATATTCTAGCAAGAAAGCAAGGAAGATCTTAATAGAATATGAAATCACAGTTGTTTTGTTTGAAACTGATAGTTGTTACGCTTGGCCTCTCTGGTGTTACTTGGCGTGTTTATATTCTAATTACTGTAGTTCACACCAACTGGCCATTTAAGATATGTTAATTTCTTGAAGATACAGGAAATGTACATTTATGTTTTTTTCCAGGATGAATTTCCGGGCGTTACTGCTAGCGGTACTGGTGTACTGGAGCGACTCTGCCAGTGGTTTTGGAGGGGCAGATGACCGGTATATAAAGAAATACGCCATGATGAAGGTCAGCACATTCCTACACATCTTCTGTCTGTTCTATCTTGATTATAGCAACTTACAGATCTTCACTTAGATATCACCCATCACGTACAGATACATCATCTAACCACAACTCTAAAATTAAGTTCAATTTATATCTGCTATTAAAGAAGAAAACATTCAATCAACATTCGACGGTTTATTGGTACCATCATACTTTATGAAAGGTTATTCGTTATTTTTGAAAAGGATTTTGCGGCGGACTGCAAGCAAGTCGCCGGGAAGTAAAATCTCATTTACATAGCCCCTCAATTCAAGCGCGCAGATTTCTCAACTTCAATGACAGTTGTGATTTTTAATAAAGATGGCCCGAAATGCGATACAATATATCTTTAATTCATGTCTTATGGCGAAATTTAATTTAAATTATTCCGAAAATAATTACTTACTTACTTACTCACTGGCACTATCGAACCCGTAGGTTCATGGCCGCGCGGAGATAAGCTCTCCATACATCCCTATCCTCAGCTAATGCTTTTCAATCATTCCCTGTATAATCTACTTCCCTCAAATCATAGTTAATGTTATACTCCCATCTCATTCTTGGTCTACCAACTGGGCGTTTTCCCTCTGGCTTCCCTACAAGAAGCTTCCATGCAAGTCTTTCATTCCCCATACGTGAAACATGTCCTGCCCATCGCAGTCTACGAGACTTAACTGTTCTTATTATATCTGGCTTCCTATAAAGACCATGTAGTTCATTGTTATGGAGTCTTCTCCATTCACCTGTCTCTTCATCTCTCTTTAGTTCAAAATTTTTCCTAAGTACTTTATTCTCAAATACTTGTAATCTCCTTTCCTCCCTTAAAGTAAGAGTCCATGTTTCGCACCCATATAGTATAACTGGTAGAATAATAGTTTTATATATTTTCAGTTTAAATTTTTTGAAATGAGTTGGGACATCAAGAGTCTCTGCAATGCATAATAGCACGCATTTCCAGAATTTAGCCTATGTTTAATTTGTGCATATCATTCCTATTTGTGATTATTGTTCCTAGGTATTTGAATTCAGCCACTTCCTCAAAATTTCCCTCATTTGTCATTTACCCTCATTCCGAAAATAATTATGCATGAATATTTAATCAGCAAAATCTGGTCGTTGTTTTAATACTAGATTTAGTAATAGTAATTAGGCCTATAATTTTGAAACTTAAAGAATTTCAGAGGAATTTGTCCCCGGATTGGCATTATCTTTAAGTGAAACTTAAAAAGTACATATATATATGTTTGTGTTAGGATTCCTGAGTTGGTCAGATGGTTAGAACACTAAACGTACAGAGTTTAGAGAGTCGAGTTCAAATCCCAACTCATGCATTTATTTTCCTTTTCATGTCATATTTGCCTTCATTGCCAAATGTCAAAAATATAGTTATAACATTTAAATATACAAGCGTTACTGCTATAAAGTAAATATTCTCTTTAAATATATGCTTAGGCCTACTTGTTATAGTGGCCACAAGCAAGATGGCAGTTGGAACGATATCCTGTTACCTCTCGTGTAAATTCAGAATACTACATATATAAGAAAAATAAATGTTTGTGTTAGGATTCCTGAGTAGCTCAGATGGTTAGAGCGCTAAACATACAGAGTTTAGAGACTCAGTTTCAAATCCCAACTCAGGCATTTTTCTTTATATGTCATATATATATATAGTAATTCTGCCCGAGGGCGAGTCTTTCACTGCAATCATAGCATTTTCATGCAATGCTTTGCAGCTTTACTAGGGAATTATAGGTGTGGTAGCTTCCCATTGCTTTCCACACCGTGAAGGATGATGATGATAATGATAAGGATGATGTTGATGATGACCGGGTGATTTTCGGGGACCGTTGGCTTCCTGACATTTGTCTTACAGATGAGGAAAAACCCCGATAAGGACCTCACCCAGGAGCCTCTCCTGACCGGGATTCGAACCCGGGCTCGCTGCGTGACAAGGCAGCACGCTACCTCGAGACCACAGCGGTGGAATATATATATATATATATATATATATATATATAGAGAGAGAGAGAGAGAGAGAGAGAGAGAGAGTAGACCAAAAATCGCCATTCATTACATAGTAGAGTAGATGCAATAAATGGGTAGTGACTTTTGGCCCATTCTCTATATATACGAGGGGAGCACGCAGTACACTACAAGCCGGTAGGTCAAGGGTTCGAGTCCTGGTGGGGTCAGGATTTTTAAACTGACCCAAACTTTCTGGCGGCACTATGGCCCTAGGGTCGAGTCAGCCTCTAGCAGAAATGAGTAACATACGCTTGTCCTGAGATAAAGGCGGCCATCTCGCAGGATTGACAATCCGACTGGCGTAAAGTGTCAGTTATCTAGAAAAGTAGGTACCCAAAGGCCTCCTAAGGCCTATAGAAAAATCACACACTTTTGACATCACACGAACAATCATATCATATCCGCCTTGTTTAGTATGACGGTATGAGCGTTTTTACTGCTTGTGTTGTCTCGAAGGTGGCACGGCATTGAATTGATTTCATCCGAGTGGTCAAAAAGCAAGTGTGCGCTCCAATGTTTTAAATCCTATCCCGACAGGTCGTCCCTGTAGGCCCCCTGTTGCGCGGAGCTCATAAAAATACCTGCAAAGAAAGAGGTTCAATAAAGGTAAATAGAGAAAGAGATGTATTTATTTCAAGCTTCAACTTGTAAATTAAATTTATCCGACCAAATCAATAAAATGCTTCAATATATTTACGTATAAACACGCCATAGGAGTTTAGAAACTTGAAGATGTCCTATTGTGTGTATAGGATTTGGTTCCTTTGAAAATAAACGAATTTGCAATAGAGTGACTAGCAAATTTGGGAAGAATGAGACATTGTTAGTGGATGCAAATGTAAATTCATCCCAGGTGTGAGGTAATGGTGAGAAAAAATTGCTTGAATGCCTGGGTATCTGCGAGATGCAGCAAAGCGGAATGACCAGTATTCACTTAGTTCATTGTTCTCGCGTTTTCTTCTCTTGGAAACATACATAATTTATAAGTCCGAGGTCAGCGTCCCGTATCCTCACGGATATCTTAAATCTGTCCCTTTAAATGGACCATTAATTTTAATCAAACTGAACTTACAATTAATTGTTGTATGATGTAAGTAAATAAATCAGGAGTCAGACAGGCTTGTAGTCTCTCACCTACACTTTTTTGTTTTTATATTGATGACGTAATTAACAAATGAAGAATGAAGTACCTCTGAGAATACCAATTAGTGTAAATAAGAAGATAAATATATTGCTGTATGCAGATGATATCGCAATAATACCGGAAAATGAAGAGAACTTACAATGTTCAGTATATAAGTTGAGTCAAATTGGCAGCGAATATAACTTGAAAATATTCACACAAAAAAAAATAAAGACCCATCGAGAACATACTGTACCCTACAACATAATAATAGAATACAAAATATTGGAACAAGTATCTAATTTTGATTATCTTGAATGCAATGTAAGTTCAGATAGAGACAGAGACATAGAAACCAAATTGAACAAATTTCAGTCAACGTGTGGGACAATAAATACAACTCTCCACAATAAATCCCGAAGAAACACATAATTAAGTTTTATAAGATAATGACCGTGCCTATATTAACGTTCGGTAGTGAGTCTTGGTTATTACAGAAAAGAGACAGAAGTAAGATTCAAATCGGCTGAAATAAGGTTCCTTCATAAAGTAAAAGCTGAACAAAAATGCATCTGATAAGAAATGAAGATATGAGAGACGAATTGAATATATACAACTTAAATGAGAAAATAGAGGAATATAAAGACAATTGAAGAGTCCACCTGGATCGTAAGAATAACCAAAGAATCCCAGCACTAGCATATAACTATCACCTCAAGGAAGAAGAGATGTGGGAGGTCCGAGGAAGAGATGGTTCTAATAGTGTGTAGACGGAACAGGCTAGATTACTTAATCCCTGCATGGAAGATAATGATAATGATGATGTAAGCTAACTGGAAGACTACATAACAGTGAACTACATGATCTTCATAGGAAGTCAGATATAATAAAACAGTTAAGACTCATAGACTGCAATGGGCTGGACATGTGGCACGAATGGGGACTGAAAGAGGTGGATGGATGCTTCTTGTAGGAAAACAAGAGGGAAAAAGCTCAGTTGGTAGACCAAGAATGAGGTGGAGAATGTTATTAACTATGATCTGAGGAGGGTAGATTATTCAGAGAATGATTGGAATACATTAGTTCAGTATAGGGATGCATGGAGAGCTTATGTCCGCGCGGTCATAAACCTACAAGTTCAATATTGCCAACGAGTTAGTTATGATGCAAGCAACTAACAAACAGGCAGGCCAAGAAAGAGGTGGGAAAATAACTTTAACCATGATCTGAGAGAAGTAGATTAAAAAGAGGGTGATTGGAAAACATTAACTCGTGATAGGGATGGATGGAGAGCTTATGTCCCCGCGGCAATGAACCTACGGGTTCGAAGGTGCCAGTGAGTTAGAGTTAGTAAGATGTTAGTAAGTTTTAGTAAAATTTACTTACAGTTATTGCTAACTTGGATTGTAAGTTGACATTCCCACAGTTAATCTACTTGTAATTTCTGTGGGAAGTAAAACAATCTCAAATTTAAAATATTGACCAATGACACTAACTCACTGCACTATCTAACCCATAGGTTCATGGCCGCGCGGGAATTAGCTCTCCATGTATCCTTTATCCTGAGTCAACACTTTCCAGTCATTCCCTGTATAATTTAACGCCCTCAAATCCTTGTTAACGTTATTCTCCCACCTCATTCTTGGCTATGAACTGGGCCTATGTCCCTTTTAATTTCCCATTCGTGCCAAATGTTTTGTCCATCGCAGTATACAAACCTTAACTCTTTCTATTACATCCACCTTCCCATAAAGGTAATGTAGGTCAACTGTTATATAGCCTTCTCCATCCATCTCTCTGTTCATCTCTCTTTGGTCCAAAAACTTTCATACGAACTTTATTCTCAAATACTCGTAATGTCTTCTCCTACCTTAATGTAACAAAGAGTCCGTGTTTCACATCCATATAATTTAATACCGTGTAACGGGAGAATAACTATTGTATATATTTTTTACTTTTTTTTTAGAGAAGTTGGGTTGTATATAGCCCCTGTAATGCGTAATAGCATGCATTTCTAGAATTAAGCCCATGTTTAATTTCTTTCAGCATTTCATTCCTATTTTTAATTTTTGTTCCTAGATGCTTGAATTCAGGCAGTTGGTATCGTAAATCATTATATGACACAGACAACAATACACGTTTACGAATACATTGCCACAACACGTGAAATGGAGCAAATTTACGCTTAATTTTATATTGCCTTATTGCACAGCATTCGTTGGCGAATTCCGAAAGGAAAGCCTGTTCTCACTCAAAGGTTTTTGAAACTATTTTACAAAATATTCATTTATAATTTAAATATAAAATTATGGAATATCCACCTGAAAGGTCCGTCTCCTCAACTTAATTAATTATTTAACCGTAGCGCTTTCGGGACTTGTCCCATCATCGGCAGAATTCAATTAAGTTGAGGAGACGGACCTTTCAGGTGAATATTCCATAATTTTATATTTTAATTTTGAATAATACCTCAACGGAACACATCATGAACCTTATAAAAGTTGAACATTTTCATTTATCTTACTTACTAGACGCCGAAAGTAACCACGACAAAATTTTATATCTAGCGGCCCCAATTCGGATACAAACTCGGGATATGCTATCAATTAAAAAAGGTAAGATAAACTTAGTTAACTATCAAAATCGAAGCAGCACTGGCGAATAACCCGAAGCAAAAAATTAAAAATTTGCTCTGACGTTTGTATTTTTGGACTTTTCGTTATAAAACTCGGTTTAAATGATTGAAATAAGACGAGATGGGTACTCTCCAAAATTATACATATCCGAAAATTACAGTGGGAGTTTACCTGAAAGCCGAAATTTAAAAATCACTCTAGCAACCGCCATGTTTGTTTTCTCGCAACGAAACTGAATACATACGATTTAATTTTTATAAAAAAAGGTAGACATACTTCCTTAAACCAGCTGAGGATTTCGCTTACTTTAGCAGTTCTTGTGTTGCCAACTTTCTTAATATGTAAATAACGTAAAATATTTAAAACGGTTTGAAAATTCTCGTAGAACTAAATTTGAATGATTTAATCTAAAAACTCTGCACTGGACTGGTAATATCTTTCTTGCTGCAACATGAACCTCGATAAAGCATAGTTAATGGTGAAAATTAATACTGCCGTAACGATTTGCGCACTGAAAAGAATCGTTAACTCTGTGCTAATAATTTATAATTTTCGCTGTAACCTCTTAATGAGGCAGTAATTAGATTTTTCTTCCCAGTCAAGTCATTGCCATTGCGTGTAAAACGCGACTGTTATGAACAAATAATAGCAATTTAAAAAAAAATATTTGTTCAAAATAAGATTTGAACATGAGATGTTACCTAAGGAAAATGAATGACAATTGAATTCGTAGGGCCTATTTTAATCTAAGGTTTGTCAGGGCGGTTAATTATACCTGAAGAGGTTCTTTTCAAATTTTAATAAATCCACTTATTTTCGAAGTTGGATTTTAATAATGATGATGGTGATAATATAAATAATAATAATAATAATAATAATAATAATAATAATAATAATAATAATAATAATAATAATATCATAATAATAACAATAATAGTAACAATCATAATTTTATTTTTGTATTTTAGGATTGTTTCTGTTATTTACACAGGTATCCTCAACCAAAATATACAATTTTTTTCTTCCACACATCCCGGTCTTGCGTGTCTACTTTTGTCATATTTCTCTTCTTCATGTTGTCTTCAATTACATTTATCCATGTTGGCTTTGATCTACAACAATTCCCTTTTCCAGAAGGTATCCATTTCAATACTTCTTTGTTTGTATCTGCGTCCCTTCTTCTCATTATATGTCCATACCATCTTAGTTGGATTTCTTTAGTCTCTTGTATAATATCCTTTTCTATATTCATCATTTCTCTGGTTGTATTATTTCAAACTTTATCCAATATTGATATTCTTGCCGATCTTCTTAAAAAGTCCATTTTTGTGACTAAAAATATTTATTTCTGTGCTTTTGCTTTAACGTCCATGTTACCGAATCATATAATAAGTTACTCTTTGCAATTGTGTATAATAATATATTCTTCTTATCCTTCCTTCCAAGTATTAGGCCAAGGCCTGTTACGATCCTATACAAAATTTTCACTCCAGCGTTTCATAGGACGGCCCAGAGATCTTCGTCCTCTTTGGTATATAATTATTAACAGCTTTGGGGATCCGATTTGAACTCATTCTTTCAAGATGGTGTTTCCAATTTATTTGGCACTGTTTAATATATTCCTAAATTGGCATAGTCTTCAATTCTTATAAGATATCGGTGTTCCTTTTCCGATCCTATCTGGTGTAACCCGCTGTTCTGCGCATGAATCTCATTTCACAAGCCGTTATTCTGCTTTCATGTTGTATTTTTAGTGTCCATGCTTCACTACCATTAATAATAATAATAATAATAATAATAATAATAATAATAATAATAATAATAATAATAATAGTAATAATAATTGTAATAATAATAATAATAATAATAATAATAATACTTACATACTTACTCACTGCCACTATCGAACCCGTAGGTTCATGGCCCGCGGGCATAAGCTCTCCATATATCCCTATCCTAAGCTAATGTTTTCCAATCATTCCCTGTATAATCTACTTCCCTCAAATCATAGTTAATGTTATTCTCCCACCTCATTCTTGGTCTACCAACTGGGCATTTTCCCTCTGGCTTTCTTTCAAGAAGCGTCCATGCACGTCTTTCATTCCCCATATGCGCAACATGTCCTGTCCATCGCATTCTACGAGACTTAACTGTTCCTTCCTATAAAGATCATGTAATTTATTCTTATGCAGTCTTCTCCAATCACTTGTCTGTTCATCTCTATTTGGCCCAAAAATTTTCCTAAGAATTTTATTCTCAAATACCCGTAATCTCCTTTCCTTCCTTAAAATAAGACTCCATGTTTCACACCCATATAATATAACTGGTAGAATAATAGTTTTATATATTTTCAGTTTAATGTTTTTTTAAAGAAGATGGGACATCAAAAGTCTCTGCAATGCATAATAGCACACATTTTAAGATTTGAGCCTATGTTTAATTTCTTTGTGCATTTCATTCCTATTTGTGATTATTGTTCCTAGGTATTTTAATTCAGCCACTTGCTCAAAATTTCCCTCATTTGTCATTAGCTGTCCATTTCCATTATATAATGTATTTCTACATGTGACCATATATTTAGTTTTATTGATATTTACTTCCAGTACTAATGTCTTAGTGTTACTCAATAGTGTGTGCGTGTTGTCCTTTGGTATCTCCTCGCTATCAGCCAATAATACTACATCATCAGCATAAACTAACAGCTTATTAATACCATTGAGTTACAGGCCTTCCTCATCCTCTAAAGATTTGATGGCATGCTTTAGTACAACCCATTCTGGATTTCAAAAGTGTCCGAAAACGGTTTGCCTTACACGCACCCTACTCATTGTACCATTTACACACATTTCTATAAGTCTTACCTAATTTTTTTAGGAATTCCGAAATCCAGCAGTATACTATATAACTTCTCCCTCTTAATTGAATCGTATGCTTTTTTGAAGTCTACGTATAATTGATGTACAGTATCGTTATATTCCCATTTATTTTCTAAAATCCATCTTTTACTAAAAATCTGATCTGTTGCAGACCTGTTTCTTCTAAATCCACATTGATGATCTCCTAGAATGTCATCAATATAGGGCTCAAGTATGCTTACTAATATATTTGTTAGAATTTTGTACGAAGTTGAAAGTAATGAGATTCCCCTTTAGTTGTTGCAATCAGTTTTATCTCCTTTCTTATAAATTGGTACGATAATTGATTCTTTCCATTCATCTGGAAGCGCTTCTTTTTCCCAAATCATACTAAGCAACCGGCGTATCTTGTCCAACAATTTTTCTCCTCCTTATTTTATCAGTTCTGCTGGGATCTCATCTGAACCTGATGCTTTATACATCTTCAATTTTTCTATCGCCATTTCAAGCTCTAATGTACTTGGTTCTGCGACTAGCATTTGTGCTGTCTGTAAATTATCCTCTTCAATGTCCTGCTCTGTATGTACATTTAATAATAATAATAATAATAATAATAATAATAATAATAATAATAATAGCTTTTTATTTATAGGCCTATACAGAATTTTAATGTTTACACATCTTTCTGTGCCTGAAGTTTATTTTTCTTCTCCACTCCTATCCATCCACTCCATGTCCTCCGGTCCTCTTGTTCTCATTCCAGTTCTTATTTCTTGCATCCACGACGAGTTTCGAGGTCTTCCTTTCCTTCTTCTTCCAGGTGAACACCAATCCAATGCTTTTCTGGGTAACATTTGTTCTTGCATTCATTGTATGTGCCCATACCAATTTAATTGCTTATATCTTATTATAATGTACTATTGAATAACTAATATTCATTTTTGCGCGTATGACAGTATTTCTTATTTTTTCTTATTTTGAACATATTGCTGCTCTCTCCGAGAAATCCATTTCCATCGACATAAGTTTTTGTTCTAGGTTTTGTTGAATTTCCAAACTTCAGCTCCATATGTGACAATACTTATCACTATTGAATTATATATTTGTAACTTATTTTATCTGGTTATATGTCTGTTTCATAAGACTCCATTCATCATTGTTGTTATTGCTCTACCTTTATTTATTCTGTTCTTAATATCACTTTCTTGTTTATCCTCTTTATCTACTTTTACTCCCAGATACTCAAATTCTTCACATTCTCTAATATACCCCTTTTGATCTTCTAATATTAAATCTTCGGTTTCGACCCCACATCCCATATAAAGTATTTTTTTCTAAATTTATTTTCAAATCCCAGTTATCGTATTCGTCCAATAATTTTCTGAACATAAACTCCATGTCTACATATTCTTGAGCAATTATTATCTAACTAACTAATTCACTCACTGGCACTATCGAATTAGGTTCATGGTCGCGCGGACATAAGCTCTCCATACATCCCTATCCTGAGTTAATATTTTCCAATCATTCCCAGTATAATCTACTTCCCTCAAATCATAGTTAATGTTATTCTCCCACCTCATTCTTGGTCTACCTACTGGGCGTTTTTCTTCTGGTTTTCCTACAAGAAGCTTCCATGCACGTCTTTCATTCCCCATTCGTACTACATGTCCTGCCCATCGCAGTCTACGAGACTTAACTCTTTTCATTATATCTGGCTTCCTATAAAGACCATGTAATTCATTGTTATGCAGTCTTCTCCATTCACCTCTTTGATCAACTCTCTTTGGTCCAAAAATTTTTCTAAGAACTTTATTCTCAAATACCCGTAATTTCCTTTCCTCCCTTAAAGTAAGACTCCATGTTTCGCATCCATATAATATAATTGGTAGAATAATAGTTTTATACTTTTTCAGTTTAACGTTTTTTTTAAAGGAGTTGGGAAGTCAAGAGTCTCTGTAATGCATAATAACACGCATTTCCAGAATTGAGCCTATGTTTAATTTCCTTGTGGATATCATTCCTGTTTGTGATTTTTGTTCCTAGGTATTTGAATTCAGCCACTTCCTCAAAATTTCTCTTATTTGTCATTAGCTGTCCATTACCATTGTATAATATATTTCTATGTGTGACCATATATTTGGTTTTATTGATATTTACTTCCACTCCCAATTTCTTAGTGTTACTCAATAGTGTGTGCGTGTTGGCATTTAGTATCTCCTCGCTATTGCCCAATAGTACTACATGCAATTATTATCTGGTCATCCTAATGATAGTACTAATAATAATAATAATAATAATAATTATAATAATAATAATAATAATAATTCATTTATTCTAGCTGAGTTAAGGCCATAAGACTTTCTCTTCCACACAACTAACACAAAATTTGTAGGCCTGTATTTAATATACAAATGCATATTTACAGTATAATTTATTTATTTCTTAAAATATAGACTACTAATTATAGTGAATTAAGAAACTTTAAAGCTAATAATAATAATAATAATAATAATAATAATAATAATAATAATAATAATAACAATAATAATGTTTCCATGGAATATTTAATACACCTAAAGAGAAAAGAAAATCTATGTAAATTGGGATTTGAACCTAAGCGCCTGAAGCTGGAGAACATGGTTCAAATCCCGTTTTAGGCAGTCATTTTTCTCTTTAGTAGTGTTTTATTTTATCTAATGACGTCCTAATTTGGGTCATTAGTACCAATTTAAATCTACATAAGAAAGAATCAGAATTTGTACAGAGACCTCTAATTTGAGACTTGACATTATTTTTAAATTCCGTAAATCTGTGACAGTGGTACCAATATATTTACTTCCCTTCCGAAAAAAAAATGCACTAAAGATTGATAATCCTTAATAATCCATCTACTCCTGCCGGGATTCAATCCGCGAACCTCGGGAACAAGAAACACATGGTTACCAATTGTCCACCGGAACCGAATAATAACAGTATTACTGATTTAATGTAATAAATATATGCAGGAAATTAGGGGGCCTACATATCAATGCATTTCCTTTTCCTACTTCTGTGGTTACAGTATTTTCGCGAACAACAATGTGTTTTATCATAATTAATAATGACGTCATAGTTTAGACGATTTATCCTGTTTTCTGTTCTGATTTCAGTGAACCACACTGGGGATTTCTTTTGTGAGATTTTCCACAGTCCCCCCTTTTTTTTTCTTTTCCAGATTCCTGTTATTTAAGAATTAAGCTCTGAGATATTGTGGTTGTATTGTAAATAGCTGGGTATTGTAACTTACAGAGATTTACATAATGAATTTATTTTACAAGTGCAAAAGTTAACCAAATTATATCTCATTTTCTCTCAAAACTTTTATGTTCATGTAATGAAACTTTTACAATCATATCTTGAAAATTCACTAATCTACTATATGATTATAGAGCAAGATATTCATTTAAAATATGTTAAAATAAACATTTTGAAAACATAAGACCTAACTTACCTTTATAATAAAAACATTTCATTAATGTAGGTAACTGAATTTTCCTATACAATGTAAAACTTTTATGAGATTATCTTCAATGGTATATACCTTTCGTACTTCCCTTACTTACTTACTCACTGGCACTATTGAACCCGTAGGTTCATGGCCGCGCGGACATAAGCTCTCCATACATCCCTATCCTGAGCTAATGTTTTCCAATCATTCCCTGTATAATCTACTTCCCTCAAATCATAGTTAATGTTGTTCTCCCACCTCATTCACGGTCTACCAACTGGGCGTTTTCCCTCTGGCTTTCCTACAAGAAGTTTCTATGCTCGTCTTTCATTCCCCATACGCGCAACATGCCCATCGCAGTCTACGAGACTTAACTGTTCTTATTATATCTGGCTTCCTATAAAGACCATGTAGTTCATTGTTATGTTGTCTTCTCCGTTCACCTGTCTATTCATCTCTCTTTGGTCCAAAAATGTTCCTAAGAACTTTATTCTCAAATACTCGTAATCTCCTTTCCTCCCTTAAAGTAAGAGTCCATGTTTCGCACCCATATAATATAACTGGTAGAATAATAGTTTTATATATTTCAGCTTAACGTTTTTTGAAAGGAATTGGGACATCAAAAGTCTCTGCAATGCATAATAGCATGCATTTCCAGAATTGAGCCTATGTTTAATTTCTTTGTGCATCTCATTCCTATTTGTGATTATTGTTCCTAGATATTTGAATACAGCCACTTCCTCAAAATTTCCCTCATTTGTCATTATCTGTCCATTTCCATTATATACTGAATTTCTACGTGTGACCATATATTTAGTTTTACTGATATTTACTTCCAGTCCTAATTTCTTTGTGTTACTCAATAGTGTGTGCGTGTTGGCCTTTAGTATCTCCTCGCTATCGGCCAATAATACTACATCATCAGCATAAACTAACAGCTTATTAACGCCACTCAGTTGTAAGCCTTCCTCATTCTCTAAAGATTTAATGGCATGCTCTAGTACAAAATTAAATAGTAGAGGAGATAGTGCATCTCCTTGCTTCCACCCATTCTGGAGTTCAAAAGTGTCTGAAAACTGTTTGCCTACACGCACCCTACTCTTTGAGCCATTTAGACACATTCGTATAAGTCTAACTAACTTTTTAGGAATTCCGAACTTCAGCAGGATACTAACTTATATAACTTCTCCCTCTTAATTGAATCATATGCTTTTTTGAAGTCTACATATAGTTGATGTACAGTACCATTATATTCCCATTTCTTTTCTAAAATCTGTCTTATACTAAAAATCTGATCTGTTGTAGACCTGTTTCTTCTAAATGCACATTGATGATCTCCTAGAATGTCATCAATATAGGGACTAAGTCTGCTTACTAATATATTTGTTAGAATTTTGTACGAAGTTGAAAGTAATGAGATGCCCCTGTAGTTGTTGCAATCAGTTTTATCTCCTTTCTTATAAATTGGTACGATAATTGATTCCTTCCAT
This sequence comes from Diploptera punctata, assembly GCA_030220185.1. Taxonomy (NCBI): domain Eukaryota; kingdom Metazoa; phylum Arthropoda; class Insecta; order Blattodea; family Blaberidae; genus Diploptera; species Diploptera punctata. The sequence continues at coordinate 4,633,179 of JASPKZ010010696.1, forward strand.
TCATCTGGAAGAGCTTCTTTTTCCCAAATCATACTAAGCAACCAGCGTATCTTGTCCGTCAATTTTTCTCCCCCTGATTTTATCAGTTCTGCTGGGATCTCATCTGAACCTGATGCTTTATACATCTTCAATTTTTCAATCGCCATTTCAACCTCTAATGCACTTGGTTCTGCGACTAACATTTCTGCTGTCTGTAAATTATCCTCCTCAATGTCCTGTTCTGTATGTACATTTAATAGCTGATTAAAGTAACTTTTCCATCTATTTAATATACTCCTAGAATCTGCAATCATATCCCCATTTTCATTCCGAATTATGTTTGTTCTAACTTGAAACCCTTTCTTCTCTATACTAATTCCCTGATATACTCGTAATTCTCTAAAGTTCCTATTTTTTGCATTCATTTCAAGATCATTAATCTTTCTCTCTCAAATATTCCTTCTTTTTACTCTTTAGTAACTTGGTGATTTCCCGTCTAACACTACCCAATTGCTCTAAATTTACCTCATTTGGCTCGTGTAACCATTTCATTTTTGCTAGCTTTCTTTTCTTTACAATGTCAGCACATTCCTCATCAAACCATTTCTTGTTTTGCCTCTTTTTTAAACAACCAAAGCTTTCTGATGCTGACAATTTAATAGTATCTCTTATAGCCTCCCATTCTTTATTTATATCAGTTTCTTCTTCGTTTGCCACATTGTCATCTGAAGATTCCAGTACTTCAAATCTATTAGCAATTTTGATTTGGTATTCTTGCCGCATTTCATCATTTTTCAAGTTTTTTTAATTCGTATTTTACATAACCATCTTTAGCGTTTGTTCCTCTCATAAGCGATAGCCGTTGTCTGATTTTCACTCTGACCAGATGATGATCCGAATTGCAGTCTATCCCTCTAACTGATCTAACATCAATGATGCTACTGTGCCAGCGTTTATCCACTAATACATGATCCATCTGGTTCCGAGTTTCTCCATCTGGGGACGTCCAGGTGTATTCCCTTAATTGATTAATTGTTTTACCTTACAGGGACTCTTGTCCCAAATTCTCTCAGTAAACGTTAAACTATATAATATATATATATATATATATGTGTGTGTGTGTGTGTGTGTGTGTGTGTGTGTGTGTGTGTATTCAACTTTTATAAGATTCATATAAAATTATGGAATATTTACCTAAAATGTCCGTCTCCTCAACTTTTTTAGTTATTTATCTGTAACCCTTTCGGGACTAGTCCCATCATCAGCAGGATACAAAACTGGTGTTTCACTGAGGATCTGGTAGAGGGGGTTACATGTACTGGGCTCGTTTTCGTTTATCAGATGGTCGTTGTGTTAACTGCTTTCAAAATTTCCATCTCCTCGAGTACGTTTATCTTCGCTGGATTATTTTCTCTGTGCATTACTATCAGGGTGTTTTCAATATCTAACATACGATGTCCTTCATGGGATAACGTGTTTTGCATAACCAATAACATTGAAGAAAATAACATTTTCAACGGCAAAGGAGTACATAAATTGACATGTAAATATTGCAACAAACTTTATATAGGAAGAACGAACAGAAGTTTTAACATCAGATTTAAAGAACATTTTCGAGACTTTATTCACGCAGAAGGAAAATCAAGCTATGCAAAACACGTTATCCATGAAGGACATCGTATGTTAGATATTGAAAACACCCTGACAGTAATGCACAGAGAAAATAATCCAGCGAAGATAAACGTACTCGAGAAGATGGAAATTTTGAAAGCAGTTAACAACTACGGCCATTTGATAAACGAAAACGAACCCAGTACGTGTAAACCCTTCTACCAACTTAAGTAAGGTTTAACGTGGATTATCGATTACGGGACAGATTCCTCTAAATGGACTAAGATACCGCCAAATTCTTTAAGTTTCAAGTCCATAAATGATCTTCAGTGAAACACCAGTTTTGAATCCTGCTGATGATGGGACTAGTTCCGAAAGCGCTAGATAAATAACTAATAAAGTTGAGGAAACGGACCTTTTAGGTAAATATTCTATAATTTTATACTTTATATATATATATATATATATATATATATATATATCAACTGTTATCTTCCAGTTATATTATATGGATGGAAACATGGACACTTACTTTAAGGGAAGAGAAAAACTTACGAGTGTTTGAGATTTTTTTTTTATTTTTCCAAAGAGAGATGAACAGACAGGTGAATTGAGAGGACTACATAACAGTGAGCTACATGATATTTATAGGAAACAAGATATAATAAGAAAAGTTAAGTCTCGTATAATGCAGTGGGAGGTCATGTGGCACGAATGGGGAATGAAAGAGATGCATGGAAGCTTCTTGTAGTAAAACCAGAGGGAAAACGCCCAGTTGGTAAACCAAGAATTAGGTGAGAAAATAACATTAACCATGATTTGAGGGAAGTAGGTTATACAGGGCTTGATTGAAAAACATTAGCTTAGGATAGGGATATGTGGAGAGCTTATGTCCGTACGGGTTCGATGAGAGCCTGTGATTTAGTTACTTAATTAGTTAGTTAGAGATTTTGTTAGAGATAATCTTTTCACTTCTGATTATTCTTTAACTTTCCGCATGTCTGACAAGGAACCTATATTTCTTAGGTCTACTTGTCTCAGAATAAACTCACTTCAAGTATTTTTTAACCGAAAAATTCCGTCAGCTATGATCTTATTTAATAATTTCATCATCAAATTAGAGAAGTTATTTTTGTTATGTCGTAAGAGTGCGCGGCGAATTGAAAGCAAGTTGTTGAACGATAAACTGTTATGTACCTAACTCCTCAATTCATTAAAGTAAATTTGCATTGAGCATTGTTTGGACTATACTTTATTAATATTTTTAATTATATTAAGTGTATGAATATATGTATTATTTTATTGTTCGCTTGTTGAATGGGAGAATATACCTTATGCCCTTAACTCTGCCAGCTATCGTAAAAATATTATTTATTATTATTATTATTAGTAGTAGTAGTAGTAGTATTATTTATATTATTATTATTATTATTATTATCATTATTATTATTCAAGGGCATTCATCAAGATTTGATACTGGAAGATGAAATGGGAGTAATTAAACACATAGAGGAATACAAATATTTGGGAGTAAAAATTACAGAAGATGGGACACAGGAAAAGGAATAAAAGATCAAAGATAAACTCAGGAAAATATGTAATATCTGCCCTGAATGGAATATTATGGGATAAAGATATCAAAAAAGAAACTAAAGTCTTTTTTTTTAAACAATAGTTAGAAGTATTATGACTTATGGGTCAGAGGTTTGGACTATAAATTATCAGTTGAAAAGAAAATTAATGGTAGCAGAAATGGACTATTGGAGAAGATCTGCTAGGATATCAAGGAGAGAGAAAATTAGAAATGAAATTATAAAAGAAAATATGAATGTACAAAACTCAATTTTAGAATTTATTCAAGAAAAGCAACTGAAATGGTACGGACATAGGCGAATGGAAGACGAAATATTACCGAAGAAAATAATGAAATGGATACCATCAGGAACGAGAAGGAAAGGACGACCAAATCTCACGTGGATCCAAGGGATTAGAGAAACTTTGAAGGACTGGGAAGTAGAGGAAGAAATGTGTTATAATAGAGACGAGTGGAGGAAAATTATACAGCGAAATTGAAGATAAATTATTGGTGCCGGAAAAATGTATCAACATTGTTAAAACCGGAAATGTATATATTATTCAAGGGCACGAATTTTGTCATGGATTTTGGACCAATATGGGACTGGTGCCCACTCAGCATCGTGAGGAATTCGGGTAGCTACAATAAGGAGCGAATGGTCTTGTTCTTTAATTATATGCAAATAATTTTACCAGGCTAAAATCCTAAGGCCAAATTTCAGAAAAGATGTAAGTAAAAAAAAAAGAGGCGTAAGACAAGGAGATTCTCTTATATTGTGGTTTAATATCGTTCTAGATGAAATAATTAAAAAAAATACAGGTATGAAAGGATATAAAATGGATAAAGAGGAAATAAATACCGTATGTTATGTGGATAACTCTGACTATAATCTCCAATGTCTGCTATATAAATTTATGAATGAATGTAAAAAATACAATATGGAAATTTCAACTGAGAAATCAAAATCTTTAGTGGTATCGAAAGGACCAGGGCGATGTAAATTAGAAATTGATGGACAAATTATAGATCAGACTGTAAATGTTATATATTTAGGCACATGACTTACGAGCAATGGGGGTTTACTATCAGAGATCATCAAACAAATGAAATAAGCAGCAAGAATTGCGGGATCAATTAACAATGTAATTTGCAGGAAGAACAGAAACTAAAGTACGAATTTAGAAATACGTAATACGAACTGTCCTCACTTATGTTTGTGAAACAAGGGCTGAAACATCCAAAACAAAACAAATGTTGGAAATACAAGAAATAATGTATTTTTAGAAAAACTAACGAAATAAAAAAAAACATATTATAGAATCAGATGTGATGTATTCAGGAACAATGTGATATTTAATCAATAAATGCATGTGTATCAAGAAGAAGGCAGAAATTGAGTAAGTACTCATATGTCTTACGAATCAAAGATGACAGGCTGTCAAATATCGCACCAGATAATATTACAAGTGGCAGAGATCTTAAGGATGTTTACAAAAATAAATAATAGTTTAAAAAAACTAAAACACCACGCTTTATTAGAAAACCGAACTAAAAAATAAAAAAATAAATAATAGCTTAAAAAGCTAAAACAACACGCTTTATTAGAAAACCGAACTAAAAAATAAATAATAGTTTAAAAAAACTAAAACAACACGCTTTATTAGAAAACCGAACTAAAAAATAAAAAATAAATAATAGTTTAAAAACTAAAACAACACGCTTTATTAGAAAACCGAACTAAAAAATAAATAATAGTTTAAAAAAACTAAAACAACACGCTTTATTAGAAAACCGAACTAAAAAATAAAAAATAAATAATAGTTTAAAAAACTAAAACAACACGCTTTATTAGAAACCCAAACTAAAAAAATAAATAATAGTTTAAAAAACTAAAAACAACACGCTTTATTAGAAAACCGAACTAAAAAATAAAAAATAAATAATAGTTTAAAAAAACTAAAACAACACGCTTTATTAGAAAACCGAACTAAAAATAAGAAATAAATAAAAGTTTAAAAAACCAAAACAACACGCTTTATTAGAAAACCGAACTAAAAAATAAAAAATAAATAATAGTTTTAAAAAACTAAAACAACACGCTTTGTTAGAAAACCGAACTAAAAATAAAAAAATAAATAATAGTTTTAAAAAACTAAAACAACACGCTTTATTAGAAAACCGAACTAAAAAATAAAAAATAAATAATAGTTTAAAAAACTAAAACAACACGCTTTATTAGAAAACCGAACTAAAAATAAAAAATAAATAATAGTTTTAAAAAAACTAAAACAACACGCTTTATTAGAAAACCGAACTAAAAAATAAATAATAGTTTAAAAAAACTAAAACAACACGCTTTATTAGAAAATCGAACTAAAAATGAAAAATAATTTTAATTTCAAACACGCTTGGGATAAAATTAAAGTGGTCAACAAAAAACCAACACATCTAGAATAAAATTAGAGTTATCTACATAAAAAAAAATATTTTACCATAAAAATCGTGGGGTGCTCTATATCAATTAATATATTTGATAATAAATAGATATTGGTAAAAGTAAAGTCTCTAAGAAGAAAACGTAAAAACCATAAAAAGCACCCCACGCTTTTGATGGTAAAATTATTTTTTTGTAGATAACTCTCTAAATACAAAAAGAGATCTATATTTAAAATACCATCTACTTTAAAATATCCTTATTAAATTCATATAAATTAAATCAAGTTATATTGAATGGCCCAATAAAACTTTCAATGTAAATGAAATTCCTAACTTTTATAAAAACTTGACAAATACTGTTTAATTTATTTATCATTCTAGCTACACCTTCCGGTACACCTACTTTAGTTTTATTCTAGATGTGTTGGAGATGATTTTTTTGTTGACCACTTTAATTTTATTCTAAGCGTGTTGGAAATTAAAATTATTTTTCATTTTTAGTTCGGTTTTCTGATAAAGCGTGTTGTTTTAGTTTTTTAAACTATTGTTTTATTTTTTAGTTTGGTTTTCTAATAAAGCGTGTTGTTTTAGTTTTTTAAACTATTATTTTTTATTTTTAGTTTAATTGATTGTCATAACCCGGAATCCCATGAAAATTTAATTGCTTACGATATTTTTAGTGTCTAGGCACGAATATAATTATATATATTTTTAAAAATTATTATTATCTAACATTATTATAATATGTTCTAAAAATCCTCCGAGCCGGATTTGAACCAGCGACCTACGGATCACTGAAATTATGTACCACTACAGTCCACCACTCTACCAATTGAGATACCATTGGATATAATATTAATTTCTTAGAACGATGGACTAAAAAGTCGATAAGTCCACAACCTATTATCTATTATTTATGAAATTATTGTATTGTCATTGGTCTTTTACAAGTATTCAAAGTTTCAAGTCGATCCAATGTTTTTAAGTGGGTGAAAATCGTGTTGAAAGATTCCGTTACATAGATAGATACAGGTCAAGCTAATATAAAGCGTGTAAAAAGAAGGAAAAGCTCTCTTCCCTATAGGCTGTAAGCCTAGGATCAAGAGAAGGAAAGAAGAAGAAGAAGATAATAAGTAACGGATCCAGGTTGATAAAACCATATATAACGGCTGAGGAAATGGCACGCTGACTTAATGATCGTCCACGACTGTAATTAACATGGATGTGAGGCCAACAGCCGTCTGGTAGGCCAAGGACTTTCTAGGTCTGTCGTGCCATAAGAATTTTTACAATGAGTTGATTTTTATTTTAGATAGTGCCCCTTAAGAGCGTGAATTTTGTACGTTTATTTTCGCAGACTGTACTCATGAACTAATTAAGATGAAATCTCTTGTGTCAAAGTTGTAAGGAAGATTTCTCTTACGGTAATTTAGAGTTAGCATAGGTTCATGGCTTGAAACAAATTCCTTCCCAGGACACGAAAACACAAAATCAAGTTTGGGATAGCGACTACTTTAATGCTGGTCCTGTTTTACGACTTGAGTTTCTTGTTTCCGTTAGCTCAAGTTAAAATCTTTTAAATTAAAAACGAAAAAAAAAAACAATGTGGTTTGGGTGTTACTCGAGGGCAGAGATCAGCGGATAAATTATAACATCCTTCAGAGGAACCTGAGAAAAACTTGTATCGTCTATCTTAATACGAAATCTGAGAGCACATATTAAAATACCATGTTAAAAAATTACTCAATAATTGAGGGGTGTGGGCGAAAAACTTGACAACCAATATCTTTTAATCAATTTTCTGTATTATCGACGTCTTATTCAAGTTGTCTCTTCCTAATCAATGAGAAAAAATCGATTATCGTACCAATGTGTAAGAAAGGAGATATAACTGAATGCAACATCTACGGATGTATCTCATTACTTTCAACTTCGTACAAAATTCTAAAAAATGCATTACTACCCATACTTACTCCCTATATTGGCGATGTAATAATAATCAATGTGGATTTAGAAGAAATAAATCGACAATAGATCAGATTACATGTTTTAATGTATGCTGACGATGTGGTTATTATTGAAGGAAATGAAAAAAATTGCAGTACTCTTTACATCAATTAAATCAGTTATGCCAAGAATATAATTTTAAAATATCAAAGGAAAAAACAGAATAATGACATTTTGGGGAAGTGAACATGTAAGATCAAAACTCATAATAGACAACATACCTCTGGAACAAGTAACACATTTTAATTATTAGGTTGTAATTTTACTATAAACACAAAAACTGAAAGAGACGTAAATGTGAAACTGTCGAGATTTCAAATGATATGTTGATATGTGGAACTATACACAGAACATTAAAGAACAAAACAAAAAGAAATACTAGATTGAAGTTTTATAAAACATTGGCAGTTCCTGCATTACTTTATGGGAGTGAAACTTGGGTAATGACCAAAAAATTACAAAGTAGAATACAAAGCGTAGAAATGAACTTCCTAAGAAGAACAAAAGGCTGCACAAGAATGGATCGGATAAATAATGGAGATATAAGAACAGAGTTAAATATATATCCATTGAATGATAAAATCAAAGAATATAGAGAAAAATAGTTTAGACATGTAGAAAGAATGAACGTAGGAAGATTACCAAAAGCAGCATTTAACTACAAGCCAAGAAGTTCAAGGAATGTAGGAAGGCCAGTGAAAAGATGGACAGAACAACTGTGAGGCGGAACAGGCATTTTGCCTAGCCCGTGAAGTGAACAAGAAGAAGAAGAAGAAAAAGAAGATAGTGTAAGACAGATTTTACAAATAAATGGGAATATAATGGCAGTGTGCATTATTTGTATGTCGACTTCAAAATGGCATTCGGTTAAATTAAGAGAGAAAATTTACATAGTATCCTACTGGAATTCGAGAATCATAAAAAAAGGCTTGTTAGACTAATTCGAATATCCAAAAGGCACAGAGATCATAATGTGAGTTGGCAAAGATTTCTCAGATACTTTAGAAATTCGCAATGGCTTAAAGCAAGGAGATGTACTATCTCCTCTACTATTCAATTTTGCTCTAGAACATGCCATCAATTCTTTAGAGGCTGAAAAGGGCTACAACTTAATGCTGTTAATAATTTGTTAGTTTATGCTGATGAAATAGTATTAATAGGCGATAGCCAAGAGATACTAAGGACCAACACTGAGAAATTGTGACTGGAAGTAACCATCATTAAAACTAAATATGTTGTCACACATTGAAACACATGGTATAATTTAAATAGATAATTAATGACAAGTGAGAAACATGTTGTAGAAGTCTCTGAATTCAAATACATAGATACAATAGTTGTCCCGCGCCATAGCCGAGTGGTTAAGGCAAGAAGCCTTGGCGCAGAGCTACGTGACTTGCCGTGGTTCGGGTCTCAATGGGGGGAGAATTTGTTTTCTGGAATTTCGACCATTATGGGACCTCTGGTCATCCAGCATCATGAGGCATTTGGGTAGCTACAATAAGAAGCGGCTCCAGGTTGAGAAAACCAGCTATAACGATTGGGGGAGCCGGTATGTTGAACACACGTAATCCCCACACTGGCAGGATGATCGTCTACCTCTGTGATTAACACATGCAAATATGAGACCAGCAGCCGGCTGATAGGCCAAGGGCTTCTAGGTCTGTCCCTCCATGGAGTTTTTTTGGAGGAGTATTGCCTATAAATGGTAAAAGATAAATCAATCTTCATTACACATTCACTTTTTTTTAGATATTGAATTGTTGTGGTTGTTGTAGGTGTACGAAAGTTGTTTTGGGCCGGATGTTGTGAAAGAAGTTCGTCAGGAAATGAAGGCAGCCTGTGCCAAGTGTGCAGGAGTATCCGCTACAGCCCCGGGAGATTCAGTGCCTCCTCCGCCTCCTCCTTCACAAGCTGACACTGCAATTCCTACAGGAGACAAGAGGAAACCACCAGTTTCTGTCGTACCTCCTACATTCGATGCTACAAGACTGCAACAAGCCATCCTTGGCTTCAGATCTCCTGCACAACAGGTTATGATTTTCCTAAATTTGAGTTAATATGAATTATGATTACTTATTTTTCTTATTTTCTCTTCTTAGCTCAACGTGTCCTTTTTGATGTTCTTAAAACATGTCTCAAGTCCTGTCAGGAAAATATTTTATACTTTGAATCATATACATCTATATTTATTTAATTATCACGTTTCATAATTCTTCACAACATATTACTGCGCCCAATTTAACCTATTGTCATTCTCCTACACATCTCTCCGGCATTCCAATTTCTACCGTCCAATTCTTTTTTCTTCATACTGCTCAAAACACCATCAATCCACGCGATTTTTACCATCCTCTTCTTCTACCCATGGCATTCATTCTAGTAGTCTTCTTGGGAATCTGTCTTCTGTAATTCTTTTTATATGACCATAGAATTTTAATTGTTTGTTTTTTTATGAAATCCGCAATTGAAGTTTGAACATTCGTTTTTGTTTTAGAAATATCAGCTTAACGCTTCCAAAAACCTATTTCTGAAGAATTTAATTTACTTATTGTTCTAGATTTTAATTCCCATGTTTCTGCACCGTATGCCAATATATTCATTATTATTATTATTATTATTATTATTATTATTATTATTATTATTATTATTATTATTATTATTATTATTATATTATTATTTGCCGAGGCATGATGTTTGGTTTTTTAGCATTTTTTCTTTTTATGATGAACGGGGAGCTGGCCTGATGCATCAACCCCCAACCTGGGGGACGGGTAATTTTTGGTAAGAAAATCAGCTGGAAAATCTAGAATGGATAGAATACGAAATAAAGAAATAAGGGAAATTATGGGTGTACAAGAGGAGCCGGACATCATACACATTATAGAAAAGAAAAGATTACAGTGGTATGGCCATGTCAAAAGAATGCCAGAGCAAAGATTGCCTAAAATTGTTATGGAATGGATCCCAATATAAAGGATGAAGAGAGGAAGACCGAAGAAAACTTGGATAGAAGGGATACAGGCAGCTATGGATATCAGAGGATTGGAGGAAGATCAATGGATGGACGGAGAGGAATGGCGTTTGGTTTCCTGAAGACGGCGGCAGCTGCCATGATACCGGATGATGATGATTATTATTATATTAATTTTTGTTTTGTTTTTGTTAGTATCTGGAAATAATTGTTCGGCAGATAAACTTTAAAGCAAGATTAATTATTGCAGCAGTCTGTGTGTGAAATTTCACTGAAAGTTTATAGAATTAAATATATTGTGAAATTCTACGCGATCATCTGTTGTGTTTTATTACTCCCCCCCCTAGTAGCGCAGGACCACGTTACAATTTTTTATATACTCTAACATCTCAACGTTATTTTGCAGAATCCGTTGGTGCCATCGTACATGCAGCAGACTCCCGCAACTGTACTTCAGTACAGACCTCAGATTCAGCCCCAAGCAAGTTTCTATCCCCAGCAATATAATCCTTACTATCCAGCTGCTCATACAAGCTCCCTCTACAGCCCTCACCAAGGTTTGCCTTACCAGGGACTCTATCCAGTGCCGAACCCCTACTACCAGGCGCCATTCTATCAAGCAGGACCATCATATTCTTCAGGACAGAGAGCTTCGGTGAGTGCATACATTTTTTTAAGCCGTATACTTATATTTATTCATGACTATAACACTGTGTTAAATTTTAATCATCTAGGTTGTGAATTGTCTTCTGGATGTGGAACAAGACATGATATAGACAATAAATTATAAAAAAATCAAATAATATGTGGCACCATTCATAAAGCACGAAAACATAAAGCAAGGAAGGATACAAGATTGAAGTTCTAAAAAACGATGTCGGTACCGGCACTTTATACGGTAGTGAGTCCTGGGTAACAATTAAGAGGAGTTCGGGTAGAATACAAAGTGCAGAAATGGCCTTTCTAAGAAAGATCAAAGGGTGCACACAATCGGACCACATAAGACATGAAGAAATAAAAAGTGAATTAGAAATATATTCGATAAATGATAGAATTCAACAACACTGCATCGACTGGGAAGAGCATGTTCAGAGAATGGAAGAAACAAGATTGTCCAAGATAGCATTTCATTATAAACCAAAGGAATTAAGGGATGTAGAAAAACATAGGGAGAGATGGAAGGAAACATTGTGAATTCGGAACAGGCGAATCGTCTAAACCTTGAAGTAAAGATGATGTAGATGAGCTATAAGATATTTTCACCTCAGGGCTATTCTATGCAACCGTGAATATTCGATATGAGAACAAGTGACTGCTAGCGTTATTTTGGCAAAAGTTAGTTATGTTGTAAGGGTCCTTAGCCACAATTGCGGTTTAAACCTCAACGAACCATGAAAAATGAAATGAAAAAAATCCAAAATATTGAAGAAAAATAGAAACCCAATTAGAATTCTGTAATACAAGAATTCTCAACAATGACCCCTGTCCAAAAAAAGAGGGATAAAACATTCTTCATTCTAAATTAATTTCCTTGAATCAACAAAATGAATTATATATTCGAAAAATATTGAAATATCACAATAAATAAATAAATAAACAATTACTTTCAATGGCGCTCAACTAGTTCGGACAAAGATAATATTAGAAAAAAATCAATATTACAAGTAAAAAAAATACTATAATTTCCTAGATTGCGTAATATCTCATACAACGGAAACAGATATAAATAACAAACTAAATAAGTTTAATTATATAACAGGAACACTAAAAAAGAACTTTGAAAAATAAAGCCAGAAAAGACTCTATAATGAAATTATACAAGACAATTGCAGTTCATATTATTACTTATGGATCCGAAACATGGACAGTGACAACACAACAATCTGCCAGAATACAAACTGCTGAAATGAAATTCCTCAGACCAATAACAGGATATCAAAGAACAGACAAAAACACGACACAGAAATAAGACAGCAACTTAAAGTAGAGGAATTAAACACAGCAATAGTGAAATGCAGAATAAACTGGAAAGAATACTTAGTAAGGATGGCTGAGAACAGAATACCAAAAGCAGCATACAACTATTCACCAAGAGGAAGAAGAAGGTTGGGAAGACCAAATAAGAAATGGAAAGAGGAGCAATTTGGAGCCGGAACAGGCTAGGAAATAGCCTAAATCCTAACGAAGAAGAAGATACTCGAAAAACTCATTTTTATATATATTCGTCGAGAAGGAAACATATATGTTATATTACAGCGTAGTAGGAGATTTACGGTATGGCATTGAAGGCAGAAGAGGCAACTCTTCTTCTTACAGTTTAGAGGGAACCGCTGCCTTTCGGTGAAGAGGGATCTAAAAGGCTAAGGGAGCTTACTCCTACAGAAAAGTAAGTGATAGATCAGACTCTGGAGTTGCTGTGAAAGCAACTCATCTAGAGGACGGAAACTCCAAATCAAATGAGCTGATTCCCCAGGTAGGGGTTGGGCTTAGGATTGACAATTCTATCCTGTAAAAATTCTACTGTTGAGAAGCCTGTACAGAATTGCATTTAATAGAGAAGCCTGGAGAAAAATTCTGAAGGAAGCCTTGACCCACCCAGGGTTGTTTGTTGCTGCTGCTGATGATGATGATGGTGAAAGCGCATGATGTAAAAATCGCTTCCATTAGCTTGGGTAATGTTTAGAAATATATTGAAGAAATTTATTGATGTACCTTGCATCACAAATATGTCCTAAAGGACCTATCTTCTAATATACAGGGTGGACCGCTCGAATGGACCTAATTTCAATTGCTTGTTACTGGCAAACGGTTGAAGATAGAAACTTAAAACAACGTTCATATTACAGAAAAACTCACCAAGTTTTGATATCCAGATCACCACATCTCTATATGAGCCCCAGCAGTCACTGTGACGATATCAAAGCGATGAACAATTTCTTGCCAAGTACGTTGGAGTATGTCTTCTGGAATGTTCTCAATAGCCTCTATGATGCGCTCACGAAGATCACGAAGGTCTTTGACTGGGGTGGTGTAAACTTTATCTTTGACATAGCCCCAGAGAAAGAAATCCAGTGGTGTTAAATCGGGAGATCTCGGGGACCACGCGATTGGTCCTCCCCTACCAATCCAACGGCCAGGGAAAATGTTGTCCAAAGTCGTACGAACTTCATTGGACCAGTGGGGAGGAGCACCATCTTGCTGGAAAACGATGTTAGGCTGCAGTTGTTCAATTTGTGGAAAGAAGAACTGCTCCAGCATGTCAAGATATGTGGTACCACGAACAGTTTTTCTCGGCGAAGAAAAACGGTCCAATGACCTTATTATGTGACAAACTGCACCAAACATTCATCTTCGGACTATCACGAACATGCTCTTGAATAGCGTGAGGATTCTCCGATCCCCAGATCCGCACATTATGCCGGTTTACCTTGCCTGACAAATGGAAAGTGGCTTCGTCCGAGAAGAAAATCTTGGTCATGAAGTCAGGATCAGCGCCGAGACGGTCCAGCATCGTATTGGCGAATTCCACTCGTTTCGGCATGTCATTCGGCTCCAGACGTTGCACTAACTGCACTTTATATGCGTGCAGTTTGAGGCGTTTGTGGACAATCCGTTGTAATGTCGATTTTGGTATTTGAAGTTCCCGCGAAGCTCTTCTTAATGACTTCCGGGGGCTTCGCTCAAATGCGGCTTGAACATTTGCTACCATTTCATCGGATGCTCTGCGACCACCACCATGCTTCTTCAACACAGATCCTGTAGCTAATAATGTATCACGCCACTTCTTTATGCTTCTAGCAGTTGGAGCATCACGGTTAAACACACGCCGGAACTCCCTTTGAACTCTAATGATTGATTTAAACTCCGCATACCACAAAACAGCTCGCCATTTTCACAAACAATTAAATCTAAGAACGAGAAACGTATCTTTGTGCCATCTACCGACAGGATTCGAAACTTGATGAGTTTTTCTGTACTATGAACGTTGTTTTAAGTTTCTATCTTCAACCGTTTGCCAGTAACAAGCAATTGAAATTAGGTCCATTCGAGCGGTCCACCCTGTATATATATATATATATATATATATATATATGTGTGTGTGTGCGTGTGTTTTAGCTATTGTAGCCTACGTTGTACAATGAACACGCCGTATAAGTACACATGGAAACATGTAATAAAATACACAACATTCCTGTCACATTTTTTAGTGCGGTTCACTGTCTTACAACGTAAGGCGAATCTGACGAGACCTTGTAGCTATAATAATAATACTTGTTCTTAAAAGAAGAAGTAAAAGTCTATTGACTCTTATATATTGTTTAGCTGAAGCAAAATACAATAAAAATAGCTTCGTCATTAAGTGAAAATAAAGAATAATTTAGACGTTTCTTATAAACATTTGAAACGTTCTTCTTGAGCAATTCCCTAATCAAGCACGTAACTCATTTATTGGCTCGAAAACTTAAGCGATAGTTTAATAACACTACCCATCCATAGTAATTCTCCCGAGGGTAGGTCTTTCACTGCAATCATAACATTTTCATGCTAAACTTTGCAGCTTTACTAGGGAATTATAGGTGTGGTAGCTTGCCTTGCTTTCCACACCGTGAAGGATTATGATGATGATAATGATAAGGAGGATGATGGCCGGATAATTTTCGGGGACCGTTGGACTCTAAGCGTCCTGACATTTGTCTTATAGGTGAGGAAAAACCCGAAAGAAACCTCACCCAGGAGCCTGTCCCGACCGGGAATCGAACCCAGGTCTGCTACGTGACAAGGCTGCACGCTACGTCGAGACCACAGCGGTGGATATTAACACTATATTCGTTATATTTTAGAAAGAAAAATTACGTTCGAACCGAGAGTCGAATCCCGGATTTCTGACTCTGTACATCAGTGCAATAACCGTTTCGCCATTCGAACTTTCGATAGGAACGTCAGGTTTCTTTCCACCTACACAATTCACCTCTCATTCGAAGGCCAATAGCCATCATTATCAACAACACCACCTTACGACTTCTATTCCAAGTATTTTTATTGAGAATTTAAATATTACTTTTAAGCCGTTAAGCTTATTATTTTGATGGTCAATGGCGTAACGGTTATCGCACTGACGTACAGAGTCAGTTATCCGAGGTTCGACTCCCTGTCGAACGTAATTTTTCTTTCTAAAATAAAACTATACCCAATCCTGAAAGTGTTCATTTACATTTTACATCAAAACTGTTTCGTTCTCACTCACTTCTTATAGCTCTAGCAGTCTAATCTAACGTGTCCGTGACGTCACTGTTGTACAAGGAGAAACAAGAGGTCAATATTTTACTACTAACCAATTTAAAAATATCGACTCACTTGTTATTACTGAAGAGGCATTTAACATGTGAATTTGTATTTAGAAGTGATTCTGAGAGATGCAACTTCTCCTTCCAGTGACGCGAGGTTCACTAAAGCTTCAACTAGAGTAGAGGTCACTCTGAACAGCGGTCATATGTAAACTTCTTATTTAGTTTAACCTCTCGCCTTATAGTTACTTTTATGTGCCTTACTGCGGGGAGAGGGATTTTAACTATGTATCACGTAATACTTTTTTGACTACACAAAGACATGGAGGGCCTCCCTGAATGAGTTATCAGCTCAATTCAGGGTCTCCTTCGAGACAACACAACATTAAGACGAAATACACCATTCACACATATTCATAATAAACATGGCGAATGTAATAATAATAATAATAATAATAATAATAATAATAATAACAATAATGATTCTGATGGACAGATGATGTTCGGGGACCGTTTTGGACCTTAAAGTTTCCAGACATTTATCTTACAGGTGAGGAAAACCCCCGAAAAAACCTCACCTCGGAAACTTGTCCCGACCAGTGATCTAACACGGGCTCGCTGTGCAGATGATAAACAAGAGCAGTATTCAGATTTACAGGCAAAGCATATTTCGGTGACGTCATGTACAATGGTCGCATCAACCACACGCTGATATCGTGTTTACGACGGATACTTATCACTGACTGCAAAATTAGTCATAGGTTAATGTTGATACTTCCTGTGTTTCAGCGTGATCTAGACATCAAGGGACAACTGGAAACTCTTACGTCACGACTGAGCGGAAGAATAAGGAATGTGACGTGTGTAATGCAGGAGCTGGGATACGTAAGTTCCTCTTTTTAATTCAATAATTTTTTATCACATTTTATCATATTTCCACCCACGCTATCCAACAAAAGTACCGGATATTTGTAATATTGTGTGTTTAACATATTTCCTTTTTATTTTCCTATTATGGTAACGTCCATATTTGGAATTTAACTCATTAATTGCCAATACAAATAAGCTTAATTCTTTCTATAATTTTATTGTTATCGATATTCCTAATGAAAATCATTTTTAGCTAATTCGGAAGGAATAAAGCTATTGCAGTCAATACTAATAAAATTCATATCAAATTCCGTTGAGGTGAATAGTCATAAGATAAAAATTAAAAATTAAAATGTACCTGTTGGCAGGTGCCGTCGTCCTCAACTTTGTTAAAATTTATGTATATAAAATATTAACTGTTTAGGCCTTTCGGAAGTTAACTTCCATCATCAGCAGGACGAGTACGCGCTACTAGTAGTTAAGACGCTGTAGATGTTACAGGTCCTGATGCGTCTCCAGTAGGAACTGGTTGGTTTTTAAGTATCTCATATAAGGGATTAAGAAACAACTCACTAATATTACTTTTTAAAAATTAATAATATGTTTTTTTCATTATTTAATAAAAATAGATTTAAGATTCGTTAATATATTTACCTAATGCCTTGTATAAAAAGCGATAGATTAATTCATCTTAGTTTATTACTTTCTTTGTATTTTTTCTTTCTTTTCTTTTTATGTATAGTAGATTCGAGCTGTTATTCCTTTCTGTATTCATTCTATCATTAATTAATTTTAATTGTATTTAATTTCATTGTATTATTAGACATTATTTTCATTATTGTTCAATTTGACAGATAATTGTTTAGTATGAACTATTATTGTAACTTTATGTATTTATATGTAACATATGTTTGTCCTGGTGAGTGGAAGAAAAGGCCTCATGGCCTTAACTCCACCAGGCTAAATAAATCTATTCTAAATCTATTATATATTTGGGGTGTGTTCTCATTCAAAAGCAAGTTGTTGTCGACTTGTTTAAAGATTTCAAGCTCTTCCAGTAGATTGATTTTGGCTGGTATTCTTTCTCAGTTAACTATCGATAAAGTGTGTTCAATTGTGTGCATGCAGTTAATATTTTATATAGGCTACATAATTCTAACAAAGTTGAGGACGACGGCACCTGCAATAGGTATATTTTAATATTTAATTTTTATCTTATGACTATTGAAGTTCTCATGAAAATATTTTTAAGCATTTTTAAGTATCTTCATAAATCCTTCTGAAAGGGGAAGTCCGAGCTATTGCATGCAGGAACATACCTTATAATTTCTCCTACAGAAGCGTTATATTATACTAAGACTGTGTCCAAAACAATATATGTACTTTCTTAATTGCAAGACACAGAAATCGAAGACAGAATCCAGTAATGGCAATCCGCTGTGGGTAAAAGATGAATTCCCTGCATGGCTTTGAGCAGAGGGACGTGAAGCGGGTGCAGCGCGGACGACAAGTAGTGAGAGTTATCCAATACATCCAGTGAGCAGTTGTATTAATTTTCCATAGTTTAAATGGGAGATTTTGCGCTGGATTTTAGTGCCTTGCAATTAAAAACGGCAGATAATTTTTGGACACAGCCTTTATACATCAAAATGCTTCTCTGCGAGAAATTTCAAAGTAGATTTTGGCATGGAATGGTTGACAATTCCCTTGTATAGATACCATATACTTATTCTAGCTTTCATAAAACCGGAACGAGGCAACAGGCTTAATCCCTTGATGATGATGATGATGATGATATATATATTGTATGTGTATATGTGTGTGTGTGTGTGTGTGTGTGTGTCTGTGGAACGAAACTCAGCAAATAGCAATCAAAAACTTAGGTCGGGTTAGTTAACCGCCTAAATCGGACTATAAGAAGTTGTAAAATAATAAGTTAAATTTTGATAGCTGTGTTTATTATTTACTTTAATTTGACGGCGTCATGAAACAACCGGCTATGCACCATTATGTAAGTTTCGAGAAAAAATACGTTTAAAGTTTAAGTCAATCTTCGCTATTGTAGCGCCAAATTAACAATACTGGATATTGCAAGTCATTTTCCTTGTTTGACAGTTATGCATCAACAATATAAGAGCGCGGGAATATTAGGCGCTTAGTTGAATGGTGCGAAATTTAGATTAGCATTTATGAAAATCTGATTTCATTCCCGTTTGTTGCAAAACTTAGAATCTCTGATAGCACTGATGGCGTATATTTTTTCTTCATTAATAAAGCTATATTTAAAGATTTGGCGATAAAAAAATGTGCAATAGATGGCATCAAAATCTCAATTTTTAAAATATGACGCTTAGCCGGTTGATGCATAACACCGTCCAATTTAAAGAATGTGGGATAATTTAAAAATAAAATTAAGTATGGGCATATTTTCAGGCAAAACTTTCTTATGGTATGAAGATATTGTGTTCAAAATTCCAGGTATACAGCTTCAATAATCCATATATAGGCATATAGGCCCTATATATATTTGCCTTCATTGCCAAATGCCAAGAATATAGTTAAAACATCTAAATATACAAGAGTTACTGCTATAAAGTAAATATTCTCTTTAAAAATTTGATCAATGTTATGTTGGTCACTAGATGTCAGTCGGAACGATTTTCTGCTACCTCTTGTGTGAATTGAGAATACTACAAATATAAGAAAAATGCATGTTTGTGTTGGAATACTTGGGTAGCTCAGGTCGTTAGAGCGCTAACCGTACATAGTTTAGAGATTCGGGTTCAAATCCCGACTCAAGCATTGATTTTTCTTTTCATATCATAATTGCCTTCATTGCCAAATGTCAAAAATAGTTATAAAATCTAAACATACAAGCGTTACTGCTATAAAGTAAATATTCTCTTTAAAATTTTGATTAATGTTATGTTGGTCACTAGATGTCAGTCGGAACGATTTTCCGCTACCTCTTGTGTTTTTTATTATATAAAACTTTCCTCATTAGAGGATTGCCTCAAGGACAAAGTGATACAGCCAATTAATTTTTGTAATTTATGAAGTACATTTTGTAAATATATTTTTAAAAATTCAACTTGTAGGCCTAATTGAAGTATACATACTATAAAGTAATTTTCTAAATATGATTTCTTAAAATTGAAATTGATCCTCTAATGGCAGCGATGGCAATTCTAGAAAGATACACCCTGTTCAAATCTAAGGAATTCCAAAATTTGGCTAAGAATCCTGGTTTAGTACCTCTTGCCCCAATCATCAAACCTGTGACAGTTATACTATCTAGTTGGCATTTATCTTTGTAATAGTCAATTGTTGGCTCATGTATGGCTTTCTTTTCAGAGTCAGCTTCCTCAGGTTGGCCACTATGAGTCTAAAAACGAACTGTGGGATCTAATATCACACCAATTTTAGAGGATGGTCTAAATGCAATAATATATATTCGTCTGTTACTTCCATTAGTACCCACACCATGTACTTCCTCATAAACTGTGTATCCAAAATCTCGCAAGGCTTCTGCCATCATATTTCGAATAGTGTGGTGCCGAATATTTCTCAGTGATTCTCCAAATGGACAGGCCCCAAGGACGTGTGCAAGGGTTTCGTGCTCTCTGCGACAACGTCTACAGAGGGTATCGTCCCTAGACCTGCCCGGCAAAGAACGCACCGCCGATACATTGGCTTGCATTTTAATCGCTTCTCTCCATTCGGAACAAGACAATCCCTGATGGTCACGAATCCATTGATTTGCCGGTGTATATTCATTGTAGAGAACAACGCCTTTTCTTTTATGAGGAAGTTGACTCCAGAGAACTGCTTCTTTGTCTCTTCGTTGTTTCCTGAGTTTCCTTGCATCTGGTAGAAGACTTCGAGTGTTAATATTGATGTCACTAGGTTCAATGTTAAGGTCTCTCACACATTGTAAACTTTCCTCTTTTAGGTTTCGGAGAGTAGTAATGTATGTATTATTGTCTTGGTGAAGAATGTGGCAAATGTTTATATGCTGTAATTTTGTTTCCCACGCTGCACAAAATAAACCAAGTCCTTTATTCCGACGTTCAGTATATAGCATGTGATCAGGGACATCCATCGGAAGATGTAAAATTTCTTTAAGTCCACTTCTCAAAAGTTTATCATAATTCACTAAAAATGTTTTGGTATTTGATTTGGTGGTACTGTTTGAAATGGGTAGATTAGAGTTGGAGATATGGAACAATTTAAAACTGTAAATTTCTGATCAGGCTGTAAGAGCGGTGAAGCAATGAGAGTTTCAACATTATCCCGTAATTTAGTAAGGGTTTGCTTAGAATCAAAAGTTATATGATCTGAAAAGCGAGAATACTACATGTAAAAGAAAAATGTATGTTTGTGTTGTAATACTTACTTAGCTCAGGTCGTTAGAGCGCTAAAGTACAGAGTTTAGAGACTCGGGTTCAAATCCCGACTCAAGCATTCATTTTTCTTTTCATATATATATATATATATATATATATATATATATATATCTGGCATGATAACAAATACAAATGACATAGGGGAATGCAGTGCAGGTAAGCATCCATTCGTAAAGTGTAAATATAACTTGTCTTCTCTATCATTGTTCTGTGTGCTGACCCAACCCCTTTACGAAAATGATTTATGCATTCTACATTTTCCTTTTCATGAATTTCAAGACGAGAAAAAATCGGCTAAGTTTACAAAACATAGCAACATTTACTAACAACATATATTCAAACTCTCTTGTGAAATTTTCATTTAAAAACCAGAGCACTGGAGATTTTAAAAAATAGCTTCTCACCTTTTGATAAAAGTTCAAATCTGCATAAAATGTTAAGGATTTAATTTGCATCACAGGGTTTTTAAAGGAAGACAATTTTAAAATCTTATAATTTTCATAAAAAAAATACCATCTTCTTCCCTTAAAACAATCTAGAATTTTATTTTTTTAAAAATTGATGCATAATGTAAGTTTACTTATCTGTTAAAATTTACAAAACTCGATACATGCCGCTGAAACAAAATGAGGACGGTGTTCTCCGAAAAATAGCGAAATCGAATCATAGAAACTAATATATCTGAAGCTGAATACAACCCTAACATGCTTTTGTGGCGAAATAGGGTTTCAAAATATTTAGAGATCAATAAAAATCTGAAGCTGAAAGTTCAAAATCGCCATAGAGATCACGATTTTGTTATTTCTTAACGAAACTCGGCATTTAACATTTGAATAAGAAAATTATCACAGAGTTCGTCAATCAGTAAAATTGGACCATGAGGATTGGAGATTGGCCAGAAAGCTAAAATTTTAGTGAGAATATTTTCAAACGCTCTAGCCGTAGTAATTTATGTTTTCTCGCAACGAATCTTGATATATACAATTTAATAAGGGAGCCTTTAAGAATTGAGCTTATCAGGCAATCATAATTTGAAAATTGCTCTTGCGGCTGCAATTGCTGTTTACTCGGTTCGAAACTGGATCTATAAAATTAATAATTTATAAACAAATTATTTAAAACATTATTAACAAAAGAAATATATATTCCGTATATCAGCAAACTCGAACCTAAAATTCGACATTCTTAAGAAGTTGCTTAGTGCACATAGTTCCTGCGTAACGGATTTTTTAAAAACTCTATATTTGAAGTTTAAGAGTCAAATCACCTGAGAAGAGATGCAGAAAAGTTGTCGTGCCTGTTAAAATGAAACTGTACTTATATTAATCCAGTTTTTTTTTATCGCAGGTACAACAGTTGTTTCGCTGCGGTTAGGCCAGTTCCAAGAGAGGCCACTTAACTGTATACCTACCCATATTTTACTGCGCAATACTCGTAATGTTTGAATTTCAGTTATTCCAAACAATATCAATCTTGTCGTTCAACTTGAACAGGTTGTCTGGTGAATGAACTAATCAGTATGCCGGTCACATCTATATTCTAAGAATCCAGTTCGTTCGAATGCATGCTAAACATTCATCTGCAACAAAACAGATTATTTCTAAATAATCATTGAACATTTCTCATAAATCCGATATGAGGCATACGTTTAGACAACTCATGTAAAGATTTCATTAGAAACAATAGCTTTACAGATTAAATATTTGAGGCTTTTTCCAATTTATTATCAAAATGTAAAACAACCTTATAATACTGGAACATTAGCTCCTCTTGTCTGATCGAATTGGTGATGTGGCTTCAATTGTGGCAATTGCTTGAATATTAAATTTTGGAAGATGAAATTTTAATAATTATTTAAATTGTATAAAAAATAGTTTAAAATGGAATTAATTAATTTACAGATTGTTTTACTCTCTTTCTTTTAATATCTTTGAAACTATATTGTATTCGGTTTTGCAACTTTTCTTTTATATAGACGTCTGTTCTCTCTTTGATAAAAAATCTAAGAACTTTATTCTCAATTACGGGTAATCATATCTTCTCCCTTAAAGTAAGAGACCATGTTTCGTATCCATAGAACTAGAATAGTAATAATTTTTATACTTTTTTAATTTAACATTTTTTAAGAGAAGTTGAGATGGAAAGAGTTCTGTAATGAATAATAGTATCTGAATTGATTATAGAATTAGACCTATGTCTAATTTCTTTCTGCACCTCATTTCTATTGTAATTGAATCGTTACCACCCAAAAACAGATCTAACCGACAAACTACAAATTGTTGGGGGGGGGGGGAAGTTAATTTTGAAGTTATTATCTTTATTATATCATGTATATTTTAATCTCTCATGCTATTGGAAACATATACAGCCAATTTGAATGCAAAACAACATGTTAGTAACAGAATATTAACAATTTAAATCAAACTGAGTGCAAAAGAGATCTATCTTTATAGAGTAGAACAATGATCTAACCCATATTTAAAATAAAATGCTACAATAAGAAATAGAAAATACATATTGAACACTGGTTCAGTTAGAAATTTTCCATTCAATGATATTTTGTTACATTCTTTGTGTCTTTCTTATTTTTACTCAATTTCTCTAAGATTCTGATAGGATTCACACAACTGTGGATGGAATGAGTTTTCACATGTGCAATAATTGTTTTTCTCCACTTCTAATCATAACTTAACATTTTTCTACAGATAGATCACTATTCGCTTGGAAGGTAATCCACTGAAAACTCGTTGGTTAGATCTCTTTTAGAGGCAACTATTCAATTATTGTTCCTAGATATTCCAATTCAGCTACTTTTACATAATTTCTCTCATTTACTATTTATTTTATATAATGAACTTCTATGTGCGGCCATATATTTAGTTTTATAGTATTCTTAATATTACCTAAGTTAAAAATTATCACCACACGTTGCATTCTTAGTTTTTATGTTGGTTAAGGATCGTGTGAGTAATAAGGAGTTTCAGAACTGTAACAGTTAGTTTTCCACATCCATTTTAATAACGTAAACGTAATAAATTCGTCATAGTAAGAAATAAATATATTTACATTGTAGTTTACCCGGTCGGGACAGTTTTTCTGGGTGAGGTTTTTATCGGGGTTTTTCCTCACCTGTAAGACAAATGTCAGGAAAACTTTAAGGCCCATACGGTCCCCGAAATCATATGGCCATCGCAATCATCATCATTCATATTCATCTTAGGTTAAGCTTAGGATTAGGGACCCTCCTGGAACACCATTATCATCATCATCATCACCCATATCATCGGGGCAACGTAACCCCGCCTTCCAAGCGCCTCAATCTAAGAAGTGGGTTACAAGTACGCCATGCCAGGAGAGAAACCAGGAATGTCGAAAGACCTGGGGTATTTGAAAAAAAAAAATGTAGTTTACAAATTTGAACCACTTCAAAGGCGATATATGTCTACACTATCCGATAATTTTTTTCTAGTGTTTTTTTTTTCACCCTCTTTGGGGTACGTTGTATCAATCATTTCTCGGTGTGTTGTTCTTTTTTTTGTGCCCAGTATTTTTTAAATTTTTTTCTCATTTTTTCTTTTTCTGAACTTCTTTTCCTCTCTACTTCCGAGATAACAAGTTTGGATTTTTGTTTAGATTTATCTTGGAACCTTATCTTTTCATCTTGAACAATTAAAATCGCTGTTCGATCGATTAGTGAATTTTCTGTAAATTTAATTCTATTGTCTTTTTTCAGTTTCTTTAAACTGGTTGGGTTTTGTTTTGCGGTTATGGAAAAAAAATTGTTTGGTTAGTGTTGCCATTGTTAATGGTTTGATTAATTTTTAGCTGGATGAAAATTTGGAACCCAACTTCGAGAAAATTGCTGAGAGAATAAACAGACTTCCAATTGGAGAGGAGCTCAAGAAAGACATGGTTGACGGTGTTCAATTCTGCAAACAGTTCGCGGTAAGTTCATCACATCGTTTTAATATTATAAATGTGAAAGTTGGATGTATAGACGTTTGAATGTTTATTACTCATGTATCCAAAAATGGGAAAAACATTAGAAATGCAAAATATGATTCAAACTATTGAAAAACTTGGTTAACATACAGTCTTACAATGGATTCCAGCACATTGTGGAATACAAGGGAATGAAAGAGCTGATATAATCGCAACAAAGGACGTAAAATTAAGCAGAAAGCAACAAATGCATTTTCTTATGAATCAATTATAATAATTGTATAGAAAAAACTAACGATAATTACAATTCCAATTTAATTGAAAAAGTCGGAAACAGAAATATAAAAATAATGTTATTACTCATCTATATTTCCGGAACTATCAACAGTAATCTAACAAGAGATTGTGTTTGTTTTCTTTTTTTTTTTAAATCACGAGCTACAAAGTCTCGAATGATTTTGTCTAATGAAAAACTCAACTTTGCGTTGGATTTGCAGTGACTATTTAGTGAATAATATAACTTCAGAAGCTTAAATAATTATATTTAATATTTACCAAATATGAGGTTATGTATACCGATTTTATTTGTGGGCGATTTCTAAGCCGGCTGTATAGTTATAAATAGCACATCTTTACTGTTAAATCTCTTTGGGCTTGGAAAAAATCAATAACAGATGATTGTATGATAAATGACTATTTACAATAATGCAGATTCATTGTACAACATTTAATAATTTTTTAAAGCAACAGAATTTACCTTCTTTTTTTTTGTAATTTTTGAAGTTGTTTTCTTTTGAAATTTCTTGTTTTACCATATCGATCGTACAATTTTGAATCGATATCCTTGTAAAAGAAGTTAATTTTTGGAGATATCTCTCATTACTAACAGGAAGAGGCAATTTTATCAACAAGAAGACTCAATTTTATCAACAGGAAGAGGCAAAATTATCGGTCTATAAGATAAATAGTCACGCAAATTTACGATTGCTATACTGAGGACAACTACAGGACATGGCTGCTCAGGAAGACATATTCATAGAATTGATAAATTAATGTCTCCTGGGTGTATATTGTGTTCTGAAGGCGTGGAAATGGACACAGAACATTTAACAAACGGTGTAGCTCTTCAAAATTATCAAGATGTGACTTCCAAGTATTGAGAAGCAAGAAGGAGAATAACTTTGCTTATTACTGAAACAAGCTTTAACTACTGAACGTATTTGGACCAAACTTGGTGAATAGATAATCTGTCCTGGGCCATTACTAAGTCGAACAAAGTTAACCGAGAATGGAGATTCGCACAAAATGGTGTACCTCTGTCCGCAGCTAATACTTTCCTGCATACAAAAGCCACAGCTAAAAAAATTTGTTATGGGGTAACAATATTAAGCTTTGCCATATTGAAATTGTTGGCGAACTTTGCGACCATTTTTGTATTATTACAGAATATAATACTACATGCTACTACAATTTTCAATTTTGCGGCCTTTTTGTAAACTATAGGGTGTTCCAATAAGAACGCCGGATTTAATAATACACAAAATAAACTATATTTGAAAGAAATGACATATATTTATACATGAGCACAAAGGGTATACGTTCCGATTTAAGTATGGAAAATGACATCTGACATATGTCCATCACGAGACACTCTACAGCTATTGAATCTGTCTATGAAATTTGTGATTACTCTTGCACAGTCTTGCGCTGACACATCGAATTTCCTGCTTCTGGTCTTGTATGATTCGGGGATTGTGTTCATAAACCTGTGATTTGATAAACCCCCAAAGAAAGAAGTCACATGACCTTGGTGGCCGGTTTAGGTCACCTCTGCGCGATTCCGGCCTAAGAGCACGAAGCCTTGGAACAGTTTGAGCATAACACACACCATTCTGGTAATGAGTTTTCACAATTAAAACTCATTGTTCAGCAGTATAACACTCCATATCCAGTAATTAAAACAAATATAGAAAACAAAAAGTGTAGGTAGAGTGCTGCCAACGTCGTAGTAAAAAAATGGCTGCCAATTCAAATCCGGCGTTCTTATTGGAACACTCTATATTTTATCGTACTTAAATGAGACATAGAATGAAAAGAAATGATTGATAACTGATGGTTACACTTAGCATACAAGTGAAAGGTTCAGATCAAAAGTGAACCAAGTCCAAAAACTGAAAATCCTAGTTACATATGAATCCATGCATCCATAGTACCGGTAATTCTGCCCGAAGGCAGGTTCTTCACTGCAATCATAGCATTTTCATGCTATGCTTGCAGCTTTACTAGGGAATTGTACGTGTGGTAGCTTCCCGTTGCTTTCCACACCGGTGAAGGATGATGATGATGATGATGATGATAAGGATGATGATGATGGCCATATGATTTCGGGGACCGTTTGGGCCTTAAAGTTTTCCTGATATTTGTCTTACAGGTGAGGAAAAACCCCGATAAAAACTTCACCCAGAAAATCTGCCCCGACCGGGAATCGAACCCGGGCCCGCTGCGTGACAAGGCAGCACGCTACCTCGAGACCACAGAGGTGGACTATATATTAATTTAGGTTCATATAGCAATAATTCTTCAGAGCTATGGTGAAACCAGTATCACATTTGTTCCTTTTCACTCCAAAAATTAATGTTTAATTCTTCATGTGCAATTAATCAAATGTATTACTTTAAATTTTTTTCACCGCTGTGGTCTCGAGGTAGCGTGCTGCCTTGTCAGGCAGCGGGCCCCGGGTCCGATCCCCGGTCGGGATAGGCTTCTGGGTGAGGTTTTTATCGGGGTTTTTCCTCGTCTGTAAGATAAATGTCAGGAAGCTTAGGGCCCAACGGTCCCCGAAAATCATCCGACCATCGTCATCATCCTTCACCGGTGTGGAAAGCAACGGGGAATTTTCCACACCTATTATTCCCTAGTAAAGTTACAAAGCATAGCATGAAATACCTGTCCTCGGTCAAAATTACTATGGATGGATGGACTTTAAGTTTATATAAGTTTTTTTCAAAATATAAAATATGGACTTGGTCCACTTTTTCTCTGAACCCTGAAATATAAACAGAACGAACGTGATCATATTTTTAAAGTTACTTTAATTTATATATCATTATTATTATTATTATTATTATTATTATTATTATTATTATTAGTATTATTAGTATTATTAATATTATTATTATTTAAATAAAGTGATCCCACAACAGGCCCGGAGGCCCTTGGGGTAGTAGGAGATTAAGGCTCCCACTTTTTCTAGACAATCGGCACTTTATGTCAGTCGGGTTGTCAGCCCTGCGTGATGGCCGCCTTTACCCCCAGAACGCCGTAGCGTAGTGGTTAAGGCACTGAGCTACAAGCCGGAGGGTCAAGGGTTCAAGTCCCGTTGGGGTCAGGATTTTTAAACTGACCCAAACTCTCTGGCGCCACTATGGCCCTGGGGTCGACTCAGCCTCTAACGGAAATGAGTACCAGACGCTTGTTCTGGGGGTAAAGGCGGCCGTCACGCAGGGCTGACAACCCGGCTGACATAAAGTGCCGATTATCTAGAAAATGTGGGAGCCTTAACCTCCTACTACCCGAAGGGCCTCCGGGCCTGTTGTGGGATCACTTTACTTTACTTATTATTATTATTTAATTATGTTCATGGCCTGATTATTATCATC
This sequence comes from Diploptera punctata, assembly GCA_030220185.1. NCBI lineage: Eukaryota > Metazoa > Arthropoda > Insecta > Blattodea > Blaberidae > Diploptera > Diploptera punctata. The sequence continues at coordinate 4,661,924 of JASPKZ010010696.1, forward strand.
CATACATGAGAAGATGAGGTCAGTATTTATTTTCATAGTTTTGTTTTTTTCGGTCTGCTAACATGTCTTTTGCCTCTTGGAAATACAATTTTTAAAAACATAACATTAATTAGTTTAATAACTCCAAAAAATTCGAGATCACCCTGAAATTGTTCTAATTAACCTTGATTTATTGTCATTATCTATATAAGCGTTCCACTTTTTTCTAATTTAATAATTTTTGACCTGTATTATATAGCATTGTTGTCTCGCATCTTCGTTTCTCATTCCGTCTAATCTGATTTTATCAACAATGATTCATAGTGTATTCATATATGCAATGTTTATATAATTTGTTGCTTTTTTTATCTATCCCCGAATTTCAAAATCATATGTCATCATTAGGATTTATGAGGTTTTATAAAATTTTGTTTTAATTTCAGTATTAAGATATTTATTCTTCCATTAATTTATATAATTTCGTATTCATTTTGATTTATGTTATAGCAATGCGTACCGGAAACAAGGAAGGACAAATTCCAACTGTCACGTGAACTTGTGAAACCAATGTTCTTCTTCAGATGTTACAAGGTAAGAATCCATTTACGTCACTTGATGTTACATTGAAAAATTATGTCATATTAATTATGAAACCAAACATGATTGGGAATTTACCTCTCTTAAAGTCTTACTTAATATACGATAAATGCGTTGAATATTTTCAAGTCTGAAATTGTCGGTTTTAGATGGAGAAAATTATAAACTAACGAATTATATCATCTTACTTACTTACTTACTTACTCACTGGCACTATCGAACCCGTAGGTTCATGGCCGCGCGGACATAAGCTTTCCATGCATCCCTATCCTGAGCTAATGCTTTCCAATCATTCCCTGTATAATCTACTTCCCTCAAATCATAGTTAATGTTATTCTCCCCCCTCATTCTTGGTCTACCAACTGGGCGTTTTCCCTCTGGCTAGGTAAGAATCCATTTACGTCACTTGATGTTACATTGAAAAATTATGTCATATTAATTATGAAACCAAACATGATTGGGAATTTACCTCTCTTAAAGTCTTACTTAATATACGATAAATGCGTTGAATATTTTCAAGTCTGAAATTGTCGGTTTTAGATGGAGAAAATTATAAACTAACGAATTATATCATCTTACTTACTTACTTACTTACTCACTGGCACTATCGAACCCGTAGGTTCATGGCCGCGCGGACATAAGCTTTCCATGCATCCCTATCCTGAGCTAATGCTTTCCAATCATTCCCTGTATAATCTACTTCCCTCAAATCATAGTTAATGTTATTCTCCCCCCTCATTCTTGGTCTACCAACTGGGCGTTTTCCCTCTGGCTTTCTTACAAGAAGCTTCCATGCAAGTCTTTCATTCCCCATACGCGCAACATGTCCTGCCCATCGTAATCTACGAGACTTAACTGTTCTTATTATATCTGGCTTCCTATAAAGACCATGTAGTTCATTGTTATCTAGTGTTCTCCATTCACCTGTCTGTTCCTCTCCCTCTTTTTGGTCCAAAAATTTTCCTAAGTACTTTATTCTCAAATACTTGTAATCTCCTTTCCTCCCTTAAAGCAAGACTCCATGTTTCGCATCCATATAATATAACTGGTAGAATAATAGTTTTATATATCTTCAGTTTAACGTTTTTTGAAAGGAGTTGGGACATCAAGAGACTCTGAAATGCATAATAGCATGCATTTCCAGAATTGAGCCTATGTTTAATTTCTTTGTGCATCTCATTCCTATTTGTGATTATTGTTCCTAGGTATTTGAATTCAGCCACTTCCTCAAAATTTCCCTCATTTGTCATTAACTGTCCATTTCCATTATATAATGAAATTCTACGTGTGACCATATATTTAGTTTTATTGATATTTACTTCCAGTCCTAATTTTTTAGTGTTACTCAATAGTGTGTGCGTGTTGTCCTTTAGTATTTCCTCGCTATCGGCCAATAATACTACATCATCAGCATAAACCAACAGCTTATTAATACCATTGAGTTGTGAGCCTTCCTCAATCTTTAAAGATTTAATGGCATGCTCTAGTACACAATTAAATAGTAGAGGAGATAGTGCGTTTATTATTTAAAAAATCAATTAAACTATTTTAAATTAGCCAGATGACAGCTCCGTAAAGAGGGATTTTAAAGGACCTCTCCGAATGAGTGATCAGCTCAGAGTCAGGCCTCCTCCGAGACAACAAAACATTCGCACTAAACATGGCGAATAAGGTAATGATGATTATGATGGACATATTATGTTGGAGGACCATTTGGGCATTAACGTTTCCAGACACTTGTCTTACAGGTGAGGAAAACCCCTGAAAAAAAAAGCATTATCCAGGAAATTTGTCCGTTTGGGGATCGAACCTGGGCTCGCTGCGTGCCAGGTAGCGACGCAATGTAGGGAAATGGCAATACAAAATAATTTTATTGAAAAAAAAGGACTATTATTCTTTTTAGTTGTCACTCTTCAATTTGTTTTATTTACTTGAACTACTGATCTCCTGCCAAAAAAAAAGTATCAAACTTAACTAGTCTTCTTTTCACTATACTAATGTTATTTACTTAAAAAAACTATTTTGTAGATTTTGGATTTTCTTTTTGGGATTTTGTGCATTAGGCCTATATGAAACTTTTAAATTATAAATTAGTACCTTGTTCTGAGTCTTCCTCGACCATTAGCAATATAATTTTTGTAAGAGACCTTTCGAAAACAATGTTTCATCTTCTGTTTGCAGTACCAATCTACAAACTGAAGACGAAACATTGTTTTCGAAAAACCTCTTATAATAATTATTTTGCTAAAAGTTGAGGAAGACTGAGAACAAGGTACTAATTTTTAATTTAAAAGTTTTACATTGTGACCTTAACGGAGATTCAAAAAGTATTTTTTTAAATATCCATTAGGCCTATAGGCCTATATTTTTCTATTTTTTATTTATCTTAAATATCTTATGTCACGCGCCGTAGCCGAGTGATTAAGGCAAGAAGCCTTGGCGCAGAGCTATGGCACTTGCGCTGGTTCGGGTCCGCAAGGGGGAAGAAATTTTCTCATGTAATTTCGGCCAAAATGGGGCCGGTGCTCACCTAGCATCATGAGGTTTTTTGGTAGCTAGTAGCGACTCCTGGTTGAGACGACCAAATATAACGGCTGGGGAACCCGACATTTTAACCACGTCACCCCTACGCTGGCTCGAGATCGTATACCTCTCTGATTAACACATGTGTATGTGAGTCCAGCAGCCGGCTGGTAGGCCAAGGGTCTTCTAGGCCTGTCGCGCTTGGAGCTTTTAAACATCGTATATGAGAAGGCCACAGTGAACCCTCACGCTATTAAGAATTTAATTGGAAATGTTGCATAAATACTTTTTTGTTTAGCACAAGAAGTTGGAAGCTTGCATCATGAAGGACGTCAGAGAAAGGTATACCCCAGGAGATGATATGTCAACTCCAGATGAAGATAACATTGGAGGCGGAGAACTGCGGTCTCTTTCTTGGTCCAGGAGCAAGCCTGACTATGACGATATGGCCACCGCCGTGTACGAGTTTTTGTATGGAGGCGAAAATTCTGATCTCGAAAATATCATGTAATCCATTTTACCAGATCATTGTTAAACAAAAAAATGCGTACAAATGACAATCAAGGGTTAGAAATTTTAATTCTTGGTGCAATGGTAATTTTTCGGTTTTAAATAATTATTTGCAGTTTTTTAATGTTCTTACAATACTTTTTATATCGTTTTAAATCACAACTGTGCATCTCAAAGCCACCTCATTCTTAGTCTATAGATACGATGATTTTGACAGTGTATCTAGAAATTCGACATAAATTTTGTCATATGTGAATTTATCAATTTAAAATTTTACTTTATTTTTTTAATCGGTAAATTCCAAGATTAATTATTAAAGTCCAACAAAAATAACAAAAATAAAAAATTGAATGTGAGACACAATAATCCAAAAAAAGGACATTTTTTCCTAGAAGTCCTGCGCCTTAGCCAAGAGGTGTAAGGTATCACGTTTTGATGCAATGCTACGAGACTTGCAATTCTTACTCCCATTGGGTGAAGACGTTTTCCCGGGATGGAACCGGTGGCGACCCAGCATCCAGAGGAATTAAAGTAATTATAATAAATATCAGCCCCAGGTTGAGAAAACCAGCTATAACGACAGGTATCCGACATGCGATTAACACATAGATGTGAGACCACCAGTCAGATGGTAGGCTAAGGGCCTTCTAGGCTTATCGCGCTATGAATTTAGTCTAGAAAATTCTTGTTATTTGTTTTTAGAACTTCTGGAAATCCGTAATTGGCTAACGATAAGTCAAATGGTTCTTTCATTTATTTCTTTTGCTATAACGAATTTCCATTAGCTCCACGTTAAAATAAAAAATCAAGCAAAAGTGGCATAAAGTAACTTCCATTTACGATATGAAAACATTTGAAGGTGATTGTTGTTATAAAAAACAGCTGTCTGAGGGCATATTTCTGAATAGTTACTGAAGTGACTCAAGTTTTAGGGGTATATTATTTTAATTACTTGATACAATAAGTTTTGGATGGAAAAATCCAAGGGATATGTCCTCCGAAAATGACTCTAAATCGTGGGTACCGACACTGGACATTTTCGAGCTAATAAAATAATCTTAAACCTAAATTAGAGCCTCTGAACAAAATTTAATCGGCTTTATGCATTCAACTCTCCTGTGCCGTAGCCGAGTTGTTAAGGCTAGGTAGTTCGGCGCAGTGCTACGAGACTGCACTGGTTCGAGTCCCCATGGGGGAAGAAATTTTATGATGAAATTTGGCTAGTATGGGGCCGGTGTCCACCAGAATCGTGAGGAATTTGGGCATCAGCTCGAGGCTGAAAAACAGCTATAACGACTGGGACACCCGATATGCTGACCACATGTCACCTCTACACTGACTACTACTGTGATTTACATATGTGGATGCAAGATCAGCAGCCAGATGGTAGGCCGAGGTCTTTCTAGGCCTGTCGCACCGTGTAGTTAACTTATACTACGTGTCTCTTTGAGGTGATTAGCTAAACATCTTTCACACGCTAACATATGTAGCATAACTAAATTAGCTCCCTCGAGGGAGCACCCTTGTCCCACGTGGGGATGTACGGGCATAGAAAAACAATACAATAACATTAAATTGCACCAAGAATTAATTCGTTGTTTTTCTATTCCCTTTTGAGATTTAAGAGAATATGGAATATCATAATGAATATCGGCTTTTTGTCAATTTTTATTAAAGAAAATTTATCAGCAAATAATTCTATTCAATGGAACTGCTGAGAGATTTTTAATGATTTTGAATTGTTCATTTCTATTTCAAGTTTTATTTAGTGTTCGGGCCTTTATATTCTCTAAATATCTCTATTAGCACTTTAAGTGTGACAATAAAGATAAGTAGAAAATAATTATTGACGCTGAAACTGAAGTAGTGAAACTGTTATTCTGAATTTATGATTGTAATGAAATTTTAGTTTCTGTGGTAAATGGATAATGCGAGAACAAATAGTTGCTATCTGGGATTAACAGATTAAAATTCTTGTTCGTGAGACATTGGATAGCTTCTAATTAGGAATATCGTTTCCTATCAAAAACTACTTTGAAGAAGAATGCCTTTGTCTCATGAATGATAAAAATTATTTTATTTTGTAATTTATTATATGTTTTCTGTAATAAAATGAATTAATCATAACTATTTCAATTTATTACCTTTTCATTATTTTTTCCACATGCCCCAGGTTGTCATTTCGACATTTCTGGTGTTCTTTCCTGGCATGTCGTACTTGTAACTCATTTATGAGGTTGGGGCGCCAAGCCGGGGTATGCTGCCATGATGACATAAGAGTTGATGGTGATGCGCCAGAAGAGGTCTTAAACTACACTTAAGTTAATTACGCAAATATGATATTCATGATAATGATGGCCAGATGATGTTTGGGGACCATTTGTGCCTTAAAGTTTCCTGAAATTTGTCTTACAGGTGAAGAAAACCCCCGAAAAAAATCTCAGCCAGTAAACATGTCCCCACCGGGGTTCGAAACCGGGTCCTCTGCGTGACAAGGCATCACGCTACCTCGAGACCACAGCAGTGGACCCTTTTCAGAATAAATCACATATATTTCACTTAAATATACTCTAAACTAAGATGAAATAAGGGAGTTGATGAGACTCTAAAAGGGGATCCGCTCGTCTCTCACCGTTGGGGGTCTCGAGATCGAATCTCGGTCACTCCATTTTGGTTTCGTGGTGGACGAAACGGAGCTTGAGCAGGTTTCTCTTGGGGCTTCTCGTTTTCCCCTGCCACCATTTCTCCATACTCATCCATTGCGGTGGATTGGTGGTTATGTTCCTTGCCTCTGGTCCTGAGGGTGGAGGGTTGAAACCCGGCCCGGAATCGATGGATTTTATTATGATGGAAACATTCAAGAAACGATTCCTCCGGGAAGGGCTTTAAGCCGGAGGTGCCGTGTCTGAAGATTTTCAGGCTCGTAAAAGATTCTTAAGCCAGAATAAAGAGGACTCTAAGCAAAATTTACCGATCTCATCACCCTAGTAATAATTTACCATAGTTGCCTGTAGATATCTCATTGGCTCGACCGCATACCGTACATTGATATCTGTGGGGAAATAAGCATAACCCAACAAAAGAGAGGCTAAGGTTCAACATTGGGCTGTTATGCCATTGTAGTGTGTGTGTGTGTGTGTGTGTGTGTGTGTGGCGTGTGTGTGTGTGTCTGTGTTGTAGATTTTTTTTCATACACATCTCATCCATTTCGTTCATCCCCCCATGACATGCGTCAAGCGTGGTCGGCCGACACCCCTTTCGTTCACAGACCTCTAAAATACAGGGGTTTCATCTAATCTCATTCTTCGACACGATCCTGAATTAGACACGAGTTGAGGATCCATCCATAGTAATTCTGCCCGAAGGCAGGTCCTTCACTGCAATCATAACATTTTCATGCTATGCTTGCAGCTTCACTAGGGAATTGTGTAGGTGTGATAGCTTCCCGTTGCTTTCCACGCCGGTGAAGGAGGAGGAGGAGGATGATGATGATGATGATAAGGATGATGATGGCCATATGATTTTGGGGACCGTTTGGACCTTAAAGTTTTCCTGACATTTGTCTTACAGGTGAGGAAAAACCCCGATAAAAACCCCACCCAGAAAAACTGCCCCGACCGGAGATCGAATCCGGGCCCGCTGCGTGACAAGGCAGCACGCTACCTCGAGACCACAGCGGTGGACGAGTTGAGGATATTACGAGTTAATAGAAGGGGGAAAATATATTGTGAATTTTGTCAAGACTGTAAGAGTAAGATTGCTGGATAATATAGTACGAATACAAGGTTAAAAAAAAACTTCCATAATTGCTAATGGATGCCACAATGGAGGTAGGAGGTCGGACCAAGGATAAGATGGATGGACGACGATGAGAAGGTCATTTGTAGTTTGTGATTGAAGAATTGGAAAATGAAAACTCAGGATTGAGGACAATGGAGGGCTTATGTGAGGAAGATTGAGTACAATGACCTACAAATTTTGCTCATATGCTTGAGGGTTTTCTGTTGTCGCCCAATCTTATTTACTTCTCTTCTCAAGGATATATTTTTTTTTCAAATGCCCCAGGTTTGTATTTCGACATTCCTGGTTTCTCTCCTGGCATGGCGTACTTGTAACCAACTTCTGAGGTTGGGGCGCCTGGAAGGCGTGGTTACGTTGCCCCGATGATATGATGGGTGATGATGATGATAGTGGTGCGCCAGGAGAGTCCCTAATCCTAAGCTTAACCTAAGATGAATGTGAATGATGATGATTGCGATGGCCATATGATTTCGGGGACCGTTTGGGCCTTAAAGTTTTCCTGACATTTGTCTTACAGGTGAGGAAAAACCCCGATAGAAACCTCACCCAGAAAAAACTCTCCCGACCGGGAATCGAGCCCGGGCCCGTTGCGTGACAAGGCAGCACGCTACCCCGAGACCACAGCGGTGGACCTTCCCAAGGATATCACTCTCAGGATTTTTACACCCTTAAAAATACATTGACCTCGGCAGGTTTCTAACCGCGAATCTAGAAAAACTAGTCCACCACGACCGACGAATCCATAGTGGTTCATTGCCGTGGCATAGTCAGTTGAGACCCTACTTTCCTGTTCGGGGACCCGGGTTCAATTCCCGGCGGGATATGGGTTCGATATGTCTGTTTGAAGAAGTAGATGAAGGTAAACGATAAAAATAAATAACAAAAAGAAAAAAGTTGGATTTCCAAAGTAATTACCAAATTTCTCTAGTAAGGCTTAGGTAGAAATATTAAAAATGTGAACCGAAAATATGATTTTTAAAAATTCTACAATACATAGGCCTATATATTGTTGTTTACAAACAATTGTATTGACTTTAACGCGTGAAAAGTTTATCAGGAAAAGTAATTACGAATCTGAATTTTGATTGGAAATCAGAAAAAGGAAGGAAGATCGAGAATAGATGGATAGGTATATTTCTGACCCCGTGGAGGAAAAGACCTACAATAGTTGGGTTGGAAAAAAAAAGAAGAAAAAAACCAATAGAAATAATGCTCGGTGATTCTATGGCAGGAGTCCACCTACAATTAGTCATTGTTAAAAAAATAGGCAACTTTTCCTTATGGAGGGCCAGATATCCAATAAACTGTAAACAAATCTGGTGTAAATTAACTTGCTTATTTCATCATCTTAACTTGCAATTTTCTCACCTAATGAAATAAAATGAGCATGGGTGGGCTCCTGGTATAGAATAGCCTAATTTTAGGCATAGAAAATTGATATTAGGCCTACATTGTAAAACCTGTTCAATAATAAATTTAAAAAAATTAACTTACTTCATTAGTGTTGAACAGAGATGATCGAATTAAAACCGTAAATCCAGGAGTGTCATCTCAGGAAACGACAAAACTGTTAGATTTACATTTAAATCTAATTATTTACGTCTCCGCACGATCACGTTTTAAATAGAATCGTGTATAATACTCCGCGGTATTTTTTTTAGTTTTTATCTGCGTATAAATAGAAAACATTTAGCTTTTTTTTAAGTATGTATTGGCAGTTCTCAATACCTCGCATTCGAGATAATATCTCTATCTCGAATTAATCGAATGGAAAATGCGACCTGTAGAGTTGTTTTGTTAGTAACAAGCATAGCTCTCTTGCGACCTTATCTGAACGCTGGATCTTGAAAGAATCGGTTATTCGTCTTGTTAAAGCATATGCTATGGTGACAAAATTACTGCAGTGATAATTCTCAGTTCGTGTTATATATAAAAGTGGTGCTTTTTTATTATGACACATCGTAAAGTAATGCACGCGGACATGAAAACAATCCCTCTTTTGAACTTGACTTTTGTGTGTCTCAAAGATAACCATGGGAGTGTAATGGTGCTGAAGACGGTTCCTCTTGTATATTATTCAACTGTGACTAGGACACACACAGGTTTCGGTGAGTTAAAATACTTGGTTTCTTTTAAGTATTATGATAGCCTATATTATAATGAGATAAACAGTTCAGACTTCATAGAAATTGGTACAGTAGATATATCAAGAATGTCGTTTCAAAACATGTTAAGTTCTCTGCCTATTGAAATTTATTTTGAATATTTTCTATTTTATAAGAGTGTCTTCAATCATAGCTTAGACTGAATCGTATTGTATATTCTCTGTTTTTAAATTCTATGTTTTAATTCTATCTTTATAAATTTAATTATATATGTGGCACAATTAAAATAATATTTAAAAACACAAGAAAGGAAATAAAACTAAAATTTTATAAAGCAGTGGCAGTCCCCTTACTATTGTATGGTAGTGAATTTTGGGTTTTTAACTAAAAAAAGAGAAGATAATATCATAAAAGCTGCTGAATTGAGATTATTGAAAAGTGTGGCTGGCTGCAAACCTCTAGATAAAAGAAGAAGTGAAGATATTAGAAATGAGTTAAATATTTTTAAACTTTTAGATAAAATAAAAGTATCTAGAACAAACTGGAAAGAACATGTTCAAAGAATAAAATATTATTGCATTCCAAAAAGTATACGGTACTTAATTACAAGGCAAAAGGAGACAGGAATGTTGGTAGACCGAAAAAGAGATGGATTCAACTTTCTGAATGAGAATCTATGAGACCGGAACAAGCCACATGGGCTTAATCCGTGATTGTTAATGATGATGCTTTTAGTGAATTCTGAAGGAATGAAAGGATTTTTTAAACAATTTACACATCTTCACCGATCCTAACTAATAGTACCGAAAATTACTATAACTAAAATGTATACATAGATGCGAAACATGTACTCTAACATTAAGGGAGGAGAAAATATTACGAGTATTTGAGAACAAAGTTGTTCTTAGGAAAATTTTGAGGCCAAAGAGAGATGAACAAACAGACAGACGAATGGAAAATACCTACTACATAACAGTGAGCTATATGATCTTTATAAGAAACCAGATATAGTAAGAACAGTTAAATCTCATAGAGAGCGATGGGCAGGATATGTGGCACGAATGGGGCATGAAAGAGGGTTATCGAAACTTATTTTAGGAAAACTAGAGGGAAAAAGCCCAGTTGGTAAACCAAGGCCGCGTTCACTTTGGATACGAATTTGTATTAAACGTTAACGTACGATATTGGTCGTACGAATTGAGGACGCTCGCTAGTTACTTTTTTCTCAGTTTCCCCGTTGTGCCGATACTGTGCAGTCGAGTTTGTGATATCTCTTTGTTGCGCAATGAATCATTTGTTTCTTGATAATAGAAACATATTCGTGACTGTAGGAGAGAATAAACGCGCAACGGGTGCTCATAATACCACGGATGTATTTCTCTCGCAATAACAATTAAAAACATATACATGATATATGTGAACAATATAATCTCAAAATATCCCATAGAAAAAACTAAGGTAATGGCATTCCAAGGGAAAAATCAAATCAGATCCAAAATAGTAATAGGAAACAAAATCATAGAACAGGTGAACCATCTCAATTATCTAGGATGTGACATTTCATTTAATTATGGTAATGATATAACTAATAAAATAGAAAAATTCCAGGGAATATGTGGTACGATAAAATGATCACTAAATAATAAAACAACAAGAGAGACTCAATTGAAATTTTATAAAACATTGGCAGTACCGGTACTGCTCTATGGATCAGAAGCCTGGATACATAAAAAACAAGATATAAGTAGGATAACGGCGGCAGAAATGAAATTTTTGAGATCTGTTAAAGGGTGCACTAAGAAAGACAGAATCAAGAACACAGAAATAAGACAGGAACTTGAAATATTTGCAATAACTGATAAAATAGATACATATAGACAAAAATGGAAGCAACAAATAGACAGAATGAATGAAGATAGATATCCAAAACAAATAACAAAATACAAACCCTAAAGGCACCCGAGATGTGGGCAGACCTAGAAAGAGATGGGCTGAAGTCGGAACGGGTCAACAGACCTGATCCATGAATGCAGATGATGATGATGATGATGATAACAATTAAAACAATACTTTATATGATCTATGTCGTCTTCTTCTTCTTCACTTCACGGGCTAGGTAAATTGCCTGTTCCGTCTCACAGTTGTTCTGTCCATCTTTTCACTGGTCTTCCTACGTTCCCTGAACCTCTTGGCTTGTAGTTAAATGCTGCTTTTCTTAACGTTGTTACATTCATTCGTTCAACGTGTCTAAACCATTTCTCTCTATATTCTTTGATTTTATCATTCAATGGATATATACTTAACTCTGTTCTTATATCTTCAATTTTCATCTGATCCAATCTTGTGCAGCCTTTTGTTATTCTAAGGAAGTTCATTTCTACGCTTTGTATTCATTCTACTTTGTAATTATTTGGTCATTATCCAAGTTTCACTCCCATAAAGTAATGCAGCAACTGCCAACAATGATCTATATAAATTTGTAATTCAAAAATACATGTATGGCTAAATTGACAAGATATTTTTATTTCTTCGGATATTTATTTTCATGCCCTATGTTGATGATCACGTAAATTATAAGTTGAATCGCTTTGATCGCACAAATATTTGTGTCCAAAAACCAAATTAATAAATGTTTCGATGCCCATTATACATATTAAACATACGAACTTAGTAAAATATCCCAAATTGGGATTGATTTCGGACGTTGGAACTGTACGTGCGTAAACTTACGATTAACTCGCATCTAGTGTGAGCGCTCCAATAGTACTAGAAGGATCGGGATCGTTCGTGCGTTTTGGTGCGTGTTCGCACGACCACATTTCGTACGAAAACGCATGCAAAGTGAGCGAGGCCGAAGAATGAGATGGGAGGGATGTACAGAGAGCATATGTCCGCGCGGACATGAACCTACGGGTTCGATAGTGCCAGTGAGTTAATTACTCTTCTAACATATACTGGATCATATATTATATGTACTACTTTTTAGTGAATTCTGAAGTACCATAATGAAGACGTTGAGGTTCTACTGAAGAAAATATTTTTAAAAATAAATGTTCACATTTTCACTGATGCTATCTAACATACTGAAAATAACTATAACCAAAATTATATATAATTATCATCTGGTATCATGACAGCTGCCGCTGTTTTCCGAAAACCAAACGCCATTCCTCTCTGTCCATCCATTGATCTTCCTCCAATCCTCTGATTATCATAGCCGCTTGCACACCTTCTATCCAGGTTTTCTTTGGTCTTCCTTTCTTCCTGCTTTCCATTGGGATCTATTCCATAATAATTTTAGGCAAGCTTTGCTCTGGCATTCTTTTGACATGGCCAATACCACTGTAATCTTTTCTTTTCTATAATGTTTATGTCTCGCTCCTCTAGTACACCCATAATTTCCCTTATTTATTTATTTCGTATTCTATCCATTCTAGATTTTCCAGCTGATCTTCTTAAAACATCCATTTCTGTCCTTAAATTATTTTCATTTCCCTGGTAGGAATTTGCCAAATTTCAGCACCATATGTTAAAACGCTCTGAACTGTAGTTTGATATATATAGACCACCGCTGTGGTATCGAGGTAGCGTGCTGCCTTGTCACGCAGCGGGCCCGGATTCAATACCCGGTCAGGGCAGTTTTTCTGGGTGAGGTTTTTATCGGGGTTTTTCTTCACCTGTAAGACAAATGTCAGGAAAACTTTAAGGCCCAAACGGTCCCCGAAATCATATGGCCATCATCATCATCATTATAATCATCATCCTTCACCGGTGTGGAAAGCAACCGGAAGCTACCACACCTACAATTCCCTAGTAAAGCTGCAAGCATAGCATGAACATGCTATGATTGCAGTGAAAGACCTGCCCTCGGGCAGAATTACTGTGGATGGATATATATATATATATATATATATATCGTGTTGTGAAACATGGACTCTTACCATAAGGGGCGAAGGAATGAGAAAAGATTACGAGTATTTGAGAATCAAATTATTAGCAACATTTTGGGACCAAAGAGAGATGAACAGGCAGGCGAATGGAGAATACTTCATGAAAAAAGTGACTTACCTGTTTTTTTCCCTGTATCTTTCAATTATAGTCTTCATCCATCCATAGTAATTCTGCCCGAGGGCAGGTCTTTCACTGCAATCATAACATTGTCATGCTATGCTTGCAGCTTTACTAGGGAATTGTGGGTGTGGTAGCTTCCCGTTGTTCTCCACATCGGTGAAGGATGATGATGATAATGATAAGGATGATCACGATGGCCATATGATTTCGGGGACCGTTTGTGCCTTAAAGTTTTCCTGACATTTGTCTTACAGGTGAGGAAAAACCCCGATAAAAACCTCACCCAGAAAAACTGCCCCGACCGGGGATCGAACCCGGGCCCGCTGCGTGACAAGGCAGCACGCTACCTCGAGACCACAGCGGTGGACAATTATAGTCTGAGGGTAAAAAAACCCGTAGCACCTGGAGAAGGATTGTAGGCTATAATACAAGGATGTCCACATCTGTTGTCTCGAGGTAGCATGCTTCCTTGTCACGCAGCGGGCCCGGGTTCGATACCCGGTCGGGAAAAGTTATCTGGGTGATGGGTTTTTTCCCCACATATAAGACAAATGTCAGGAAACTTTAACGCCCAAACGGTCGCCGAACATTAACTGGCCATCATTATTGTATTCACCTCCTTACATTAAGTTTAGGATTAAGACCTCTCCTGGCGCATCATTACCATCATCATCACCTATCACATATATCATCGTAACTCCTTCTTCTGGGCGCTCCAACCTCAGAAGTTACTTACAATAACACCAATGCCAGAAGAGAATACCAGAATGTCGAAATGGCGACCTGATTGAATTGAATAAAAATATATTATAAGGGTTATATGATGAAAATTGTCTTCTTCTTCTTCCTCTACGCATGAAAGCTGACAGCTTGTTGCGTGTTCATTCATTACAGGTCCGGGGTATGGTGACGTCCTTCGATCGTAGTTGTGGTCTTCCTAATGGCCTTTTCTGCTGAGGTGTCCAGTCACGTACTTTCTTCACTAGTCTACTGTTCTCCATTCTATCTATGTGATCGTTCCAGTTTAGTCTTCTATCATTTATCCAGAGGTTTATAGGTTCAATTCCACATTCTTCTCTAATAACAGAGCTGCGAATTTTCTCTCTCAGCGATTTTCCTACCATTTTCCTTAAAACTTTAATTTCGGTTGTTTCATTGATTTGTTTTTTTTGTTTTTTGAATTTCTGTTCGGCATTCACTACCATATGTTAGAACTGGTCTTATGACAGATTTGTAAATTCTTACTTTTGTATCTATTCTTAAATTTTTATTTTTCCAAAACAGTATTGTTTAAACATCCCGATATTTTGTTTGCATTATTTGCTTGATGGAGGATTTCATCTGTTATTCTGTTGCTGATATTAATTTCTATTCCTAAATATTTGAAATGCATGACCTGTTCTATACTTTTCCCTTCTATTTCTAATTTAACACCTCGTGGGTCCTTTGATAATGCCATTGATTGGTTTTATTTGTTGAGATTGTCATGTTATATTTTGCTGAAAATTGTATTATATTTAAATGCATAGAATAAGAAAAATATGACAGCTCATTGCTATTGATTTGCATAACAATATTTTAAAATGTGTTTGTTGTAAAACACTTTCCTTTTGTTACACAAGACAGAGAAAACAACGAAAATACGAAACATGAATGGCGTGTAGGGCATATATTAATTGCAGGACAATAAGGTGTAGATATAAAGTAATAAACAAACGAAACGGATTTTCCGACTCCTAGGAACAACAGGCCATCAAATTCAATTTAAGTGGATAACATTGTATTCTGAAATACTGACATGCATAATTAACAATTTACTAGTTATGTAGTTATGTGTACGTAATTATGTATTATGTTAAATTTTCCTTGACATGCCAATAAGGCACAAAATTATATAATGTGTCGTGGTTCGATGTATTCCTCTAACATTCCATGTTGCTACTTTAATTTGGTCTTGAATTCCAATGAAATGAAATTCCTCAGACCAATAGCAGGATATCAAAGAACAGACAAAAACACAATACAGAAATAAGACAGCAACTAAAAGTATAGGAACTAACACAACAATAGTGAAATACAGAACAAACTGGAAAGAACACTTGAAAAGGATGACTGAGAACAGAATACCAAAAGCAGCATAAAACTATTTACCAAGAGGAAGAAATTTGGGAAAACCAAAGAAAAGATGGAAAGAGCAGCAATTTGGAGCCGGAACAGGCTAGCAAACAGCCTAAACCGTGATGATGAAGAAGAAGAAGCCGTGTTACAGTCTCATGGGGATGGAATTTCCTTATGAAATTTCTATCGAAGTGGGGCTCGCCTCCCTCCCTCCCTCAGTACCGTAAGGATTTTTTTATTTTTATTTACATTTTTATTACCTGATGGAGTTAGGATCGAAAGGGCTTCTCTTCCACTTCACCAGGGTTAAATTATACATATAATAACAATTATGAATTACTACGCCAATTTTGGAATATATTAAACAGTACCAACTAAATTGGAAACACCATCTTGAAAGAATGAGTTCAAATCGGATCCCCAAAGCGGTTTATAATTATATACCAAGAGGACGAAGATCACTGGGCCGTCCTATGAAACGCTGGAGGGAAAATTTTCTATAGGATCGTAACAGGCCTTGGCCTAATACTTGGAAGGAAGAAGAAGAAGAAGAAGAAGAAGAAGAATTATCTACATGTTTAATGATACTCGATATAGGAAGGCTACATAATATAAAGTTGACAATAGAAAGAAGTTAAAATTTTAATAATAATAATAATATTATTATTATTAATATTAATCATAATGATGATGATGATGATGATGATAATAATAATAATAATAATAATAATAATAATAATAATAATAATAATCATTTGATTAAGTAATTGGCTTGGTAAAGGAAGTTTAAAATATAAAGAAATAATAAAGGTATAAATGGAACACAGTTATATATTATATTATGTAATGAAATATGTAGTGAGTTTGGGTATCCATCCATAGTAATTCTGCCCGAAGGCAGGTCCTTCACTGCAATCATAACATTTTCATGCTATGCTTGCAGCTTTACTAGGGAATTGTAAGTGTGGTAGCTTTACGTTGCTTTCCACACCGGTGAAGGATGATGATGATAAGGATGATGATGATGGCCATATAATTTCGGGGACCATTTGGGCCTTAAAGTTTTTCTGACATTTGTTTTACAGGTGAGGAAAAACACCGATAAAAACCTCATCCAGAAAAACTGCCCCGACCGGGGATCGAACACGGGCCCGATGCGTGACAAGGCAGCGCGCTACCTTGAGACCACAGCGGCTGTTATAATTTATCATCATCATTAGCAGCATTTAGACCTTAAGGTCTGTCCCGACCTCATGTTAGGATTGGAATGTCTATCTTTTTTTGGGCCATCCTACGTTTCTTCGACTTAGTGGTTTGTAAATAATCTGTTTCCGAATTATTACATCATATTATTATTATTATTATTATTATTATTATTATTATTATTATTAAAGTAAGTAAAGTAAAGTAAAGTAATCCCACAACAGGCCCGAAGGCTCATGGGGTAGTAGGAGGTTAAGGCTCCCACTTTTTCTAGACATCGACACTTTATGTCAGCCGGGTTGTCAGCCCTGCGTGACGGCCGCCTTTACCCCGAGAACAAGCGTCTGGTACTCATTTCCGTTAGAGGCTGAGTCGACCTCAGGGCCATAGTGCCGCCAGAGGTTTGGGTCAGTTTAAAAATCCTGACCTCAACTGGACTTGAACCCTCGACCCTCCGGCTTGTAGCTCAGTGCCTTAACCACTACGCTACGGCGTGCCCCCATTATTATTATTATATTATTATTATTATTATTATTATTATTATTATTATTATTATTATTATTATTATTATTATTATTATTCAAAATTAGAAAAAAATTATAAATACTGTCATACGAGATAAAATGAATGTTAACTATTCAATAGTCGAATATATAAGATATAAGCAATTAAATTGGTATGGGCATGTACAATTGGTATGGCCACGAATGCAAGAAGAAAGGTTACCCAGGGAAACATTGGAATTGTATCCACCTGGAAGAAGAAGGAAGGGAATACCTCGAAACTCGTGAATGCAAGAAATAAGAGCGGGGATGAGAACAAGAAGACTGGATGACATGGAGTGGATGGATAGAGACGAGTTGGGATGAAAAATAAAACTTTAGGCACAGAAAAATGTGTAAACATTGAAAATCTGTATATAAATAAAATAAAATAATAATAATTATTTATTATTATTACTATTATTATTAAAAGTTAAATAATTGTTGCTTTTGTTTATTTCAATTTTTACAGGTACAGTCTCATAAGTAGTGTTGTTCTTTTAAACGAAATGTAATCTGGAATGTTTTCTGGAAAGAAATGGATACCATCATATTATATGGTGAAGCCATCTTTCAGAGAGGCTTGTTATCCTCTCGGTACCAGTCTCTGGTTTACGATGAGAAGAATTCGTTGAGATCCACTGCCACAGCTTCAATGTTTTTACTGTTTTCGAAATTTCACACAAGCAATTGGCCAACAGATGGTAATCAGAAGGCACAAAATTAGGGGTAAATGCTGTGTGGGTAGCAGTTCGATTCCTCCAAAGAGAATTCTATTTGTGTCAACTATAGCTGGGTATCTCTCAATGACTGATCCTGAAGTCTATGTACCACAGCATGAATATGTTCAATACTAGTGAAATTCATATCAAATTCCGTTGAGGTGAAGTCATATGATGAAAGTTAAAAATTAAATTGTACCTGTTGGTAGGTGCCGTCGTCCTCAACATCGTTAATATATTGTATATACAATTAACTGGAGCGCTTTCGGAAGTTACCTCATTATGAGAACACACCCCAGTCAAACCCATTATACGAGATCGTCAAAACAAGTCAGTTGCTGCTACAAACAGTTGGAGTATACATCACCGTACACAACAACAAGTAACGGAAACTCAACCTGCAGAAGATGGAAGGTAACTTCTGAAAGCGCTCCAGTTAATTTTGTTTACCATCCTCCATAGTAATTCTGCCCGAAGGCAGGTCCTTCACTACAATCATAGCATTTTCATGCTAAGCTTGCAACTTTACTAGGGAATTGTAGGTGTGATAGCTTCCCGTTGTTTTCCACACCGGTGAAGGATGATGATGATGATAATGATAAGGATGATGATAATGATAAGGATGATGATGGTGATGGCCATATGATTTCGGGGACCGTTTGGGCCTTAAAGTTTTCCTGATATTTGTCTTACAGGCGAGGAAAAACCCCGATAAAACCTCACCCAGAAAAACTGTCCCGACCGGGAATCGAACCGGGACCTACTGCGTAACAAGGCAGCACGCTACCTCGAGACCACAGCGGTGGACAATTGTATAATAAGTAGTCTTAATAAGTTAAATAGCCTGACAGTGCATTTGATGTCTGCAGGATAGGGCGGGAGGGTTATAGAGAGCGATCATGTGTGGGGTGTATGTGGATATACGTGTGTTTTTTTCTCTCTTTTTTTAATGTTTTATAGCATTTTTTAGAATTGTTAATATACAAATGAGACTTTTTGTATCTATACACACATTCTTTCATGGATGAGTGTAGTTGTGTATGGAGTGTAGACATAGATTTATATATCCTATCTTCTTCTTCTTCCTTCCAAGTATTAGGCCAAGGCCTGTTACGATCCTATACAAATTTTCCCTCCAGCGTTTCATAAGACGGCCCAGTGATCTTCGTCCTCTTGGTATAAAATTATAAACAGCTTTGGGGATCCGATTTGAACTCATTCTTTCTAGATGGTGTTTCCAATTTAGTTGGTACTGTTTAATATATTCCAAAATTGGAGTAGTCTTCAATTCTTTTATGATATCTATGTTCCTTTTCCGATCCCATCAGGTGTAACCTGCTGTTCTGCGCATGAATCTCATTTCATATATATATATATATATATAGTTTTTTCTATCTTTTTTATGTAGGCGTGTAGCCATGTAGGTATATATATATATATATATATATATATAGCGACATCTAGTAATAATGGAGAGTATAATACATATATAAGAAAAATAAGTGTTTGAATTGGATTCGCCTGGTAGTGTAATGGATATCACGCTGAGGTACAGACTCAGAGATCCGGGTTCGAATCCCGTCCAGGCATTTATTTTTCTTATCATACCATATAATATATATATATATATATATATATTTGTTAGATTTATTTTAATTTTTATTCATGGATAAATAATGCACGTACGGCCAAGCAGACCCGTCCGCAAAATGTATATAATACATTTTCATTCTTAAAAAATAAAGCAGTAAATTTCATTCTGCTACTATAAGACATACGAATAAGATAATATAAATTAAATTATCTCGGCAGTGCATAAATTATCACGTTTATTACGGTTACAGATTTGTGAAATTCATGCTTTGTTATATTAACACACTTTTGAATGTAACAAGAATATAGTGCGCAAGTATGTTTTTCAACTGGTGTTCGGAATTCAACATTTCGTATTAATATTTCAGTGCGTATATAGGCTATTCTATGCCACCGTATAACCTGTGAATATTCATTGGAGAACAAGTAACTGATACCGTTATATTGGCCAATGTGGTAATACATGTTCCGGCTAGAAACAATTTCCAATATCTCTCTTCAGTAATAACAGGTTAGTCGATATTTTAAGTCGGTACTAGTATCTATTCACCTCTTGTTTCTCCAAGTACAATGGCGCCACAGGCCCGCTAGATAACAGCGCCAGCTGTAAGTTACTTAACTGATTGTTTGGGACCATGATGACTCGTGCAGTAAGTTCTGCATTGTAACTTACGCGATGCGGTATTCTTGTGTCGTTTCTTCAAGAGAGCCCGTTAAATGGCAACAACTAATGCAAATACTATTACAATTTAGTTAATCAAATAATTAATATAATTATTTATGAAGTATATTCTATATATATAACTATCTAAGACCTGCCACGCTTCGCTGTATGAAACGAATGGGAAAGAAAATAAAAGTATTCTACTGAACATAGAATCACCAGAAAACACAAAATTTAATTGAAAACCCTGCCTTGCGTTGCTATGGTTATTTGGATTGAAATGAAACGAAGGGGAAAAAGGAACAGAAAATCTTTTTGTGTTGGAATGTTAGTGGATTGACCGCATTTTGAGTTAATATACGGCAATCGGTATCAAATTAACTCACATTTATTTTTGGAAAAGAGATAATCAAATCACTTTCCAGATAAATAATTTCCAACGATATATTATGCACACCAATGTGAACGAAAATAACTTTTCTATTCCTATTCAACTCGTAAAATTGGCAATATGGCCCCCGAAAGACACAAACGACGATTAACCGTGTCGCGCCGCACATAAAAAATCGCACGTATTCGAATGCAACATTGTATCAAAATTTCAAGTCAATCGATCGACTACTTTTCGAGTTTTGGTGAGGACAAACATACACAAACTGAATTTTTATATATAACCTAGCTAATACCCGGCGTGCGTTGCTACGCCTAAATCAATGAAAATTAATGTGCTTTTATGTTTAGTTGAATAATTAAAAGAAAAATTAATTATATTTATATCGCAATTATTTTTAGATACCTCGTTCGGATTACGTGGCGTTGCCCGGGAATCTACTTATCCCGATCTTCTTGGCATAAATGAGCTGAAAGACAAAAATGTACTTCTTACGATTAGTAGAATAAGTAAAATGAAAAATAATTATAAATGTATATCGTAATTATTTTAGGATTCCCCGTACTGATTATCCGCTTTTGCCCGATAATCTACGTATTTCGATCTTCTTGGCATAAATGAGCTAAAAGACAAAATTCGTTATTGTGAGTTATCCGTAAAAAATACCCACCATGTGCTACTTATGCTTGCACAGGAATCTACGTAGGCCTATTTGTCTCGATCTTCTTGGCATAAATGAAAGACAAAATGGTTATTGTGAGTTATCTGTAAGAGATAAACATATCCTGTCGCGGACTTTTGTGTAGAGCTTTTTGAGGTATTGAATTCTGTGTAGCCTACATTAATTTTGTGTATTTGTTATGGTTTAGGCAGCGTAAGCGTAGTCTAAAAAATCTACTTTTTTCACATTTTCCACTACAAAGGACGATTTTTTAAGGGTGTAGGAGTTGAGTATCACTACTCTCTTATAGCCTATGTTCATCCCGGGAATCTCCTGAACATTTTGCAAAAAGCACCATCACAATCGGATCAACGGTATGGCCGCGCATAAAGTACGAACAAACAAACATTAATTTTTATATATTAGATTTATACGTGGCATTGCCCCATGTAACCTAAACGTGACAACAGCGCTTACTCATTTCCGTGTTAGAGATATACCGGTATTATCAATAATAATATAGTCACCATCATAACAATTCTTTACTTATGTTCCTGTCAGACTTCCCTATCAAACCAGTTTCTTCTATACACAGCTTCTTTTATTATTCTATTAACATCGGACATATTTATTAATATTAAACTATGCTCTGTTTACGATTGATAGTTGTCGACTATTAGGGGTGAGCAACAACAAAGATAAACTGCACATGTTTGTGAAGCCAGGTGTTAACGGTAATAAATAGAACAATAATAAATTGTTATTATATCCGTTGATTGAAGTAGTTTTGGTTTAACTGTGTGTATTTAATTCTTCTTCTTCTTTTTCTTCTTCTTCGGTTTTCCCCCAACTTATAGGTTTGCCGTCTTCAGTTTTCATTTATTTCTATCATTCCAATCTCCTTCTTACAAATTTCTATCATCGAATATAGTTCTGACATAAGCTTTCCATTTCCATCTTGGTCTGCCATGTTTATTTCTTCCCACTGGTATATATTTTTTGGTCATCTTTCATTCTCTGTACATGGCCATACCATTTAAGAGTTTGATTTTGAATCCTCATAACAACATGTGTAGTGACATTCATTTCTCTCCAAAGCAATTAATTTTTTATTTTATCCTGTCTTGTTTTTTGAAGGCTTCTCGTAAGATAACCAAATTCTCAATTGTTCTAATTTTATTCTTTTTTAATTTCGTCAGAGACCAAGTTTCACTTCCATATAATAAAATATTCTGTATTATGCTCTTATAAATTTTCATTTTGGTTTCCTTTGTAATATTTTTGTTCCAAATTATTCCATGTAATGTCTTAGTTGCATTTTTTGCCATTGCAATTTTAGTTTGTAAATCTCTTTCACATGTACCCAAACATGTAATTAATGCCCAAGGTGTATTTAATTAAAACATTTAAAATCTCGGATAAATATATGAATAACACTGTAAAATCGTAATAATTGGCATAAAATTACGGACCAGGCCTCTAGCATTTTCCGCCCCAGTACTTGACTAGTCACTCCATATCTTGTCATCTTATGGGTCTGCACTCTTCATATATACAAATTCAGTCTGCATATGTTGTAGTGCATCGATTGACTTGAAGTTTTGACACAACGTTGCATTCGAATATGGGCTTGTCTTTATAGTAAAATGAAATGTTGACATACAATTGCATTCGAACGCGAGCATGTAGTTAAAACGATTTCAATTTCCAATATGCCTTGCATTTGCTATGACTATCAATAAAGTGAAAGGACAATCTTTGCAAGTATGCGGTTTGAAATTAGAACATACGTCATGTACAATTCGCCCAAATCGAAAAAATGGACAAAGTTTGTACGCACTGCAAAGCAATAAAATGTAAAGGAGTAACCCCTTGGATGTGCTGCGCGAACTTAATTAATGTATTTCAACTGCTCAACACATCTTTATAAACATTATTTTTACTTAAAACTCCAATCGATACTAGCCATAAACAATAAATCGACACATCCTTTTCAACATAAAATAAGTACATTCAAAAGTCTAATAAATAAGATGTTAAAACTTCCTCTAAATAAATACAATTATAATAAGGAATTAAATTACATCAAACACATGGCAAAAATTAACGGCTACAACAAACAAATAATAAATAAAATCCTAAACAAATAAAAAAGAAAAAACAACATTACAAACATAACCAAACTTGAAAAAGAATCCAATGAAAATTACAAAAAATGGATAACTCTCACGTACACTGGTAAAGAAACATTAAAATTGGCCAACACACTAAAAAAGCTCGATAAGAATATTAATATATCCTAATGACAAATGAGGGAAATTTTGAGGAATTGGCTGAATTCAAATACCTAGGAACAATAATCACAAATAGGAATGAGATGCACAAAGAAATTAAACATAGGCTTAATTCTGGAAATGCATGCTATTATGCATTGCAGAGACTTTTGATGTCCCAACTCCTTTCAAAAAATGTTAAGCTGAAAATATATGAAACCATTGTTCTACCAGTTATATTATATGGGTGCGAAACATTGACTCTTACTTTAAGGGAGGAAAGGAGATTACGAGTATTTGAGAATAAAGTTCTTAGGAAAATTTTTGGACCAAAGAGAGATGAACAGACAGGTGAATGGAGAAGACTACATAACAATGAACTACATGGTCTTTATAGGAAGCCAGATATAATAAGAACAGTTAAGTCCCGTAGACTGCGATGGGCAGGACATGTTGCACGTATGGGGAATGAAAGACGTGCATGGAAACTTCTTGTAGGAAAGCCAGAAGGAAGACGCCCAGTTGGTAGACCAAGAATGAGGTGGGAGAACAACATTAACTATGATTTGAGGGAAGTAGATTATACAGGGAATGATTGGAAAACATTAGCTCAGGATAGGGATGTATGGAGAGCTTATGTCCGTGCGGCCATGAACCTACGGGTTCGATAGTGCCAGTGAGTAAGTAAGTAATATATCCTACAGAACTGACAACAAATTAAACAATTTAATAAACAACAACATTGAAAAATTAGATGAATTCAACAATAAAGGCATTTACAAATTAACATGTACAGACTGCAATAAATTCTACATTGGGAAAACTAACAGAAGCTTCAACATCAGATTCAAGGAACATTTCAGAGATTTTATTTACAATGGAGGAAACTCAAGTTACGCAAAAAATGTAATTCAGGCTGGACACCATATGCATAACATCGATAACACCCTCACAATAGTACATAGAGAAAACATTCCAACGAGAATAAATATACTGGACGAAATCGCAATCCTAAGAGAAATCAACAACAACCTGATTCTCAATTAATACACACCTAATCCACACAATCCTCTATACAAAATTCTCACAACCAAGTCAGTGCTTCAACAAGGGTCAACAAGAACGGACCTAATGCATTCTGATGATGATGGGACTAGTCCCGAAAGGCCTACAGAGTTTTAAAAGAACTTAAGTTGAGGAGACGGACCTACAAGGTAACTATATTATAGTTTTTAACCGTACATTATATTACTTAAAACTCCAAGCACGACAGTCCTATTAAAAATAAAAACACACATTTATTTACGCGTAGCAGCGCGCGCCGGGTATTAGCTAGTAAATAATATTCTTGTAATTCAGTTTGGTAATTATGTTTATATTACTGCGACTTACTTCTACTATGTTTATAATGTTTATGCTCGTTATGTTTATGGACTAAATCCTGGTCTACACGTATCGTTTTGTCTTGCATGATCATGTCCAGTTTGTCAAACAAAATGTTCCATGTGTACGGCAAATTGGACGTTTTGCATGAACTGAATGAGGTTTGGCAAACTCGCAAAAGACTGATGGGCTGGAGCTTTGTGAACAAACAAGACGGCGGACAAGTTGGTGCACATAGACGCATGTCAGTCTAATCCATAGAGAAACTTCGAATAGAGGGAAAACTGAGTACAGTGACATCTAAAAAAATTCGGTCGTTTACGATGAACTACAATGAACAAACTACAATGGTAGCGCTGTTTCATAGTAACTTAATATGTAACTAAATAAAACAAATGCAAGGCACACGGCGTGTTCACTTGGGATTATGGGAAATTAGCCATTTTGTAAATTTTAATTTTTAACTGCTATCCTTTCTATGTAGACGGTACTGTAAAAATTATATATTATCGAAAGTTAAAATCATTACTTAGATTTTATTTTACTCTAATTTGTAAGTAAATTCTAGCTTGCTTACGGTTTTAATGTGAATCTATTTTCAAAGATAAACCTACTAGAAGTGATCAAATTATAAGATTTGTTAGGTTAGGAAGAGTGATGTTAGTGTACAGCCATTTCTAATAAACATTTTTAAAATGTGACTTTATAATGGATTTCAGATGTACGACATGGCTAAGGTTCTTAAATAAATATTGTATAAAATATGTACGTGAGAATAAGGGGGGGGGTCAATTGTACATAGTTATGCTCATAATGCACGTCTTTAAATTTTAATAAACGAAAATAAATTAACATGTTTTATTTATTTCCATTCTTCCCTTCTGTTAAAATTAAAGAAAATCTTTAGGTCTGTGAGGCTGGGTACAAATAAATCCATAATTTAAGATTAATTAATATGTTATTTATTCCTACAAAAAGTTCAATTCATGATTGTTCACCAGATGGCGTTATATAATTATAATTCATAATTTTAACACCAGACGGTGCTGAATTTCATATTAGTTGTTCTAGACTAGCGCCGCTTGTGGCATGTACGCAAAACTTGCCCGCTTTCTTCTCTGGTACTCTGTGAGTCTAATCGGTCAAACTTCGCTCTTCTGCCAGTCTTTTCTCGGCGATACTGAAGGTTTTAACTAATGTTTTTACTATGTATAGTGACGAGAAAATTAAATCAGATTTACGACATTGGTCTCATGATTTTTTCACGGAATTCATAGAACTTTACCACAGTTTTCTTTGCCTCCTGGCATGTGAAATCGAAGGATTACACCAATAGAGATAAGAAAAAGCAAGCTTACACCGCTTTAGTTGGAAATGGATAGTAAAGCAAGCAAAGAGTCCGTCACAAAAATATCAACTCATTTCGAACAGTTTACCGTAAACAGTGTGCGAAAATAAGAGCGTCAAAGCGTTTAGTTTGCGTGCCAGTCTTCTGGTGCAGTCGGTAAGGTAGGGTAACGATTGACCCAAAGAATGAGTACAAGTTTGAGTAGTGAAGCCGCTCGACTTTTGTGTCAGTCTTATTTGATCATGCAAGACTGACAACAAAACGTTACGTGTAGACCAGGCTTTACAGTGTAGGCCTATATCCCGCCTGCGACCTAGATTCATTTCTGCTGTTTTATATTCTCCTACTTGCTTTTAGTTTGGTTCTAAATCTCTGAGCCATATACCGAACTTGGTACATTCATCATTCTGTAAAACTTGAAAACTTGTTTGTCCTTTTGTGGGCACAAAACAAACAATGAAACAATATGATAGCTTAGCAAGGAGTTGAACTCTATCCTCTTCTAATCAATTGTATATCACCAACCCTTTTTTAGAGGATAAATAAAACTTATTGCTTATTGGTATTAATAAATTGTCGGCATATGTTGATGATATAGCGTTTCTAGTCGATACTAAGATGCACAACGCACATTCTATTGAGAAACACTAGTAAATTGGGACTGGAAGTAAACGTCCATCCATCCGTAGTAATTCTGCCCGAGGGCAGGTCTTCCACTGCAATCATAGCATTTTCAAGCTATGCTTTGCAGGTTTACTAGGGAATTAAAGGTGTGGTAGCTTCCCGTTGCTTTCCACACCGGTGAAGGATGATGATGATAATGATAAGGATGATGATGATGATGGCCGGATGATTTTCGGGGACCGTTGGGCCCTAAGGTTCCTGACATTTGTCTTACATGTGAGGAAAAAAACCCGAAATAACCTCACCCAGGAGCCTGTTCCGACCGGGAATCGAACCCGGGCCCGCTGCGTGATAAGGCAGCACGCTACCTCCAGACCACAGCGGTGGACAATCTGTATTATATGAAATGTCAAATGCTATATATTTAAAGTTAGCGACTTTGTTCTATTATATTTTCATTTACAACCTCATGGACTAGTTGTCAGCGTTTCTGACTACAGTACATGAGTTCCGAAGTTCGATTCCCGATCAGACCATAGACATTTTTCCTTAAATTGAATTTTTCCTGTGTTTGTCCATGGTCTGGAATTTAGGTTAAGGAATATCCTAGCGTTTCATTGTCATTTGTCACCTATCGTATCATCGAGATAACATAACTCTGCCATCCAGACGCCCAACGTAACTAATTCCGCCAATGCCAGGAGAGAAAGCCAGAAATGTCATAAAAAGACAACATGGTGGCATTGGACAAAAAAAATATTTACTTAAATTTTCTATCTTTTTTGATATTTCAAGGCTATAACTTCAAAGGTTTACAGTTTGAAATTAATGTTACGTAATAACTTCAATCTTGAATTAAGGTAATTACTTCAATATATTAGCTAAGGTCCACCGCTGTCGTCTCGAGGTAGCGTGCTGCCTTGTCACGTAGCGGGCCCGGGTTCGATCCCCAGTCGGGGCAGTTTTTCTGGGTGAGGTTTTGATCGGGGTTTTTCCTCACCTGTAAGACAAATGTCAGGAAAACTTTAAGGCCCAAACGGTCCCCGAAATCTTATGGCCATTATCATCATCATCATCATCCTTCATCGGTGTGGAAAACAACGGGAAGCTACCACACCCCTTAGCAAAGCTGTAAGTATAGCATGAAAATGCTATGATTGCAGTGAAGGACCTGCCTTCGGGCAGAATTACTATGGATGGATTAGCTAAGAATAGGGATGTATGGAGATACATAGTATGCGCTGCCATTAATTGCCACATACATGCTTACTTATTACACACACTGTAAGCTGTAATGTCTTTTTCTTCTGATAAATTAATCTGTCTAATAGCTTTGAATTAATCAGTAAACTTGTCGATTTATTCCCTGTAGGCATTTTACCCCAATGACGCAGTTAGTTGAGGGGAATATTGCTTTTTCCTCGAATTGCGCGACTCTGTGAAATACCTGTTATTATTTCCTGAACTTTCTGTATCGTTACCCGTTATGTATTTGTATATAAGTACACGTGTGTTTCAAATGTTTTATTTGTAACAAGTTACACTTTAACAATCATGTTTCCAAGTGTGAAGAATCCTGAGCGAATAACTGCTCGCCTCAAGAACTTAGAGCAGCAAGTTTATGTTTGTGTTACTACGGACGACGTTGGCAAGAATAAACTTGGTACTAAAACAAGAAACTTGGATCTCTTATCTGATCCTGAATGTAAGTATCCTAATTTTTTATCTTAAAGGAGTCAGGAAGCTTTACTTACTTCATCTTTTTTTATTTTTTTATTCAGTATTTTGTTAGTGTTAGCTAACATACGGTTGCAAGGAAAAAAATTGCTTCAAACTGGGGTTCGAATACGGGGCCTTAAGAATATAATCTCAAACACACAGCTTGAGGTAATTTTCTAACTTCTTCCTTTCCAGGATTAGGTCAATGCGACCTGTTCCGGTCTCAAGTCCATCGTTTCCTTGGCCGTCCCAAAGATATTTTTCCATGTGGTTTGTAGGTGTTGATCGTTTTGCGTAATCATGTATTGTTAATTCTGTCTAAATGTTCTTTCCATCGGTATTCTAGTAGATCGAGTATTGAAAATATCTCCAGATCATTTCTTATTGATTCATTGTGTAATCAATCCATGCGTGTACATCCTTTTACGGATCTTAAAAATTTCATTTTGGTGGCTTGAACGTGTGAGATATTTTTTGTAAGTACCCAAGATTCAGATCCATATAAAATAACAGGAACAGCCATAATTTTATAAAACCTGAGCTGAGATCTCTTCCAATCTCAGAAGTCTAAAGTGCGAATACAATTTTCTAACTAGGGAACAATTTCTAAGTTGTTTTTGTATTGATGTTGTAAGCTACAGAAAAATAATTATATATGTATTTTCGGTTAACTGACTTATGCTGCACCTCTATTTTAATATTTTAAAATTGTACTAAGTAGGCTATGTAAGTTTTGTATTATTTTATTATTCTCTGATTGAATGGGCCTTAACTGTGTCAGGTTAAATAAAGCATTATTATTATTTATGTTAATCAAGGATATATGCTTATATAGTTTTAAAAATATGCAAGTACAATCAGACACTTAAGTTATCTTAAACAATTCAGTTTGAATTATTAGATAATTGAACTTCGATCATCGCATGCCTGTATGGAAATAGTTTTTTTATCTTCTGCAATGAATAGGAAACTGAGATTTTAACTACAAATAGTCATTTTACATAAAAACTAGCGTTATAGGTCACTACTAACCCCTTAAATGCAGAAGAGTCAATTTTAAATAAATTATTATAGTTATTTTATTTATTCTTTGGCTTTACAATTGTTTTGACATTTTCCTGTTCACATTTCAAGATTCTATAGCCAATCTGTATTCCTCTCTGGTTTTCCTCGTCCCTATTCCAAGCCTCTTTATTTCAATATTCTGACTACTCCTTATATCCATTTTTTTGCCTTCCTTCTTCCTTCGGATTCCATTAATAATTCTTCTTCGGTAATGTCTTCCATCATACTTTTCATACAAGCTTTAAATATTACAATACATTATTCTCTCTTCATTATATAATAATAATAATAATAATAATAATAATAATAATAATAGTAATAATAATAATAATAATAAATGTTTAATTTAAACTGGTTAAATTGATACAAAGAAACATCTTCCACTCAGTAATATAAAATACAGGGAAAAAAAATCGTGTGTTTGCACACTATAATTGATAAATATATTTCAAAGTAATACAAAATATAGCTTACATTGACTTAAAATAAAAACAACATATTTAAATAGATATCATGTAATAGTATTCACAAATCTTCACTTCCTGATTTAGGAATTTATTGCCTGATCCGTCTTATTAATAGATCTTAGACCATCTCTTCTGAGGACGTCCGATACCGGTACCTCTTCTTCCTCTCGGAAAATAATGTAAGATTTTCTTTGGTAATCTATTCTTTCATTCTTTCTATATGTTATTCCCACTGTTTCTTGTTATTAGATATATTTTCTTTTATGGAGTAGATCTGCAGTTCTTCACGAATATCATCGTTTCTTTTCTGGTCCATTCTAGTACAAAAATACATGCATACATAAATACATCCATAAATAATTAGTAATTTATCAAATATTTAATGAAATTCAAATCAAATATATATTAGGGTAGAGATTTCAGAAAAGTTGACAATTTTTCCTTGAATCAGAGATTATATATATCCTCCGGGAACAATTTGAGTGGACGATCGCACCAGAACCTGCTACCTGAACATCCTACTACACAGAACCTCCCACCATTTCTACACCAGCACCCTAAGAACGTGTTAATTCTATTTGTTTTTATTTTGGGATTGCTATATCTTATTTTACAATCCTAGCCTCGCATATGTATTTGAAAAATCCATCGTTTTTGCTGATTCGAGTGTTTTATATTATTTTTATAGTGGAATTCACGTTGTACTTTTTTACTTCGGCCGAAGCAAACAACACTAAAATGGTTTTACCTGTGCACGAATCCACAAAATGCTGCCTCAGTATGTCGCCCGAGAAAAACCTGGAATTAACCGTAAGTATTATCTTTTTGTAACTATTTTTCTTACATAGAAAATAATTGATGGTGACTTTATATAATTATGTTAAGATTAACTATCAAACCCAGAGGTTAATGGCCGGGTGTCATTAAGCTCTCCTTATACCCCTATCTTGAGCTAATGTATTCCATTCAGCATAATCATCTATCAGTCAAGGATAAAGGCCTAGTTGTCTTTTCTGGTCTCGTCAGATTAGTCCTTAATATCTTTCCCAATTGGGTGATATTCTAATATTAAATTGAACATCTTCCTTTAGTCTTTCTTCCAAAGTATATTCTCCATTTGTTTCAGTTTTTTTTCAAGAATGAGTTATTTCTAGTACTCATCAAACTAGCCCATCTTCATATAGTGTCTTAACTGAGTGGTATTCTAATAATAAATTGGACATCTTCTTTTAACCATTTTTCAAAGTGTAGTTTCCATTTATTTAAGTTTTTTTAAAGAATGTGTTAGAATTTAACTTGTATCCTGTACACTTCAAATTAGTCGACCTTTGTTTCGTTTTCGAACTTGATGGCATTATAATATTAAATTGGGCATCTACCTTTAGTCATTTATCGAACTTATGTCTCCATTTGTTTCGGTATTTTTTTCAACAATGGGTTCGACTTTAACTTATATACAGTTAAAATGCTCAAAAAAATGAGAGAAAAATACTTCTGAAATAATAAATAGGATTATTCTTCATCGTAAGCCCTTTGTAACAAATTTGGTATGGAGACCTTGTAAGGTCCCTTACTCTTCCAAATAGTCGTTATTGGTTTCGTTTTCCAACAGGGTTGGATTTTAACATTAAATTGGGCAGTCTCTCTCTAGTCTTTCTTCTAATATGTATTCTCCATTTGTTTGTTATTTTGTATCAGTATTTTTTTCAAGAGTCGAATCGACTTTAACTTCAGACGATCTTTGCATATGTATTTGGCTGTTCTCCATTTTTCAATTTTCCTCTGTGTAATTCACATCACTAAAATTATTACACTAGTCAACAAATTTCAACTTTTTATCTGTCACATGGACAAAAACTTGTCATTTTATATAAATCAGACCTCCTGAACACAAAAATGACAATAAAAAGTCCGTAACACGTAACGTTTTCCTGTGACAGAACTGAGTTCGATTCTAGCAAAAATGACAGAAAATCTAGTTTAATTTAAACATAATTGTAAAAATTTCACAACTATAATTAATTCAATTATGGAATTACTTTATAAAATGCTTTAAGTTTACATATGAGGTATTATAAAATGAATAAATTTATTCTACTATTGACAAACTGACTTTCATCCTCAGAAAAATGTAATAAAGTGATGTAATTTTTGCTATAAACTTAACAATTTGAAATTGTGATTTGGAATTAAGAAATCCTAAGAATTAAGTCATAAACCCTTTGTAGTACCACTTATTAACTGAAACATTCAGGTAATATGGATTATAAATGTGACAGCTACTTTTAAAATTAAATAAAACAAGAGTTACAGTTAATTCTTCCTCTTGTAGTCAGTCTCCCTAACTAAAAACTAGCAATAGTCGCCCATCGTGTGATGATACCATCTACCTTGATATCTCTGCTCCATTTTCTGAATGTTCTGGTGAAATATTTCCCCTTGCTCGTCACTGATAGAAACCAAATTCTCTGGGAAAAATTCCAGGAGCGAATGGAGAAAATTAATTTTCAGAGACATTCTGCATCCAAGTTTTCGGTAACTTTCCAGAAGTTCTTGAACCAACTGTCGATCATTTTCTGCTTTATTATTTCCCAGAAACCCATTCATTACCTCACATAAGGCCTTCCAGGCTGCTAGGCCTCTATCAATTAACTTTCTCTCGAAGGTATCATCATGTACAAGTCTTCGAATTTGGGGGCCAATTAATATTCCCTATAATACGCTTCTTCTAATTTTTCTGTTCAAAATACATTGATTTTTAATAGTAAACTGTCCACACACAAAACAGAAATTATTTGGCGAATTAACAAAGCACGGCATAATTTTTTTCATTGCAGTGAAAGTTAAAACTGTTCCAAACTCAAAATAAAGTTAAAATTTGAACTTTTCATGTTCAAACCCCACCTCAACCCATATTCAGCCATTTCCTGTCGGCCGAGCACTTACAGCAATAAAGTAATAAATTTCACTACTTGCTTCCTCGAAAAGTACCGCACATCTTCAGGCATGTAAGAATGGGCAAATTGTTGTGCAAACTGGCTTTGAGGAAGGTAATAAAGCTCCACAATTCGTTAATAATTAATAATAATTATAATTATAATAATTTATGTATACTATCTTCAATTCTTTCATATTTTTTTCATATTTTTAGATATATTTTAGTGATTTCCTAAAAATTTGAGGGTGCTGGGACATTTTAATATTCATATTCGTAAATAGCACATATAGTTTCAAGAATGTGGCAAAAACCTTGTTAACTAGTGATAATTAATGTTATTTTCTCACCACATTATTGGCTTTCCTACTGGTGCTTCACCCTCTAGTTTTCCTATAAGAGTTTTCCATGTCCCTCGAGTTGAATTGAGATACCATTTTAAAAGTATCTCAAGTCCAAAAAAGAGGTCTTTGAACAAATTTTTTGGGCCCTTTCATGCCTAGATTTGATTGCGATACTAGTAGCGTGAGTAGTTAAAGACCGTCGTTAAATAAAATGACATAACCATTTAATTAGAAAATTATGTTCTCTGCATTCTCTGTTCTCCGCATTATGATAAACCATATTCTTCTTTTCCAAATTCTATTAAATTCTTGTCAACCAGAATAAATAAATGCAGTATTTCTCCCAGTATTAAAAAGCTTTATTGTTATTATTATTATTATTATTATTATTATTATTATTATTTAATAGAGGAATAATTTTAAAAAATTGGTTGGAGGATAATATTCGAATGGATCTTAAATTGGATAACAGAGTTTTGAACCAGATTCAGATGGCTGAGGATGAAAAATGGAGATCTGGAGTGATTGTGTCATTTAACCTGCGTGATTCTTAGTGATAGTGTCATAATGATGATGATGATGATTATGACGATGACGATGATGATATTATTATTATTATTATTATTATTATTATTATATTATTATTATTATTATTATACCCTACTATTTATACTACTATTGTGTTCATGAACCTATATTAAATTAATTATACGGGCCACTGGGCCTAATACTTGAAAGTACGATGATGATTATATTCTTAGAAGTGAAAGTCTTAAGAAATATAGTTCAAGAGGCATTAAAATATTTAATATGCTTATTAATGTTCTTAGACACTACGAGAAGGAGATTCGAGTTCGAACGAGGTAGATACTTTGGAAGATCCTAATAAAATCACCCAAGCCGACAGCAGATTCTTCTATGTAAAAAGTTCCGGTACTAACATCGCTCTTGAAGCTATGAATGGTAAGTAGCCTATAAGAAAACAGTACATTTATGTCTACATGCAAGCAATATGTAATAGGTAGTGGGAGAGTGTTTATATTACCAAATAAATAAGAAAGCATGCATGATTTTATGATCTAAAGTATTTAAATATAACCCATAAAGACAAAACAATTATAATTTAATTACTCTAGTAATATTTTATAATCCCGCGCCGTAGCCGAGTGGTTAAGGCAAGAAACCCTGGCGCAGTACTATGGGACATGCGCTGGTTCGAATCTCCATAGGGGAAGAAATTTTCTCATGGAATTTCGGCCAGTATGGGGCCATTGCCCACCCAGCATCTTGAGGCATTTGGGTATCTACAGTAAGTAGCGACTCCAGGTTGAGAAGACGAGCTATAACGGCTGGGGGACCCGACATGCTGACCACATGTCACCCCTACATTGACTAGATGATCGTCTACATATGTGATTAATACATGTGAATGTGAGGCCTGCAGCCGGCTGGTAGGCCAAGGACCTTCTAGGCCTGTCGCGCTTGGAGTGGAGTAATATTTTATATTAATATTGTACATTCATACATGTTTTAAAATTTTCACCATACTGTAGAAGCGGTGGTTGTAACGGTCCGGTCTCTCAAGGAAATTCGAACAATTAAAAGCGAACTTCGACGTGCAGTGTTGCAATGCACCTTGCAACTTACATGCATTATATTGGTTATTTAAAATTTGCCTCTCGACTGATAAAAACCACCGATATATTGCTAAAATATTACTTTATTCAGACATTAGAACAAGTACGATCAAATATTTAAAAATATGAGACATTATACTTTTAAGATGCTCACTGTGTACGAGAGAACGAAATTACCCCTAGATCACAGCGGTTGACACAATAATAATAATAATAATAATAATAATAATAATAATAATAATAATAATAATAATAGTGGTGGTGGTGGCGGTGGCGATAGTGGTAGTAATCATAATAATCATCGTCGTCGTAATCGTAGTAATCGTAATAATCGTAATCATAATAATCTTAATCATAATAATCTTAATAATCATCGAAGTCGTAATCGTAGTAATCGTGATACTTGTCATCATCATCGTAATCGTCGTAAACGTAATAGTCGTAATCGTAATAGACGTAGTTGTAATCGTAAACGTAATAGACGTAGTTGTAATCGTAAACGTAATATTCGTAGTTGTAATCGTAAACGTAATAGTCGTAGTCGTAATCATATATATATATATATATATATATATATATATAATGAAAAGCACCGGTGAAAGTCCACATCCCTGTCTTACTCCAGTGTTGATCTTTTCCCAAGAAGATAATTTGCCATCTGGTTTAACAGAGATTTCATTATCTTTATAGATGTTGAGGATATTAGTAATATATTGTTGTGGAACGTTATCATCAGCTAAAATTTGTATTAATATATTTCTGTCTACTTTGTCAAAAGCCTTTATGAAGTCAACAAAGGCGATACGAGTTTCTATATTGAATTCCTTGTGCTTTTTAATAGTAGTTTTAGAGTGAAGAATCCATCTGTACAAGATCTACACTTTCTAAATCCATTCTGCTCTTCTCCAATTACATTTTCATAACCTTTTTTCAATTTATTCTTAACTATATTAGCATAAATTCTACATCCAGAGTTCAACAAGATAATTCCACGATAGTTATTTTTGATTTGGCGACTTCCTTTTTTGAAGATTGGTATTATAATGGATTTGTTCCAGTTTTGTGGTGGTTCTTGTCCTTCCCATATCATATTAAGGAGAATAAGAAATCTGTCTAAAAACTTTTTAGTTGAAAATTTAAATAATTCTTGATTAATGTGGTCTTCTCCGGGAGCTTTGCTACTTTTTAATGATTTAACAACATCAGTTAATTTATCTATAGAAATTTGTTCCAAAGCAGTGTTATTAGAGATCGGTATTTGTAATAAATCATCTTTTTATGTCCATAAACGATGAAAGTAGTTAAGCCAAGATTCTTTAGATATACAATTTAAATTTGCATTTTTTAATCATTATTTAAATGTTTTAAAACTATGTATATTTTTGGTTGAGGCCTAGTGATATAATTTTCCAAAAATGATACAAATTGTTCCCAGCTTTGTCTATGTTTTTTGCGAACTTCATTTTTAGCTATGACTCTCTTCCTATGATACTCTTACTTTATCATATTTTTTTGTAAACAAGAATTTTTGTATGCTTCACGTTTATCATCAGTTACTTTTTTGAAGTTTTCATCGTATATCCGTAGTTTAATTTTTCCAGGCTTTCATTTGCTGCTTGTGTCAAAATACTTTGTAGAGCAAGCCATTCTTCTCCAATAATTTCGCCAACCGGTGTTTTTGAACTAGACTAATAGTAATAGTAATAGTAATAATAATAATAATAATAATAATAATAATAATAATAATAATAATAGGAATAATCATAGTAGTAATAATAGTAATAATAATAGTAATAATAATAATAATAATAATATATTTATTCTGGCAGAGTTAAGGCCATAAGAACTTATCTTTACTCAAACAGCGCAAATATAGAAGAACAGCTGTACAGTAAAATTATATATTCTACGTAAAATCATAATAAATTAAATAGAATATATGACCACCAAATCAAATTCGATAGATATTTTACATATTGGCTATATATTTTTGATAATGGAGTCCCCATGGAGTCATGACTTTAAAATTTGACCCAAATCCGGTGGTGCAACTATGGCCCTAGGAACTAATGAGCCTCTAACCGAAATGAGTACCAGACGCTTGACCAGGGGGTAAAGGCGGCAATCACACAGGGCTGACAATCCGGCTGACATCAAGTGGCAGTCTTAACCCCTACTATCTCAAGGGCTTCCTTAAATCTGTAGTGGGATCACTTTACTTTCATTATTCATAATAGATAAATTAAGGATTATATGTTAACATGATTCAATAGATTATATCCACAATATACTACTAAACTGTTTTAAAATAGAAGAAAGTTATATATCTAATATATAAAAATCTATGTTTGTTTGTTCGTATTCTATGCGCGACCCATACCGTTGATCCGATTTTGATGGGGTTTTTGCAAAATGTTCAGATGATTCCCGGGATGAACATAGGCTATAAGGGAGTTGTAATACACAACGCCTTTACCCCTAAAAATCACCGTTTGTAGTGAAAAACGTGAAATACAGTCCCTATTTTGACGCTTAAATGGCTTACGCTGTTTAAACCATAACAAATACACCAAATTATTGTATACGGAATTGAATATCTCAAAAAACTCTACAAAAACGTCCACGACAGCGTATGTTTTTCTTTTACGGATAACTCACAAGAACAATTTTTGTCTTTCATTGATTCCAAGAAGATTGGGTTAAGTAGATTCCTGGACAAGCGTGCTCTGCCATACCGTTCATCCAGCTGTGATGGGGCTTTTGAAAAATGTTCAGGAGATTCCGGGATTGAACATAGGTTGTAAGAGAATTGTAATACTCAACCCATTCACTGCTAAATCACTCTTTGTAGTGAAAAACTTGAAATAAAGTCCCTATTTTGAGGCTTAAATGGCTTACGCTGCCTAAACCATAACAAATACACCAAATTATTGTACACGGAATTGAATATCTCAAAAAACTCTACAAAAAATGTCCGCGACAGCATGAGTTTATCTTTTACGGATAACTCACAATAACCATTTTTAGATCGGGATAAGCTGTTCTCCGGGAAAGCATAGTAGTGATAAAAACACATTAACGTTTATTTAGGAGTATCAGCGCACGCCCTGTATTAGCTAGTGTATGCACATATATCCCTTACGTCCTACGTGGCCCCTAGCGGGACTTCTTTACACAAGTTAATTTATAGTATATATATATATATATATATATATATCCCTTACGTCCTACGTGGCCCCTAGCGGGACTTCTTTACACAAGTTAATTTATAGTATATATATATATATATATATATATATATCCCTTACGTCCTACGTGGCCCCTAGCGGGACTTCTTTACCCAAGCTAATTTAGATACGCTTATTTACCTACATATGTCAAACAGTGGCATGTAGTTAGGATATCGCCTCAATAAGACTTAGGCAACTAAGGTATTACTTGGATGGAGGAATGTCGGTTAAATTTTGCACAGAGGCTTTTTTTTATTCAGGCTTACAGTCTTTTACGAGCCTGAACTCGGAACACGTCGGCCGCGGTGGATAAGTGGTTATTCTCCTTGCCTCTGGTCCCGAGGGTCGCGGGTTCAAACCCGACCGGGGTCGATGGATGTTTTAGGACGGAAAAATCCAAGGAGCAAGTCCTCCGGGAGGGACTTTAAGCCGTGGGTCCCGAGTCTGAAGATTTTCAGGCTCGTAAAAAATCCTTAAGCCTGAATGAAAAGGGCTCTAAGCAAAATTTACCGAATTTTCCCGTCATAGTACTACCTTGGTTTCCTAGATGTCAGTACGAGGCGGAACGCTGACCACGGACTACTCAAAATGATATCTATACGAAAACAAGTGTAACTAAATTAGTATGGTTCAAATTCTTTCCTGTAGGGGGAGAGTGCTTAAATCTCTGTAAAGGGAAAACATGGGCTTACAAAAAAAAAAAAAGAAAACTCGGAACACGCGGCTTAAAATCCCTCCCAGAGACCTGTATCTTAGATTTTTCCATCCTAAAAATCCTTCGACCCCTGTCGAGTTTCACCAGTGACCATTGAGACTAGAGGCAAGGAACATACCACTAGACCGTGCGGCCGACATACACACACACACACACACACACACACACACATATATATACATATGACTTACATAATTTTAAATATTTATACATATATCTAGTTTACAATTTTAATTAATAACTATTTCATTTTACAGGAACCGACGCCAATTATTACCTAGCAGTATCTGAAAAGAATCAAGTTGTTATTGAAGAAAGCACTGATAGTAATTATCCA
Organism: Diploptera punctata; assembly: GCA_030220185.1. Classification (NCBI taxonomy): domain Eukaryota; kingdom Metazoa; phylum Arthropoda; class Insecta; order Blattodea; family Blaberidae; genus Diploptera; species Diploptera punctata. The sequence goes on from JASPKZ010010696.1 coordinate 4,701,481, forward strand.
GAAAATATTCTATTTTCTTTGGATACATTTCAATAGAACATGGATTATTGAATAGAAAAATGAAACGATCAGTATTATAAGCAAGATTGAGAGCTGCTATTAAAGTCTTAAAGGAAGTATGAACAGTATTAAAATGAAAAATGTTCATACTGATAAAAAATAAATGTTTTTATTCACTACAAAACTCGCAACTATGAAGATCAAGCAGGATGAGGACGGCGTTGAAACCATACAAGTGAAAGACTATACAAATACACACGCACTGAAGGTCTTCTCCCTTTTTCAAGTAATATCTGAGAATGTATTGACGTAGACTTTCACGGCCGGAGTTGCTATGATGATCTTCAAGAAGATTTTCAAGGATTGTCTTGAGGATGCCAGACGCAGTCTCTGGCGAAACGTCGGGGAACTACAAGCCTCACGACCACGGCCTACAGCCCGAAAATATTCTTCAAGATCATCATAATATTTGAGAATGTTTATTGATTTTTAAACAGAAATGTAGAATTTTCGGTATAGCCAAGTTACGCCTTCAATCTCATATTATGAATTCAAGTGGGGACGAATTATGTACATACTTAATACAGGCTTTCCACTTTACAGCAGTTTGCCTTTGATTCCTGCTTTCCAGAGATTCCTATCTTCCCATTGTCCATCTTCCATACCCCTCTTCATCATGGCATCATATATTCCCTCATACCATGCTCTTCTACTTCTCCCCCTCTTCCTTCTGCCTGGTACCATCCAATCCAACACTCGTTTAGGCCACTGGTCTTCCGACATCCGTTGTACATGTCCATACCACTGTAGAGCTCTCTTTGTTATCCTATCGATAACAGTTTCTTGTGCATCCATTTCTTGTCTGATATATGTATTTCGAATATGTTGTAGCCTGGATATTCTCATACTTCTCCGTAATGCATCCATTTCTGTCGCCAAGATTCTTTTCTGCATCCTTTCATTTATTGTCCAGCTTTCTGATCCATATGTAAGTATACTTTCTATTATTGTCTGTATAATCCCTTTTTTTTTATTTTTCTGGTCAAATTTCTATTCCATAAAATACCATTCAGAGATCTAATCGCCTTCCTTGCACAATTTACTCTGTTAATAATATATTTTTCACAAGTACCAGATTTATCTATTATAGATCCAAGATATTTAAATTCTTCAACACATTTAATTATCTTATTTATTTATTTGTAGGTCTTCTGAATTTGCTCAGATTACCATATATTCTGTTTTAATATAATTTATCTTCAGTCCTCCTACCTCAAATGCATCGACCAACTTTCTGATCATATATTCTATATCTTCTTTATCTTGTCCTATTATAATCTGGTCATCAGCGAATAATAAATTGTGCAGTAAATGGTCATTAATGTTGATTCCCATTCCCCTACATGACTTATTCCATTTCATTAATACATCTTCTAAATATATCTTGAACAATGTTGGTGACATCCCGCATCCTTGTCTTAATCCTTTTGTTATATCAAATTCTGAGGATACTCTATTTCCAACCTCAATACTTGCTTTACAATCATACATTCTTTTTATAAAAATGTACAAGAGATTGAGATATTCCAAATTTCTCCATGGCCACCCAGAGCTTTTTGATGGCTATAGAGTCATAGGCCTTTTCCAGGTCTAAAAATGCAATATGCACTTCTTTTCCTTTAGCCAACATCTTTTCTATAATCTGCCTAATCACAAATATATTATCAAGGCACGATTTACGTGCTGTAAAACCTGTTTGTTCTTCTGATATGTTATTTTGTATTAGTTCCTCCAATCTAATTTTAATAACTGTACTTAACATTCTACTAATTGCTGCCATAACACTGATCCCTCTATAGTTTCCTGGATCTCGTTTATTCCCTTTATTTTTGTATATTGCACTAATATACGATAATTTCCACTCATCTGGAATAGGATCTCCTTCTATCACTTGGTTAAAAAGTCTAGTTACAATTCTTATAATTCCTGAACTACCATATTTAATTAGTTCCATGGTTATTCCTCCTGGACCTGCCGCTTTTCCATTTCTTGCCGTTATCAACATGTTTCTTACCTCGTCTTCTGTTATAGGTTCTATTAAGTCACCCTTTCCATTATCCAGTGGACATCTTGTGTATAAAAACTATATACTGAACTTTTTCTTTAATACACCAATGACCTTTTTAGTGATAAAATCGTAAAATATACAGCCAATATGTCCAATTCACCAATTAATAATTAAAATAGCCAACATGTTTCAACAGCGAAGCTGTCATTTTCAAGACTATGACTAAATATTTAGTCTTGAAATGGCAGCTTCGCTGTTGAATCATGTTGACTATTTTAATTATTAATTGATGAATTGGGAATACCAAGTGCAGCATTCAACTATAAGCGAAGAGGTTCAAGGAATGTAGGAAGGCCAGTGATAGGATGGGCAGAACAACTGTGAGACGGAACAGGCAATTTTTTCCTACCCATGAAGTGAATAAGAAGAAGAACAATTGGTGAATTGGGCATATTGACTATATATTTCATGTATTGAACTAAATTTTTTTTTTCAGTTAATTTGTTTCTGTCAAATTCTTCAGTTACATCTGAACCTAATGCCTACCCATATTTTGGTGAAACTGTATACTAGAAACACGTTATTCAGCAACAGTAAAAATATTTCGGAACCCTGTATCGCAATTTCAATTTTATATTTTACTATACCTATTGTAATTTTTTAAAAAAATAAATAAAATGTTCTGTCTCTGTATTATCTTTTTTTGTTGTTTTCCATCTATATCGCAATTTCAATTTTATATTTTTCAATTTCAATTTTATATTTTTCTATACCTACTGTAAATTTAAAAAAATAAAATGTTCTATCTCTGTATTATCTATTTTTTGTTGTTTTTCATCTATATCGCAATTTCAAATTTATATTTTTCTATACCTATTGTAAATAAAAAAATAAAATGTTCTGTCTCTATATTATCTGTTTTTTTGTTGTTTTCCATCTTCATTGTCAAGTATACTTTAATAATAATTATTATTATATATTACTATTGTATTGGCATATTTTAAAAGAAATCAATTTATATTTGCTCTAACCTCGACTTCATCATTACCTAGTGCAAGGTACACATATATTAATTGGTGTTTCTCGTATAATTTATCATATTTATACTATTATTATTATTATTATTATCTTATTATTGTCATATTATCATTGCTATTATCGTATAAAATGTTGTTTGTACATTAAATTTACATAGCTACATTTAATGCATCTTTAACTGTTTATAATTAGTATAGTGTGTATCTATATTTGTCAAATATTTATTTGTATTTGTGCTGGTTGAGTGGAAGAGAAGGCCTTATGGCCTTAACTCTGCCAGAATAAATAAAACATTATTATTATTATTTTATCATTATTATTAATACCTATAATTATACATATATTGGGGTATTTACCCTCTCGTTTCCATCTCCTATCCTCCAATCAAAATTTGAGTACACGATCACACCAGAACCTCCTACTTCACATCTCACAACACAGAACCTCCCATTATTCTAATTCCTATTTCGTATATATTACTAAACTCTAGAATTCCTTACCACAATAAATTGGGGACTACCGGACATTACCTTTCTTTAAAATAAATTTAAAATCCTTTGTTTTGTAATCGGTCTTTCAGTAGATTAGTTGGTGATTACTGATTTGTTGCTTCCCAAATAGCATTGATCTTGGATTCTTCATAATTATAGTTGTATAAATATTTACTTATAATTTTATACGTTACCATCGATGTAAATATTTCCTGTATTTAATACTTTTCGCTGGTTGAGTGGAAGAGAGAGCTTTATGATCTTAACTCTGCCAGTTTATATATATATTATTATTATGCCGTCTGTGCATGAAAATTTGAAAGAAGTAACAGAAAAGGAACACCAAGAATAACTTGGAAGAAGAACATTAAAAATTCAATGAGAAAATTTGGTGTTACAGAAGAAGACACAGAGGACAGAGAATAATGGAGAACTTTAATTTTATTGAGGGAAATTTGTGAATGTTTGTTGCAAACTGTTAGTCTATAAGTCCGTAGTCATTTATATTTATTTATTTTTTTAAATTCATGTTAATTACTAAGATTGGTTGGAGAAACCCCTCAATGATGAAAATTCTCAAAATGAAATAATAATAATAATAATAATAATAATAATATAATAATAATAATAATAATAATAATAATAATTATTATTATAATTATTATTATTATTATTTATTATTATTATTATTATTATTATTATTATTATTATTATTATTATTATATTATTATTATTATTAATATTATTATTATTATTATTATTATTATTATTATTCCGATTAAACAGTGAAAAATATTAAATACAAAAATATAAAGACAATATGTATACATATATAATTATAAGTACATATTTATACAAATTAAACTAAAATTATGATAAATAAAATCAATACCATTAGAGAATCAAAAAATCAGAAACTATCAATTAATCTACTGAAAGGCTAATTGCAAAAGAAACAGATTTAATTTTTTTAAACGAAGCTACTGAACGGCAGTACCTGATTTCTTATGTAAGGAGTTCCAGAGTCTAGCAATAGGCACGGTATAGCAATTAGAACAATGATAATTTCTAAGTTTCGGTGGAGGCCCTGACATTGAGGTGATTACTCATCCGGGGAAGCCCTCCATGTCCTTATGTGGTCAGAAAAGTATGTATGTGATCCCGACAGATCGTGTAACTGTAAAGTACAGGTGGCACGTAAAAGTACCTGCAAGGTGAGGGATTAAACTCCGTTAATGGAAGTTCTTATGTTTTCTTATTTTGATATAATTTCCTTCATCCAATTCATCGTTCTACTAATGATCCAAGTTGTTATTGAGCTACCATAAATTAAATTCTATCAACTACCAACAGCACTAGAGGTTAAACTCTGACATTATAATACCTTTTGTAACGTTACAAATTATTATTCTTGACATGTTTGCTATATCAACATCATCATTTCAAGGTTAAGGAGAATCAACTATTCAGCCCTATATTACAGTTAAATGAACTGTTTCCAACGCTTCCTTGGTCGTCCCAGATTCCGGCTTACTGTTTCTTTGTAATCATAAGCTTGTATTGGAAAGCGGAATGTTTGCATCCTCATTACATGGAAATTCAATGTATTTCTGCAATCCAACATTTTTTCATGGAGGGGAAAGATGTCGAGGTCGTTGTGGATATCTTCAGTTCTTATTTTATTAAAGTAAAGTAAAGTAATCCCACTACAGGTCTCAGGAGGCCCTTGGGGCAGTAGGAGGTTAAGGCTCCCACTATTTCTGGACAATCGGCACTTGATGTCAGCCGGGTTGTCAGCCCTGCGTGACGGCCGCCTTTACCCCCAGAACAAGCGTCTGGTACTCATTTCCGTTAGAGGCTGAGTCGACCCCAGGGCCATAGTTCCGCCAGAAGGTTTGGGTCAGTTTAAAAATCCTGACCCCACCGGGACTTGAACCCTCTACTTTCCGGCTTGTAGCTCAGTGCCTTAACCACTACGCTACGGCGTGCCCCCTCTTATTTTATTAATACTAGTAAAATTCATGGTAAGTTTCCGTTGAAGTGTTAATTCACAGTGATACAATGTAAGATTAAAACTATAATAGTTACCTTGTAGGTCCATCTCCTCAACTTAAGTTCTTTTAAAACTCTGTAGGCCTTTCGGGACTAGTCCCATCATCAGCAGAATGCATTAGGTCTGTAATTGTTGACCCTTGTTGAAGCACTGACTTGGTGGTGATTATTTTGTATAGTGGATTGTGTGGACCGGGTGTGTTCTCAATAAGAATCAGGTTGTTGTCGAATTCTCTTAGGATTGCGATTTCCTCCTAAGAGAAATCGAAAACAACCTGATTCTTAATGAGCACACACCCGGTCCACATAATCCACTATACAAAATACTCACCACCAAGTCAGTGCTTCAACAATATTATAGATCTAATGCATTCTGCTGATGATGGGACTGGTCCTGAAAGGCCTACAGAGTTTTAAAAGAACTTAAGTTGAGGAGACGGACCTACAATGTAACTATTTTATAGTTTTAATCTTACATTATAATACTCTTATTTTATTTCATTTAGAACATTCCTTAATGGATCCTAAAAATTTAATTTTTGTTCACCGCATTTTTTTTCAATCTCCCTTCCATAGTGTCCGAGTTTCACTCTCATATAACACTGCTGGAACTGCCATAACCTTATAAAGTTTTAAACTTGTATAATTGTGTCTTGTCTTCTTTTTTTAATGTTCTAGCTATAAATCCTGTTATTTTTATAAAAGTGTGCTAGCTTATTACTTATATATTTATCCTTTCATAGGGTAATGTGACAATCTAAGAATAGAATACTGATTTGCTAGATTATACACCGTGTCCCATTCAAACCTCCCACATTTTAATTAATCATAACTCTCAAAGTATGCGGAATTATGAAATCAAGTTGGTATTAAAATAAAAGGGAACTCAAAGAATTTTTGTTTTCATTGTTGTAGTTAATTCATCTGTCGCATGTTCGACAATAATGACAAAACAAAATGGCGAGCACAAACTGTTTTCTGGTATACAGAGACGAAATCAATAATTATAGTGCAAAGCAATTACCGGAGAGAATATGGAGGAAATGCACCTGATGGGAAGACCATTAAGACATGGCTTGAGAAGTTTCTGGCGATTGGAAGCGTTAAAAAGAAAATCAGGAGATGCTTGTACACGTGTTTCAGAAGAAAAGATTGAAGAAATGGTGGACATATAAAGGTGTTTTAATGTATGACAATGAAAATTCTTTGAGTTTCTGTTTTGTTTAATACCAACCTCATTTCATAATTCCGCTAATACTTTGTTAGTTATGATTAATTAAAATATGGGAGGTTTTGAATGGGACACCCTGTACTTCAAATATTGTAATACTATATTACAATGCGAGGTTGGGAATTGGTTTTTACAGAAGGGAGGAAGTTATTAAAAACTGAGCGATAGCGAGGTTTTTTAACTTCCGAGATTCTATAAAACACTTCACAACATCCGTTGTTAGCCTACATTATTTTTTTGCAAGATGGTGATTTTAAAATAATAAAAACAGTAAAATAATAACATATTTGTTGGAAATATTTGCGTTCATTATAAACAACTGATTAATGTTAATAGTCTGGCTAATGTTTATACGGAAAATACCGAAAATAATTTAGCTGAGACTACAGCAGACCGTGACACCAATCAGAGATAAAATTGCGGCAAGTATGAATTTATAGTTTTATATTGTTTCAAATAAAGTTCAGTTCATTTAAAATGCAATGATTTGTTTCGTATAATGTATATTAACACTACCTTTTGAATATATTTTTGTATATATATTGAACGTAGTATACATAATGGGCAGTGGTTTTACTTCTCGCAGTAGGTAGGTAATTTGTAATATTAATAAACGAAAAAATGCGCACAAGTTTTCACAGAATTAACTAGAATTAGTATCTTCCTACACTTCGTTTTGACACAATGATATTAATCAGTGCAGGTCTCAATTATTGATTTGGGTAGTGTTTTACATGTTGTAATGTGGTAACGATCACAAGATAGTTCATAAAGTTCACATACGCATGTTGCGTTAGGATCGTGGTAGGTCTTCACATTCCATACTTTGTGGTGGTATCCATGCGTTGCTAGGAGATTTACAAAATGGCGTAGATTTTGGTTGGTGTCCATCCATGTTCTATTTACCATTGCTTCTGTAGAATAAAATTCGGCCTAGATCTTCTACCATTTCAGCGTTGCCTTAATATTGCAAATTAACTCTGCGGAGAGTTCTTGAATCATATTTCCTGCTTAAAAAGGTTAGTGGTTAACTGTGGATTATTCCACTAATGTCATAAAACCGATGATAATAAATTGGCTGCTTTCCAAATGTCTTAGATTGGGGCGGAAGTTCATATCCGGACGCACAATCTGAGTGGGCTACGAAGAATACGTCATATATGAGAATTCACTTTCTTTCCAGTATAATACAGATTTTTATGAGACGATCGGTGTTTGTGTAGGAGGGAGATATTCTAAATAACATCTACTGCTATGTGTAATGCTGACACCGGATTTTAGTGAAACTATTTTTTTACAATATCCAGTGGCTTTCCCCAGTTCTCCGTAAATGGTAGGTTAAATTTGGTTCTGAGATCTACTCTCTGGCAAGTGATTGGGTGTGTTTGGATAATCAGAGTGCTGACTTCAGGAGCCGGCTATCGTTGACAGTCCTAACTTTTCCCAGATTAATTCTATACCTATGTTAGAATGGGTATGAACTTGGCGTCCAAGAGTTTCATGGCGGTTTCTAGAGATAATTTTGATAGTGACCTTATATCAACAAAATACAATAACAGAAGAATGGAAAATTGGAAAAATAATCACAGTATTTTAAAAAAGGCGGTAAAACAAAGCCAGAAAGCTATAGAGCCATAAGCTTACTATGTGCAGCATACAAAATATATGCACAAATGATCAACCAAAGATTAACAACTATAGTAGAAGCAATAATATCAGAAGAACAGACATATTTTAGGAAAGGAAGAAGCTGCACAGACAACGTATTCACTTTAAAACAAATAATAGAGAAGCGAAGAGAATTCAACTTAGAGCCGCACATCCTCTTTATAGATTATAAGAAGGCCTTTGATAAAGTGTCTAGACCAAAATTATGGAATATATTAAATGAAAAAGGAATTCCACTACACTCGATAGCAGTAATTAAGAAAATGTAAGAGAAAACAAAAATAAAAATAAATCAAAGGGAACCAATGCATATAACAGGAGGAGTAAGACAAGGTTGTCCACTATCAATCACTCGTTTTAACATTTATTTTGACGACATGATAAGATCATGGAAGCAAATGACGACTGGGGGAATTAACTTAGGAAATATAGTAATAAAAGCAGTGGCCTTTGCAGATGACCAGATTTTAAAATCAAAAATAGAAGACGACCTATAACGAATGCTATGTAAACTAAATGAAATATAAAAAAATACAACATGGAAATATCGTCAGAAAAACAAAAACGATGGTTTTCAAGGGTACTCATCCAGTTCGGACAAAGATAATATTTGAAAATAAACCAATAGAACAAGTGGTAAGGTATAACTTCCTAGGTTGCGAAATATCATACACAGCGGAAACAGATATAAATAACAAACTAAATAAGTTTAATTATATAACAGGAACACTAAAAAGAACTTTGAAAATAAAACCAGGAAAGACTCTATAATGAAATTATACAAGACAATGGCAGTTCCTATTATTACTTATGGATCCGAAACATGGACAGTGATAACACAACAATCTGATAGAATACAAGCTGCTGAAATGAAATTTCTCAGACCAATAGCAGGATATCAAAGAACAGGCACATAACACAGAAATAAGACTATAAGTAGAGGAATTAAACACAACAATAGTTAAATACAGAACAAACTGGAAAGAACACATAACAAGGGTGACTGAGAATAGAATACCAAAAGCAGCATACAACTATTCACCACGAGGAAGAAGTTTGGGAAGACCAAAGGAAAGATGGAAACAGCAGCAATTTGGAGCCGGAACAGGCTAGTAAATAAGCCTAAACTGTGACGAAGAAGAAGACCTTATGTCAAAGATTGTCTTTGTGACCTCTGCTCTTGCTGCTCTTGCTTTGATGTGAATCCTGAATGATTTTAATGTCGTCTGGAGGGTCACGCCCAGGTATTTGAAGAAGTAGACTGTTTGGAGGGATTCATTGTTCTTATCCTGTCTTCCACCTTTCCTGAAGTTCATTTGGACAGTTTTCTTGTGTTAATCTGGAGTTTATTGTTAATAATACTTGTAATATTACAGTGTAGTTATTTATAGTATGGCAACCCTGAAATTTAGGAAAATGAACTTTCAATCATGGTAGCTATTGCTGCAAAAGTACGACAGAACGCACTATCATGTAAAATATTACTATGCGAGGTTGCGAAGTGGTTTTTACAGAATGTTTAAAATGTTTAAAACCGAGCGATAGCGAGGTTTTTAATTTCCGAGATTCTGTAAAACACTTCACATACGTGCGTTGTACATTTTTTTTTTGCGCGATGGTGTTTACAAAATGATAAGTAATAGTAAAATATTAACATCTTTGTTGGAAATATTTGCGTTCATCATATACATTCGAAACACATTAACATGTGGGCATTGTTTATTAGTTGAAACTACAGGAGGCCGTGAGACCAATTAGTGATAAATGGCGGCAAATACATATTTATTGTTTATATTGTTTCAAATAAAGTTCATTTCATTTAAGGTGTAGTAATTTTTTAGTATAATATATATTAACACTACCTTTTGGATATTTTTTGTATATACATTGTATGTAGTAAACATAGAGGACAGTGGTTTTATTTCCCACACGCGTGTTTATAATATTATAGTATAGTTATTTTATTACAGTTAAGTTATTTAGGTTGACAACCCCGAAATGTAGAAAGCTGAACTTTCAATCGTGGTCACCAGTGTTGTAAGTACGACAAAACGCACTATCGCGCAAAAAAGGATGTTTTCAAACACTATGTGGGCGTATATTTATTATTCTACCATTTCAGTGTTGCCTTAATATTGCAAACTAACTCTGCGGAGAGTTCTTGAATCATATTTCCTGCTTAAAAGGTTACTGGTTAATTGTGGATTATTCCACTAATATCATAAATACTGATGATAATAAATTGGCTGCTTTCCAAATGTCTTATATTGGGAAGTTCATATCCGGACGCATATCTGACGAGTGGGCTATGAAGAATACGTCACATATGAGAATTCACTTTCTTTCCAGTATAATACTGATTTTTATGAGACGATCGGTGTTTGCGTAGGATGGAGATATTCTAAATTAATAACATCTACTGCTATGTGTAATGAAGACACCGGATTTTAGAGTAAATATTTTTTATAATAATTATTTATTTAAACTGGCAAAATTAGTGTCACGGCCGGTCTCCATATTTCCCTATTCTGAGTTACTATTTTTCAAAATTAAAGTTATAACATAAAATTGAAGAGCTTAGGGCAGTAACATGACAAACCACATTCTGTCATGATTACAATGTTAGTAAATACATGTATTGAAATATCCATAAAATAATTTGTAAGTGAGCTAGTGATGAATTAAAACATACCAGACACACAATGTATTGACAATATTGTCCAATTAGTATTTATAATTTTTTGAAACATTGAAGTCCTTATATATCAGAAAGAACAATGTGTGGTTTATCATGTTATTGCCCTAAGTCATTCAATTATAAAATTGTTACTTTGTAGGTCAATCTCCTCAATTTTGTAACATATTAACTTTCTGTAGATATTTCGGGACTAGTCCCATCAACAGCAAAATGAGCATGAGATAGGGGCGTATCTACTTGAAATACTGGACCAATATTGCATTCAGAGTCAGTAAATACATACTTATCTCCAGCTCCTACTACTGATGATGGGACTATTCCCGAAATACCTGCAGTGAATTAATATTATCGAAGTAGAGGAGACGGACCTACAAGTTAACAATGTTATAATTTTACTAGCGTACCCGAGAGACGTTGTCCTGCCCGAACGTTCAATTCTCGTGTCATAGCCGGACGATAAACATATTTACTTTTTTTTACTATAAAATTCACTAATTAAGGCGTAATTAGATATCATATAAATTCGCAAGTAAACCTCTCACAGCCATCTGTTTTGGCTCAAGAAGCGTGCATGATGACGTCACATTGTTGTCGCGCGGAATATGTCCATCTACTTATCCCGATCTTCTTGGAATATATGAGCTGAAATACAAAAATGGTAATCATGAGCTATCCGTAAAAAAATACGTCATGTCCGAACGTTTGGTTGCCTGCTATTTGCGGGTTCAGAAAACCTTTCCTCGATATTCGAATTATAGATAAACCATATACTAAGTGACATTTAACATTGAGTTTGACATTTCAATCTTTTCGTTTCGTTATTGTGTGAGAGTACTTTTTTTAGATAAAATTCACTAATTAAGACGTGATTGCATATTATTAAATAAGTTCCCAAGAAAACTCCTCGCTGCCATCTGTTATGGCTCAAGAAGCATGCATGATGACGTCACATTGCTGTTGCGCAGAATATGTCGATAATGCAGATGACTACACATTACATAAAATTCCTATAACCCGATCGCAGCGCCACCAACTGAGTCCAATTCTGAATTTAAACCATCCACGAATCCACTCAAACATACACAAAAAAAAATATCATAATCGGTCCAATCGTTTAGGCTGTTTTTAATTTCGGAGTTCAAGTAAGCCTCCACTTCTAATTGTTGCATTTTGCTCATTTTTGGACAATACCTACCTCGGTTTATTTTGATAGGATATACAGAGTTTCGTTGTGAAAAAGTCGAAAAATGTGACCGCTAGAGCGATTTTTCAATTTTCACTTCATGTGAACTCCTACACCTAATGGTTTTAGAGGGTCCAATTGTGAATCTAAACCATCGAGGGACCCAATCAGACACACATACAAAATTTCATCAAAATCGGTTCATTTAGGAGGAGTAGAGTGACAAACACACGTACAAAGTAATTATATGTATATATATAAATTTTAATTTTGTGACTAATAGGCCTACCTTAACGGAGTTTTACCATGTATTTTATGATTAATGTTGACTAATATATTCCAATACAGAGAACAAAATACAAAAATCACAATTTCATAAATAATGGAGTAAGGTAGTTTTTTCATGAACACATTTATTGATTCAATGCCATACGACATATGGGCGGCCTCCTGCGATATATTTTAAGATTCACACCAGCAATGCAGGAGTAATTCTTTCCCACTGACGTAATACGCATTGACTCCTTAATAAATATTTATTTTTAGCGCGATTCAAGTTCATTCCGTGATCGCCAGCGACACTACACGGTGAGCTGCGAACATACTGCAGTTTCTACATAACAATGTCATTTCCAGAAGTTACAGACGCAAATTTGTTGAATGTTCGAATGAAAAATGTTGCTAATCAAGTATATTTGTGCATCAGAAAAGATAAACAAGGGAAGCCTATTTTAAGCACGAAGACATTGCATTCAGAAGTGGATCCAGACGGTTAGTACAATACTAAATGTAATTATAATAGATTGTGATATCAGTTTTTTTATAAATATATCGGGATTATTAATTGAATTATCATAGACATATACATATTTTGTCGCCTATATAAATAATTTATAAAGCTTTTAAATTATAAATTATTACATTGTTCTCAGCCTTCCTCAACTATTAGCTGTATAATTTTTAAGATTATTTAACTCATTTTTATCATATTAAAGAAAGCTCCTCCTTTATAATATCCTGAACAGGTCAGAGCATTATTTTGCAGTGACTAACTCTCTAACAAATACGTTGAATAAAGCAAATAACGAGCAGATTTCTTCAACCTACACATTTGATATTTGTGTGTTCGATAATTGTGTTTTTAAATACTGATTTTACTGAGTTGTTTCCGAAAAAAATGAATTAATAACCTATAATGTTGGTTATAATATATAGTTTGATGTGTTTTTTTTCCTCCAATACGGTGCATTCTTACAATATTGTGATCCTATTTGCTATTTGGCAATAAATTGTATGATCAAGTTGCAGTGATGAACAAATGAAACATACCAAACATTTCTCATTTGTTTTCAAACATCGCTGTTTACATTAAATATATAAATATTTTTAAAATAACTATATTTAAATAATGATTTGTGAGTGAACAGCTTAATTTGTCTTGTTAAACAGCCCTAACAAATGTCACTCTTGATTTCTAAATCCTGTAGATAAATTGTAAATCACTAGTAGCATTACTTAATTTCTATATTGGCAAAACTAAAAGAAATTTTACCACAAGATTTAATTAACATTTCAGAGATTATGTAAATAATGAGGCAAATCTAGCATTTTCTAAATGCATAACAGTAGCAGATCACCAATTTAATACAATAGATAAGATATTATCGATCTTACACAGAGAAAACAAATAATTGAAAATCAAAATTCTAGAAGAGATCGAAATTATAAACGAAACTATAAACAAACGCTTTTCGAATGAGAACATACCAGTTACCAAAGACCTCTTTAGAAAATCATTATTTACAATAATCAATAAACAGAAGTTGAAATATTGATTTCGAAAGGCCACTTTAAAAATTATATAGCTAACAGTTAGGGAAGATTGAGAACAAGGTAGGCCTAATAATTTCTAATTTACAAACTTTATATAGTGAAAAAGCTCAACGGAGATTCAAAACATGTTTAAAAAATCATTATAATATGAATATTTGTAAACATAAACATTTGCAACTAAATATCCATCCATCCATAGTAATCTGCCCGAAGGCAGGTCCTTCACTGCAATCATAGCATTTTCATGCTATGCTTGCAGCTTTACTAGGGAATTGTGTAGATGTGGTAGCTTCCCGTTGCTTTCCACACCGGTGAAGGATGATGGTGATAAGGATGATGATGATGGCCATATGATTTCGGGGACCGTTTGGGCCTTAAAGTTTTCCTGACATTTGTCTTACAGGTGAGGAAAACCCCCGATAAAACCTCATCCAGAAAAACTACCCCGACCGGGGATCGAACCCGGGCCCGCTGCGTGACAAGGCAGCACTCTACCTCGAGACCACAGCGGTGGACGAACTAAATATAATAAGAAAATTTAAAAAAATAGATATTATTACAAGGTATTAGATATAAAGTACAAAATATTGTATATATATTTTTTTCGAATTTGTAATTAAATTTTGACATTTAGGAATGAAGGACAAATTTATGTATCGACCGCGGTGGACTAGTGGTTATGCTCCTTCCACTAGTCCCGAGGGTCGCGGGTTCTAACTCGGCCGGGATCGATGGATTTTAGGATGGAAAGTTCGAAGAGACACGTCCTCTGGGAGGGAATTTAAGCAGTGGATCCCGATTTTCAGACTCATAGAACCGCAAAGCTGAAGAAAAATGCCTCTGTGCAAAATTAAACTGACATTAATCTATCCTAGTAATACCTTAATTTCCTACTAGATGTATCATTGAGGTGATGTGATAACCACATGCCACTCGTTGATATCTATAGGTAAATGGTATCTTTACGTTGTCGTGGTGGAGTGCCTTGAGTGCTTAAATGATCCTGAGAGCTATGCCGGCGGTAGCATTGCTTCCGATAGGGTTACCAATGCCGGAATGGTCGAAGGTGATAAGCCAGACGAAAAAAGTACCTTGGCCGAAAGAGTGACGATCTTTCACCGTAAAAATACAACCGTCAAGAAATGCGGACATGGGTTCATAGGTAAATAAGCGTAACTAAATTAGCTTGGTTAAGAAACTCCCACTAGAGAATATCCGTATCCCCATGCGGGACTTATCAGATATATATATATATATATATATATATATATATATTCCACCGCTGTGGTCTCGAGGTAGCGTGCTGCCTTTTCACGCAGCGGGCCCGGGTTCGATCCCCGGTCGGGGTAGTTTTTCTGGATGAGGTTTTATCGGGGTTTTTCCTCACCTGTAAGACAAATGTCAGGAAAACTTTAAGGCCCAAACGGTCCCCGAAATCATATGCCCATCATCACCATCATCATCATACTTCACCGATGTGGAAAGTAACGGGAAGCTACCACACCTACAATTCCCTAGTAAAGCTGCAAGCATAGCATGAAAATGCTATGATTGCACTGAAGAACCTGCTTTCGGGCAGAATTACTATGAATGTATATATATATAATATATATATTATATATATATTAAAAAGTTATTTGGCATAAATAAATACTCAAGAGATCTAACACCGAATACAGTATTTCGATAGTCATAAGCCTCTATCTCTCTGACATTCTATCCAAGCTCTCCCATTTCCTTGTAGAGTATAGTCATAAGTAACGCCATGAGTGATTTCCAATTTATCTAGAGAATTTGGAAATCAAGAGTAGCATTTATTAGGACTATTTAACGAATGAAATTAAGCTGTTTACTTACAAATCATTACTTAAATACAGTTATTTTAAAATATTTATAATTTTATATATTTAATGTAAACGGCGATGTTTGAAAACAAATTTGAATCGTTTGTTACGTTTCATTTGTTCATCGCTGCAACCAGATCATATTATTTATTGCCAAATAGGATCGCAATATTATAACAATGCACCCAAGTGGAGAAAAAAAACACATCAAACTGTTTATAACCAACATTATAGGTTAATTAATTTCTGATGTCCTATGATGTTTATATGTCAATTAGCCTATATTTTTCTGGAACATAAATATCTGGGAAATATTACGTTTAAGAAAGTGCAAACAGTGGTTCTTTTTGTGTTATAATAAATTGCTACAATATTTTTCTATTATATCTCGCAAGTGGTATCTGGTTACATTCGTGCAATATATATATATATATATTTATACACACAATGTGGGAACCACTTACATTCTAGGATTCTTACACCTTAATATATAAAGTGCAAAATTCAACGTATTTGTTAGAGAGTCAGTCACTGCAAAATAATGCTATGACATGTTCAGAATATTAAAAAGGAAGAGGTTTGTTGAGTGATCTACTTCTAAGTAGATCTTCCGACCAGGAAACACGCATAGAAGCACTCGCCACTGAAGATGCCCTCCGCAGTTGAGGGCGAAACGTCTGGTATCAACACCAACTATGGACCACGGCCACATAACCCGGAATCACTCAACATTACGATTACCGGCCGTGAAAGCCTGCATTCAAGGAAGAGGTTTCTTTAATATGATAAATTTCTTCTTCTTCTTCGGCTTTCCCCCACTTATAGGTTTGCCGTCTTCAGTTTCCATTTATCTCTATCTTTTCAATCTCCCTCTTCCAAATTCCCATCCTCCATTATTGTTCTGACGTAGATTTTCCATTTCCATCTTGGTCTGCCACGTTTATTTCTTCCAGGGCGTGACCATTGGTATATATTTTTTGGCCATCTCTCATTTTCCATTCTTTGTACATGGCCATACCATTTAAGCGTTTGATTTTCAATCCTCTTAACAACAGATGTGGTGACCTTCATTTCTCTCCAAAGGAATTCATTTATTATTTTATCCTGTCTTGTTTTTTGGAGGCTTCTTCTAAAATAATCGAATTCAACTGTTCTAATTTTATTCTTTTGTAATTCCGTCAAAGACCAAGTTTCGCTTCCATATGACAAAATATTCTGTATTATAATATGATAAATTTAACTTGATAAATATCAGGGTGAAACACGACTGTGATTGGTTGTAAAACAAAATTGCTTGAAACATGATTGGTCATGGACTCCCATTTGGGGCATGAGTTAAATAATCATTCCAATTGCATTGCAGGTCCTCCTCTTCTCATCATGTTCCCTGTATTATAATTGAAAACACGTTTCGACCATCTGTCCTCTTCCATTCTTTTCACATGGCCGTACCATAATAACTGGTTTCTATCCTCTCAACACTTTTAAAAATCCTTCCACTTCGACTTCGAATTACATGTTGTAGTTCAGAGACCTGCTCTTCTTAGGAAGTCCATTTCCACTGTCTCAATAAACCTTTTATCTTTCTCTGATAGTTATCACTCAGATCCATGTGATAATATTGGTTCCACCATACAACTATACATCCTCATCTTTGTAGTAATATTCATTCGAATAGCACCTTATTTAAAATATAAATAAATTTCTTCCCTTATTAAACTCGATTGTGTATATCCTTCCGGGTTTGATACATTTGTTGTGAATATAATATTTCCTAAGTTATGAAAGCGTTTCATAGTCAATGTAAGATTATATAAAAAAAAGTGAAGTGATCCCACAACAGGCCCGGAGGCCCTTGGGGTAGTAGGAGGTAAAGGCTCCCACTTTTTTCTAGACAATCGGCACTTTATGTCAGCCTGGTTGTCAGCCCTGCGTGACGGCCGCCTTTACCCCCAGAACAAGCGTCTGGTACTCATTCCCGTTAGAGGCTGAGTCGACCCCAGGGCCATAGTGCCGCCAGAGAGTTTGGGTCAGTTTAAAAATCCTGACCCCAACGGGACTTGAACCTTCGGCTTGACCACTACGCTACGGAAGAGTTAAAATATATCACTTTTAAAAATAACGAATTGGACGGCTTTTATATAAAAGGAACCAAGCGCCATTTTTAACATCTTTGAGATATACCCGTATGTGAACTCTTATAACAGTTATAACACACAGAATAGTATATTTAAATAGAACCAAGTGATATCTAGACTGTACTAGCATCTGTGAATGCCTGAACCAACCACCAAGTAAAATGTTCATCATCTGTTTTTATTTATACAGAACCAAGTGGCTTTTGGCAGTTGGATCTGATACAAAAAAACAATTGCCACTACCAAGATTCCCAATTATTTTTTTTACAAGAGGCATATGTTTGTATATAATACAAGGATCCACCCTGGAAAAGAAAACAAAAGTTCATTTTATGTTTGCGTGGAAGGCAACTGCGTGGTACTGAGGAAGTGGATTCCTGCTTACGAAAACACATACTTTCTCATGTTGGGAACGAATGTGACAGGTCTAATTTTGTGGCCTGACTCATCTGAAGGGCAGAACCGAAACATAAAAAAATGTACTTGTGATGAATATACTATTTGATGTTTTACATGTGCTTAATTCTGTGACATTAAATTACCTTATTTTAGGACACAGTTATCTCCCAAATGATTCCGATTTTGGAGATGTAGAATCTGCCCTCAAAACCCAATAACGACTATACACTTTTGAGGATTACATTAATGTGATAGAAGGAAGTCGAAAAAGGAAAACTATATATATATTGTGACACAAACGCAGAAGGATGACTTTAAAGGGACTAAGGAAATTAAAAAAAGAATATCACAAATAGGAAGATGGACTCTGAGGTCACAGTTCGTGCATTAAACTTGAGAGGACCAAACCATTTGTTCTTGAAATGAAAACTAGCCATTCGCAAGAAAATTTTCATTCAAGTAGATATTAAGAGCAAACAACGAGGAAGAAAATCAGACAGCTTTTATTCGGCTAAGTTGATTTCCCTATGGCCTGAAGTAACACCAATAAACAAGGAAATGCTTTAGGATCTCGAATCTGTTCGTCATCTTATACCAAAAGATGTCTGGCCTTTCTATATAAAACTAAATTCCAGTACTGAGGTTGAAGATGACACAAATGGTTTTGGAATGATTGCTGACTTTAAAATAGAAGAAGATGAATGAAATGAATGCTAATAACGTTATTGTTTGAAAAGTTATATTTATTGGTTCCTCGCATGAAACTATTCATATATATTTAAAATTTAAATAATAATTTACATGTTGGTTCACAATGATTTGTTGCCAAACTTCTTTTGGTTCCTTTTAAATAAAATCAATTTGAATTTATTTAAAGAGAACCAACAGCCATTTTTCATTATTGGGGGTATAAAGAAAGGGAAAAATTTAATGGAATGTATAATAGTAAAACAGCTTAATATGTACTTAAGTTATCCTAATACTTTTTCCCAAAAAAATAAATTTTACATTTTTGAAAATCAGAATAACTTTATAGAGGGTTTTCTCAGGTTTGAATGAATGGTGGTTGGTTCCTTTAATATAAAAGCCGTCTAATTATATAGTTTGTGGATTTCTCTCTTTTGTGACTAATATTTTAATTTTATATAAGATAAATTACATACTGCAGCATATGCACTGACATTAATATTTTTATTCTAGAAAATGCTACATAGTTAAATTAATTTTTTTTAAATTTATCCACAATACAGTGGGTTTCCGTCAACCTCAAGAAATTTGCCTTCTGCAGTTGTATCGTTCCTGAGCATTCTCATCTGTAAGTCTCAGTTCTTTCATATTTCTTCTCACACCATTCATCCAGCTTCCTTTAGATCTTCTCTTTCTTCTTTTTCCATTTATCTTCCACTCCAAGATCTTCTTAGGGATGATAATAATAATAATAATAATAATAATAATAATGGCGATTATGATAATAATAATAATGGCGATGATGATAATAATATAATAATAATAATAATAATAATAATAATAATAATGGCGATGATAATAATAATAATAATAATAATAATAATGATGGTGATGATAATAATAATAATTAATAATAATAATAACAATAATAATAAATATAATATAATAAAAATAATTTATTTAAACTGACAGAATTAAAATCGTAAGGACTCTTCCATCTCAACCAGTGAAAAATTTTAAACAGAGGACAAATTAACCAAACATCATAACATGAATTATTATAAGCAAACATTTTAAAAATTAAACTAGAATTAAATTGAATCAAGTCAATATTTTTATAGAAACGGAAAATCAGAAACATTCTATTAATCCACTGAATTACCAATTAAAAAATAAAGAGAATTAACTTTATTTTAAAAGAAGCTAACGATACATAGCTCCTGTCTCTTGAGGTAAGGAGTTCAAGAGTCTAGCAGTGGATATGATGCAGGAATTAAAATAATGATAGGTTCTTTGTTGTGAGATGTGAAATAGAAGTTTATAGTACGTTCGTGTACTCAATTTGGGTTTGGAAGATAGGACAATAAGAGTGAGTGAGTGAATGTTTCTAGTCTTGGAGTTGTTCGCAGAAATATAAAGAAGTATGATAATATTTACGAATATTGAATTAATATCTGACAACTTTTTTAATAAGTTGCAATTTATATGCTAGTACATTATTTACGTCTGCCAGTAAGATATCACATTAATGGAAATGCAGCACCACGAAAGTTTGAACCAGAATTTTGAGATCAGTCGGAAGGAAATTTCTGGATAACTTTAAAGATTGCATTATTGAAAATATATTTTTTGGTCGATGTGACTAATTCCTTATACTTACCAATATTGTTGTTACTGGAAGTAAGTCAACGTTCCCACATCTAACCTGGTTGCTATGCAAACAAAAGAAATCGCAATGCTGATATAGACTCAAAAAGCACACGTTCGGTAAGTAAAATAAAACATTTCTTGAATGTTTTGTACACTAACTCGTACCTTTCTTTAGACTTTTCCGGCATTAATGCAGAACATCCCACTCTCCAGGCTTCTTCAATTTTTTCTCTATCATCTACCACGACTCCTTCCATAATAAAATTATCAAACAGATTCTAATCACGGTACTACATATAAAAATGTCTCAACATGCCAACAATCCTTGCTTATAATAAAACAAATGAAAAGCTACGTAGCAACGATCACCAAATGTTTCTTTCTCATAAAAGTCATTTACATCCAACTAATATTTTAATTAATTTATTACTATATTTAATAAAAATTAGTCACATCGACCAAAAAATAGTATGCAATATACATGAGGTAAGCACGTAACAGATCTCAAAAATTGAAAAAAAAAAATTGAAAAAAAAAACTCGGCACAAGCACCTCGTTTTTTTCAAACTTTTTCTCGATCAATAACAAGTGCTTACCTCACTTGTATCGCAATATACTATTTTAATATTCGCTTTATTTGAATGTTCCAACTTAGATTCAAGATAGAAACCCAAACCTTTGATAAATGATGAATAATGTCTTTACCTATTTGTTATCTAGAAGACTGATGTTTTTAATGGTTTAGTGGCAATAAAACATTCTTCAAATTGATCAAAACGTGTTAATTTACTCCTGCGTTTTAAAGAGAATAAGTTGAAGTATCAAGTTATTACTAAATTAACGGACTTTAATTAGGTTCGTATATAGAAAATAACTATTCTGAATAAGATACTGTGCAACTAAATCTAATGCTGACACATTTACATGCCGGACATTGGCATCTTTTAAAAGAAATCTAAATTTATATTTGCTCTAAACTCGACTTCATTATTATCCAGTGTAAGATATATTATATATATATTAATTGGTGTTTCCCGTATATGTATCATATTTATATTATTATTATTATTATTATTATTATTATTATTATTATTATTATTATCGTATCATTATTGTTATTACCCTATAAAATGTTGTTTGTACATGACATTTACATTGCTACATTTATTGTATCTTTAACTGTTTATAATTAGTATAGTGTATATCTACATTTGTCGAATATTTATTTGTATTTGTGCTGGTTGCGTGGAAGAGAGGGCCTTATGGTCTTAACTCTGCCAGAATAAATAAAATATTATTATTATTATTATTATTATTATTATTATTATTATTATTATTATTATTATTATTATTATTCAAGCAACTCCATATAGATATTCCATTGTTTGGAGGGCTAATGTTTTTGTTTTCGCTTTCAGTTGACTTTTCACTATATTACTATACAAGTGCTGAGGCAGGAGAGACAAAAATGGTATTACCAGTGCATCAAAACACCAAGTTTTGTTTTAGCATGACCCCAAGTAAAGAAATACAAATTTCTGTAAGTACTGAATTGTAAATTATTTTTATAGTAAACCACAAATTTCTGTATTGTCATTATTTCTGTAACACGCTTCATTCTTGATAATCAGGATCTATTTCCTTGCGCCTTCAGATTACTATCTATTTCGATCCATGACCCTTTCCTTGCATTAAATTTCGGAAACACTGAAAACATTGAATCTGTGGAAATAGGTCTCAATGAATTTTTCAGCTCAAGAGACTGTTACCATAACGGGATAATAAACCTCGCTGAAAGAGAGCTTAAAAACACTGAATCTGATGGAATCTACTTTTAAAAATAGTTTAACTTATTGTCAGAAAACATTCAAAAGAAAATATTATTTAAAATGCATTACTTATGAAGCGATAAATATAGGACCAAGTATATTCCTTTTCTTTACTTAAATTATTTCATAGATTTTTTAATTACCAATCATTATTATCCTCACATATCCTCAACTCGTTTCCCAATGAGGATGGGGTCGAGGAATGATATGAGATCAAGCCCCCATATTTTTAGAAATCTTGAACGACAAGGATGCCGTCACATAGGCGTTTGAACGAAATAAATCGAAATGGACAAATGAGTGCGGAGAAATAATGGAATGAAACTTCTGACAGGGGGGAGAAAACCCTAGAAAAACCTGTGTATATTCCGTTTCGTCTACCACAAAACCCACATTGAGTGAACGAGACTCGATCTGGATATCCCAGCCGCGCGGTGAGACGCGAGCGTTTAACCGCTTGAGGCACGAAGCAGCCACCATCATTAAGAAATTGAGTTTTAAGTAGGAATTAATATATATATATATATATATATATATGTGTGTGTGTGTGTGTGTGTGTGGTTTTTTCGCAAACACAGAGAAATATTGCCTTTAATATGAGGTAACAAGGAAGCTGTAGATTATAAAGTTAGAAACCAACACAGGAAATAGATAAACTTTATCATAGAATACTGTATACGTTGTTGATTATATAACACTTCTTCCTGTTACAATTTTATTTAGTCCTTAAATGTTGAATGTATTCTATAAGATACATTAGTTTAATTTACTTGATATTTTAATAAGATAGGAAAAAAAAAATGAGAAAAATAACATAGCCTTAGGGTGTTGTGGTCAGAGCTTTTGACTACAGTTCATGAGATCTCGGGTTCGATTCCTGGTCAGAACATAGGAATGTTTCCTTAAAGGGAACTATAGTCTGGGATTTATATTGTTATTCTCCACTATATCTCTTTGATATTCTGCCCTCCATCGTCCAATCTTTTTTCCGTTATGCTGCTTAATATATCATCAATCTACGTTACTTTTTGGTTATCTTCTTTCTTCTGCTACCAGGTGACACTCAATCTAGTACTTTTGTTCTCTTGGAAATTTGTCTTCTGTCACTCTTCTTACATAACCATACGATTTTGTTTGCTTTTATGAAATCTACAATTGAAGTTTGCATATTTATCTTTTGTTTGATTACAATGGATTTTATTTTATTTATTCTAAAATTCCAAATGAATAACTCCAATCCTTATATAAATAAATCATCTTACATATTATGATCCAATATAATTTCCTGTACTAAATGTATTAATATTATCTTCTCAGTCTCTGGTACGTAAAAGTGATGGTAATGAATTAGACGGAGAACTTGAAGATCCAATGCACTTCGAAAGAGCAGATAACAGATTCTTCTACATATGGAAATCTGGAGACAATTATGCTCTTGAAGCTATGGATGGTGAGTTTAGAGCTAAATACATTTTGATCCATATTTGGTTCGTCTTCCGGGCTTATAGGCCGTGGTCTGGTTGTCTTCTTACTCGACGTTTCGTCTACTGCTGCGGTAGACATCATCAGGAGATACTGCGTGCTTTCTGTGAACTCCTCAACAGTCGGCTGCAGCCGACTGTTGAGGAGTTCACAGAAAGCACGCAGTATCTCCTGATGATGTCTACCGCAGCAGTAGACGAAACGTCGAGTAAGAAGACAACCAGACCACGGCCTATAAGCCCGGAAGACGAACCAAATATGGATCAAGACGCCGGCCGTGAAAGCCTACAATTATATATAAATACATTTTGTTAAACTTTAAACATGGTTCTCATATATTATTTTATTTTTTTTAGTTAAATTACATTACATTTAAAATTTCTTTAAATACATTACTTTAAATTGCGTTAATGTTATTTAAAACTGGGGTTCATATTATAAAAACCTGTTTAGAGTCAGTATATAAAATCGATGTATCTTAGTATTAGATTCGTTTGACTTTCCTATTTATTGTCACATGGTAAATATATGGATTACGGTAATACTATTCTCTCTGAATCCACATTGATACTGCCTAAGTCTCATAAAATTATGGTACAAAGGATAAATTAAATTCCCTTGACAAAGCATAGCTCAATTAAGTTATTCTTTTGTGCGATAGTGCGTTTTGTCGTGCTTACCAGCAATGGCGACCATTATTGAAAGTTCAACTTCCTACATTTTCGGGTTCCCAACCTAAATAACTATACTGTAATATTACATTTACACCCACGTGCGGGAAGTAAAACCACTGCGCTCTATGTATACTACGTACAATATATATATATATATATATATATATATATATAGAAAATATCCAAAAGGTAGATTAGATTTATTTATTTTTTTATTAGATTAGATTAGATTTATTTATTCAGCCTTGTGGAGTTAAGGCCATGTGGCCTTCTCTTCCACTCACCAGGACAAACATATATTACATCAGAATATAACAATCTCAATTAACTCTAATATTAAATACTAAAAAAATTATCAAAAAGATAATATCTATTATATTACGATCTATAACGCAACCAGTTAATGTTAGTTAAAATTAAGACTAAAAATAATAATAAAATGTATACAATCAAGACATATTAAATTGTCCCTGTCTAACGTTTATAAAAAAACAAAGAAAAATAATGGGATACAGGAAACTAATTTTACGTTTGTACAATATTTAAAACAAAACAAAAGAAAATATTTGTTAATCTTAATATTATTTTCATAGATAATTAAATTTATTAATTGTTAAAAGAATACTATCAGTGAGTGTATAAGTCCGTTTGCTATTAAATAATTATTTAATTTGTTTTTGAAGGATGTTATAGTTTGACAGTCTCTGGCATAGGTCGGAAGGGAATTCCATGTTTTGGTAAGTGAGACCGTAAAAGATAATGAATAATATACAGTGTGATGAGGAGGGATATAAAGGACAATGTGCTGATGGGATCGAGTGTCAAGATTATGTGTGTCGGCTAGTCTGATGAAGCGGCGTGATAAATAATAAGGGATGGTGTGTGAAGTATTTTATAGAGAAGGGATAGGGAATGGACAGTTCTACGATCTCTTAGACGAAGCCACGATAATTGTTCCAGGGACGGTGTAACATGGTCAAATTTGGGAATACCACAAATATAACGTGCGCAAGAATTATGAACACGTTGAAGTCTTTGAGTGTAAATAATATTTAAGTCTGTAAAAAGAGTGTCACAATAATCAAAATGGGGCATTGCAAGTGCTTCTACTAACATTTTCCTAAGAGCGAATGGCAGACAGTATCTTACGCGATTTAATGAATGTATTATTGAGAAGACTGTTTTGCATGTATGGTTTATTTGTGTATTCCAATTTAAGTTGTCAATAAATACTCCTAGAATGTTTACTGTCTCACTATAAGGGATTTGAACTCAATTTAGTGACACATGCGAGACTGTTTAGGTTAATTGTAGATAATAGTCTGTGGTGACCCATAATGATTGATTGTGACTTTCAAGGATTTAATTGCAGTCCATATTTAACTGTCCAAGTCATTAGTGAGTCAAGATCCTCGTTAATTTTGGCAACAGCGTCATTTAGAGAATATTTGTCTGTGTGGATGTAGATTTGCATGTCATCTGCAAATAAATTATGTTTGCAATGCTTTAGGGAGTTAGATATGTCATTTATGTAGATTGAAAAAAGTAAAGGTCCAAGCACCGAACCCTGTGGAACCCCAGCTTTACAGAAGGACCAAGAAGAACATAATGCATGATTTCCTACAACAGATTGCTGGCGCTCATGAAGGTAGGAGTTGAACCATTGCGTGGCACCATCAGAGTATCAATATATAGATTATACGAAACAGATCACTGCATTTTAAATGAACTGTACTTCATTGAAACATTATAAAACAATAAGTACGCACTTGCGGCCATGTTATCAATAATAGTTCTCAAAGCCTCCTGTTGTTTCAACTAATAAACATTGCCCGTACTGTTAACGTTAGTCGATTGTTTATAATGAATGCAAATATTTCCAACAAATATGTTATTATTTTACCATTATTTATTATTTTTAAAACACCATCGCGCAAAAAACTAATGTGCAAAGAACATTTGTGAAGTGTTTTACAGAATCTCGGAAATTAAAAACCTCGCTGTCGCTCGTTTTTTTTTTAAATTTTTCTTCGATTCTGTAAAAACCACTTCCCAACCTCGTATTAGAATATATGCTATTGTTACAGATAAGAAAAAACTGAAATACGAAGAAGCAATTCAAACATTTTTGTGTGTATTGTTTTAAATGTTGTTCTATAGGCTCAGTTGTAGTAGCGTTCAATAAACTCAGTAGAGGAAAAAGAAGGCTTATAACTGGATGGTGTTATTCAGGTGTTTGTATATGCTGATGCAGACTTTTTTTTGGGGGGGGGGCAGTTTTTCTGGGTGAGGTTCTTATCGGGGTTTTTCCTCACCTGTAAGACAAATGTCAGGAAAACTTTAAGGCCCAAACGGTCCCCTAAATCATATGGCCATCATCATCATCATCCTTACCATTATCATCGTCATCATCCTTCACCGGTGTGGAAAGCAACGGGAAGCTACCGCACCTACAATTCCTTAGTAAAGCTGCAAGCATAGCATGAAAATGCTATGATTGCAGTGAAGGACCTGCCTTCGGGCAGAATTACTATGGATGGATGATTAAATAACAAAAAGAAATTGGAGTTGGAAGTAAATATAATTCAAATAAATACATGACCACACACAGAAGAACTTTATATAATGGTTCCCTACCTCAAATTGTTCAGTGGAGCATCCCTTATCTCCTGTTTAAGTTTTGCACTTCTTTCAAAATCACTCTATGCAGGGTATAGGTCGGACCCGTAACCACCTACTACTCCAAAAGCCCCCTAAGGTTTTAGTGACATCACTTTATCTTTTGTACATGTTAATCAGTGTTCTGGACTTGGCCAAGTAAATTGATTTTATTAAAAAAATTCTATATTGACTTATGAGCTTCATTATTTATTTGTCCATTTACTATAACACTGTTTCATTCTGCTTTTAATATATATATATTATATATATATATATATATTTTGCTCTAATTGACATTTAGTGTCTTTTCTTGGTTCTTTGTATGTATGTATGTAGGCCTATGTATGTATGTATGTATGCATGTATGTGTAATATCAATCGTAGATATGTAATATCATTATTTTTACAATGACACAACAGGCTCAGAAGATCTTTGACTTATCAGCCGGTTACTAGCCCCACATCTATATAAAAATTAAAAAAATATATATACAATAGGTACCTGAGATCTCAGTATTCTTAAATTTATAATGTTGTAAAATATCAAGAAGGCCTTTCGGAACATGTGTTCCATCTTCTGCTTGTATATTGGTATTCCTATATGTGTCACCAGGATAGACTATCATCTAGCCAGTATAAGGGTGACATATGGTCAACATGTCGGGTACCCAGCCGTTATATCTGAATGTAGTATTATGCACGCATATAAATGAATAAGTAACTGCAAAACAAAATCGATTTTATCCCCCCCCATTACCTACAAAATATAGGTCTTATATTATTAGTTACAGCTATAAATGCTAAAATTTAAATTGTATTCTGTAAAAAAAAGTAGTCTATGAGACACCTAATTTTCTTGACATGACAATTTATTCACTTACAATACATTATTATTTCACATAATTATTCGCACTTAAGCAGGTTTCATAGCAGTATAACCCTCATTTGTTTGTTCCGG
Organism: Diploptera punctata; assembly: GCA_030220185.1. NCBI lineage: Eukaryota > Metazoa > Arthropoda > Insecta > Blattodea > Blaberidae > Diploptera > Diploptera punctata. Next base: position 4,730,065 of record JASPKZ010010696.1, read on the forward strand.
ATAGTAATTTACCATTTTTCTTTGTAACATTATCTGAAAAATTACATGATCATAATTTGACAATGTTAATTTATCAGTATTTTTAAAGTGTATTTTAAACAATTTTCAGGTGAACATCGATACTATTTCTTATCACTGGACGATTCCAACAGGATTGAACTGAAGGAAGTACCTGATTTGAATTATCCAGAAGAAACTTTATTTAGAATTGATGAAATCCACATCAATTCCTCATAAAAAAAGTCATTACCTTCAAGATTTTGTGGTAATGAAAACGATGTGAACAAAAATTAATGTACAAATTTTATACTCCGTTTAAAATAAAAATAGTAAAAAATGTTAAACATGTTAATTATAAACTGTGATTAATCTCGATTCAAAATTGATTATATCTATATGATTTTTTTTTTAAATTACTGCCTCTTAAGACCTCCACCGTTTCAAAGGATTTCTTGTAGTACAGTGTTCTCACTTTTATGTTTCGTGGCATATTGTTACACTGTGCGAAATTTTATGGGTACCACTAATGTGGAGACAGTAATGTCTAAAAATTAAACATATAAAATAGGGATCTGGGATCCCAGTCGTCCTCAAGACTGTAAAATAGAAGTACTTTTGGAACATATGTTCCACCCTCAGCATATAAATTGTTGTAATTGTTGTCTGTAAGAATCTTGTAGAGAGGGTTGATTTCATTGGGTGTGTTCTCGTTGAGCAAGTGAGTGTTCCTGGCACATTTCATCATCTCGATCTCTTCGAGAATATTGATGTTAAATTTGTTTTCTTTGTGAATAATGGATAATATGTTGTCGATAGCATTAAATCGATTAGTCGTTTCTGTGACATGTTTTGCAAAACTGGATTTACCCTCATTAAGTCTGAAGTCCTTAAGATATCCATTGAATCGTATATTGAACAACGAGACATTTCAATACATGATTCAATGAACATATCTTAAGGACTTCAGACTTAATGAGGGTAAATCCAGTTTTGAAAAACATGTCATAGAAACGGGTCATCGATTTAACACTATCGACAACATGTTATTAATAAAGAAAACAACTCGAATATTAATGTTCTCGAAGAGATCGAGATATTCAAAGAGGCTAACTAAGAACACACCCAATGACATCAACCCTCTCTACAAGATTCTCACAAGCAACAACTAGTTCCAATTTACATGCTGAGGATGGAGTGTGTGTTGCGGAAGTACTTCACATCTTACAGCCTTTATAAAATTGAGGACAACTGAGATCTCTGGTATCTATTTTATATTTTAAAATTTTACATAGTGACTTCAACGGTGTTTTGTCATGAATTGTATTGACAGTATTGTGTGCTGTAGACAAATTCTGAACACTAATTCAAACGCGAAAAGAAATGCACATAAGTAAACAAGTCTACATTTTCTATTATACTGTAATGATTAGGGCAAGGCATTTAATGACCTATAAATATTTAAAAAAATACATATTACAGTACCTTTTATTGCAGAAAATCCATTTCAATTACACAGTGCACTTTTACAACTATTTTGAATTGCAGTTAACAATCAGAATAAGAGTAGAAGCTAGCATAAGTTCTAAGAAATTGAATAAAATTCCTAGAAGTGGGCAAGTTCATTAGGCACATGCCTTGAAAATATGGGGTAGTAATTAGCAAAGCAACTACTTAATTCCAAGAAATTGTATTGACAAGGAAAAACACTGAATTATAATACAAATCTTAAATCAAATACAAATAATGTCACAGCCTTTCGGAAAAGTGTAAAAAATGCTCAAATTACCTAAAAATTGCCAAAAAATGACATCCCTAAAAAAGTTAAGAAAATGCAAAAATGTCCTAACGAATTGCTTTTATTTAATCCGTTTTTTAATGCCATACATTTTCATATATTCAAGCAATGTTTTAAACTTCATAAAAAAAGGATGCAAAATCATTAATTGCCTTGCCTAACATTAGTGACGGAATATTCTTAATTTCTGAGTTTGTGCTATATGTTTGCAGTTTTCTAGGAAATAAATGACATTGCAAAAAAAAAAAGTTTAATACACAAGCTGTTTTAACTGTTTGCACTCTACACTGAACCAGTTACACAGAAACGAAATAAATCGAGTAGGTATTATAAAAATATCAGCGAAATCCGATCTTTAGAAGTGGGGGTTTACCTGAAATTCGAAATTAAAAATTTACTATAGCAACCGCCATGTTTGATTTGTCGCAGTGTGTACTATATATAATTAACCCCAAATATTTAATGTATTTAGGTGTACAAGAGCATGCCGGTTATTAGTTTAATTTTTTTTTGCAAATGCCCTAGATTGTTTTTCGACATTCCTGGTGTTCTCTCCTGGCATGGCGTACTTGTAACCCACTTCTGAGGTTGGGGCTCCTGGAAGGCGGGGTTAAATATAAATATAATAATAAAATATATTCCTTGAATAATTACTTCCCTACTATATAACATGTAACACCCCTATGTCTCCTACTAGCCATAGTTACGTCGGCCTTTAGCCTACATTTCCGAGATTTTGTGCCATGCATTTCATTTTAATTATTTTGATCAATTATTAATTTGAAAAAATAATGTATATTTTTGTAAACGTATTGGTTATTTTATTATCTAAAATAATAAAATATATTCCTAAGACCTCGGTTAATGTCAACTAGGTCAAATTTCAGCTTAAACGCTTTGAAGATTTTTCAGAACTTGTTCCATCGGCAGTTGTTACAAATAACCCTTTTTTGGCCTTTGGGAACAGTTTCCTTTATTACTTATTTATTATTATAACAGCTGATGGTAGAATATGTTCCTAAAGCCCTACAAAGTGTTTCAACTGAAATTTGCCTTAGTTTAGGACGACTGAGATATCAGGTACATAGGCCTATTTTATTATTTCAAACTTTTACATAGTGACCTCATCGGTGGTTGGTGATTTTTAAAATTACCTTATTGATTATATTGTTAAGTCAGGAAAGTAAGTTCCAGGTAGGTTACAGTAAAAGCTCCTTATTCGCGGCGGATATGTTCCATAAATATGCCGCGAATATGGAATGATAATTTGTATGGGTATATAGGGGATACGTTCCAAAGTTTCAAAATATTTAATACTTAATGTCAACTAAGTAAGTAAGTTCCAAAATAAAATAAAAAATATCAAAATAAAATCAATTAATGAGAAATTCTGAACAATGTAGGCCTATATGAATTATTGCTGTCAGGCTTAGGCAAGGGCTTAAAGAACTTATTAAGTTTTATCCTATTTTGCCGCTTTTAAAATATCCTTCAATTCAGCTTGATATTCAACTGTGAATTTAGCGATAGAATTCCTAATTTTGTCTTCGGATTTCTTGATGAATCGTACAGTTGATTCATTAACGTTGAATAAGCGTGATATAAATGCAAACGACTCGCCAACGCGTAAATGGTCAAGCATTTATATTTTTAATATAAGCGGCAACGCTACTTTTTCCGCTTTGAAACTAATTTTCTTTCCTTTTACTCGATACCATAAATTGACAACAAAGTAAAAGAGACACGTGTTACACAATCAAAATTACTGCCACGAATGACAAGTTGAAATAATAAAACATCGATCATGGCGAGGGCGGCATTTATCAACGGACATAGCAGCACATGAAATACGGCGGCTGTGGCTTTTAACAACGAACTTTAGGCTTAGTGACAATAAGATTTGTTTTACATTTATATTAATTTGTCCATTTGGTTTGAATCTTCTTTGTAAAAGCCGCATTTGCACGTGCCTGCAATTAAAAAAAGTTGCCGATGCGTTAATAAAGGATACCAATCCTTCTAATATACCGACTGGATCCACGAATAAAGATATTTTAGCAGCGAATACAGAAACTTTGTCGCAATTTTTTAACCCGTGAATAATGAAAACGTGAATAAGGGAACCGTGAATAAGGAGCTTTTATTGTGTTTAAAAAATACATTAGCAATAAAATTCAACTTATTTTATTAAAAATACATTTTAATTTTTATAAATCTTTAGCTGAGAATATTCACTTTGGTTTCGAGATGAAACATGATCACATAAGTCTATTATTTCACATAAAATTTCTGTTTTAATTTCATACACATTTTTATATTATGAAATTAATTACATTTCTGTGTTTTAATATTGTTGTAAGTACATATTACATTATAAAATATAGCTTAAGAGGTAATAGGAACATTTTATTATGAATAAAACTGGATATAAATTATATATTTTTGTTGTTTCATTGGCAGTCTCATTAAAAATAATTCAGTTATATTTAATCTTACCGTGCTATAACAGTAGTTGTGTATCCGCCCTGAACAAGGTTGTTATATGAAAAAAGGTTGTACCCTTTAAGTTATATTGAGTTCATTTATTTAATATTGTTTATAAAACAGTAGAAAAACAAATTAGTAGAAAATACTTAAATTTCTGTCAAATTACACAATAATGTACAATAACAACTTATCGTTTTACATAATTATAATTTCCTTGGGGTCCGGAATATTTATATAACTGGCAGGAGACTTTTTGTAAGATTTACTGACGCACGGGGCAAAGCAGAGATAGTTAATTTTGCCCAATGCTACGACGTTACTGTCATTCTTTCCTGACATTTGGTGGAATTCTAACCGACTTCTGAGGAAGGCACAGTTGGGATATCCCAATCATATGATGGGTGATTAACGATAACGAAGCACCAGAAGATTCCTTATAGGCCTATGTAAGCTCAACCCAAATTTTAAACCATGGGCGACCACAGGAATAATTCCCTTTATAGAAAAATTCCTGTGATCTGAGAAGGAATCGAACCCTGTACCTGGTGAACTATAGTCAGAATCTCTGGCCACAGGACTATGAAAATAATTGTAAGTTGGATATGTTCTAAACAATATTTAGTTGTTTTTAGGTTGGTAAATAAACCTGTGTTGCAAAATTAATAAGCTTTATTCATGTAAAAGTCAATTTTGAAGAAAAAAATAATAATGAGGATTTGCAACCTTTTTTCTGGGCGACTATTCAATTAATAAATAAATTCTTAAGTAGTCGACAATACACTAAAATTGCATGCATAGGTGTTTACCTACAATATGTTTCAGCAGACCATTCTCCTATCAACAGAGATTAGCTGATGATGGGAGTAAAGTCTCCCAAAAATATATTTTAGGTACATAGTGTAGTTTCAGTGTGTTTACACTACTTTAAAATGTTATTAATCCTATTTTTGATCCTCATTTTTGTATTGAAATATAATAATAATTACTATGTTGGCATTGGAAATCTATATATTAATATGTGAAGAAAAACGTTGTACCCCTTTTTAAGCAGATTGCGCTCACGGAGGAGAGTGGTATTTGCATTAATTAAAGTCCATATAGTGTGCCATATAGGAGTGCCGAAAAATAAAATGTATGTATAATATGTGTTACAAATAAATTAAACAAAATAAAATAAATTGTCTCTAAGAAATGTATGTGTATTACTCATTCATTTGTTTACGTTCGTTGTAAAAAAGAAAATTGTGCAGTAGCAATGTGAATTTATTTACTCTCGTGCATTTATTATTAGTGGTTTTAAAAAAGTGAGTACATTTTATTGTTTAAATTTAAATTAAACCCTGTCAAATCTTTGTTTCAGTAATTTAATTACTTTTTTATATATTAGATATTCGCATTTACTTCCATTTTGCCTCGACATAGAACATTGACGGGTCGGAGTGAGAGACGAAGAAGAACGAATATATATATATATATATATATATATATCCACCGCTGTGGTCTCGAGGTAGCGTGCTGCCTTGTCACACAGCGGGCCCGGGTTCGATCCCCGGTCGGGGCAGTTTTTCTGGGTGAGGTTTTTATCGGGGTTTTTCCTCACCTGTAAGACAAATGTCAGGAAAACTTTAAGGCCCAAACGGTCCCCGAAATCATATGGCCATCATCATCATGATCATCCTTATCATTATCATCATCATCATCCTTCACCGGTGTGGAAAGCAACGGGAAGCTACCACACCTACAATTCCCTAGTAAAGCTGCAAGCATAGCATGAAAATGCTATGATTGCAGTGAATGACCTGCCTTCGGGCAGAATTACTATGGATATATATATATATATATATATTAATAGGCCAAAAGTAAATTTAAATAGTATACAAATGCCAAATGGCGCGTTATTGTTTTTTTAAATATGGCTTAACCAAGCTATACCACATATTTCCTATCGTTCGTATTTTTTAAATAAATAGAAAATTAATGTATAATGACTATTTGTGATAAACTTAAATATGCAATGAGTTGTGATCTAATTTCGACCGCTGTGCGATCACTAGTAATAGTAAATTGATGTCTCCCAAAAATGACATATATGATGATTAGGTCTACATTGGAAAATGAGAATGTGTCAGTAATTTGATAAAATGGGTTATCAACATAATGTGGTTTAAACAGGAAGTTAGTCACTTGGAAATTTCATACTGAAGATTTCTCTCTTACAGAAAATATATTAGATACGGTTAATTATTATAAACTGCAGCACAGCAGAACATAAAAAAAAACTTTTTTAACTTCTAGTACGATCAGAATTAAGTTTACTTATTTCTCTTTTCCCCTGAATGGTCATACACAGATTGTTTTAAAACGGAGAGCCTAAAAGATTGGAATGAGGAGTAAAATTAGTAATAAAAAATAAGGTTATTTGATTTTTGGACTCGTTGAATACTTTAGGTAGGTCCAGCTAATTGAAGTAAAAACAGTGAGAATTTTACTTAGAGAATTGCAAAAGGAAAGTAGAAGTTAATTGGATAAATTTACATCCCAGATTGGTTACTGACTTTTAGCGGAATAATCACCAAGGTATACTGTTTTGTTTTTATTTTGTATGTTACACACCTTAACTTAAAAAAGTAGATCATCTGATGACTTACTATATATTTGTAATACTGTATTTTCAGACTACAGAATGCCAAATTACCAGAAATAAAATTTAAAAAGGGAATATTTTTACATACGACCTTTAGGACTAACAGTAGCGATATACAATTAAGTAAATTTTTGCTTTACATGCTTTACAGTTAAAATATTAAAATAAATGTGTAAAATATATCAGTCGTCCTCAACTAAATTAAAATTATGTTTAAAATAATTCAAGTACCGTAGTTAAAAGTACGTAGGCCTTTCAAAAACATGCTCCATCTTCTGCATTCAATTTGTCCTACATATTTTTAACTAAATGACAAAGTTTTTTTTTAAAGAGAATTTTAGTTGAGGATTACTGCTATATATCAGGTACATATTTTAATATTTTAACATTTTATTACTTAACTTTAACAGTGATTTGTAATGAATTTTAGAAGTGTTGAATACCTTACAGGTAATTGCAAAATTAGCATTATTGAAACTTGTTAATTAACTTGGCATGTTGTACTTCACTACATTTGCTCAAACTGCCGGACACCAATTTCAGTGCAAGCATGAGATCTGCGTACAATATCTGTCGCATCCTCACGTCATTGTACATAATCCGGAAAAGATGGGCACTAATGGTATAGAAAAATTTACTCCCATAAGTTGGCTTCGCAGACAATAGTTACCCTACATAAAACTTTCGATTAGAGCATTACCTGCGTTCTGTTTCATTTTTGCACGCTTTTACTGAATCATCCAGTGTACTAAATATAAACGTAATTATTTACAAAACCTAGCCGTTCATTCAACTAAACTCAAAAATACAAAAATATCAATCCTTAAGTTAAACTACTCAGTGATTTCTTGCTAATAACACTAAGGACATTCTCTGATGTACGGTCAGATTTCCTAAATAATTACGTAAATTATATGGTTACAAATTTCTGTTATTAAAAATACCGATTAAATAAAATTTGGTGTTTTAAAGTAAAAAATAGAGGCTGCCTTAAAAATTAAAAATCAGTTCTTATATATTTATTAAGATAATAAATAACTTATATGACTAAAAAAGTTATTTTTAAATAAAAAATAACTAATATTAAAATTAAATCAGTTCTTATAAATTAAAATAATACGTGAATAAATAATTTAAAATAAAAAGCCCTTATAACTAAAATTAATAAATAATTTACGCGAATAAATAAATAAACAATTTTAAATTAATAAGTAATTTAAAATTAAAATCAGTTCTTAGAATTTAAAAATAAATATTTTACGCGAATAAATAAAAATAATGATTTTAAATTAAAAAATAATTCCAGATTAAAATTAAATCAGTTCTTATACATTTAAAGTATGAATAAATAATTGATTAATTTTAATTTAATAAATATTTTTAAAAAATCAGTTCTTATAAATTAAAAGGTAACAAAATAATTACGTGAATAAATAAAAAAATAATTAATAAATAAGATTAAAATCATTTCTTATAAGTAACAAAAATATTTTACGTGTATAAATTGAATAATTAGTTTAAAATAAAGACATAATTTAAAATCAGTTCTTATAAAATAATAAATTACATGAATAAATAAATAATTTAAGCAATGCAAATAATCACATTAGCAAATACGTAATACTGAGATCAAGATGAACATCGCATTATTCATTGTCAATGCTATGTGTGTGAGATTCTCTAGGCATTATTAGTTTATAGAAAACAAAACCTCATCAGGATAATTGGAATCGGTTACTTCTTTCAGCTCGAGCATGTTTGATTCATTCAATGACAGGAAGTAGTTCTTGTTGACTCCTGTAATGAAAAACATGGAATTAATAAATTTACAAAATTATTTCAATTAATGTTAAGTGAATAATTCCTGTCGCCAGAACCAGGACTTGAATCCTGGACTTTCAGCTTATGTGCTGATGCTCTACCATTGAGTTACTCGGAACGTATGAATTAATAAATAACTCACTTGAATAATTAAAAACATAATTAAAATCAATAAATAATTTAAAATTAAAATTAAATCAGTTGATATAAGATTTAAAAAAATAATTTTAGATGTTCCGTGCGTCTGAAAATGAATAGAATAAACATGGAGATGCTAGAGTACATTTTTAATTTCAGATTTCAAGTAACCTTCCACTTCTAATCTTCGTATTTTACTTACTTTAATAAAACCTAATTCTGTTTATTTCAATATATATTTCATGAAGATCAATGAAGAACTTTCGGAGAATTATATTTTGTAGAAACGAACATTTACATTTTTATTTATGACCAGCCTCAGCCTTTCTGACTACTGTTCATGAGGTCCCTGACTCGATTCCCGGTCAAACCATAGGCATTTTTCCTTAAAGGGAATCATTCCTGTGGTTGCCCTTGGTCTGGCATTTAGGTTAAGAACTCTCCTGGCGCTTCATTATCATTTATCATCCATCATGTCATCGGGGTAACGTAATTCCGCCTTCTAGGCGCCCCAAGTTCAGAAGAGGGTTACAATTACGCCAATGCCAGGAGAGAACACCAGAAATGTCGAAATGACAACCTGGAGTATTGAATAAAATAAAGCTGTTTTATTTATGTAGATATTTATTATTTTAGTGTTCCAGTATCCCAGTTACAGATTTTTTTTTTTCTGACTATACGAGTTGTGGAATGTGACTAAATATATATTATTAGGCTTTGCGAATCTGCGTCGAACACCTTTAATCAACACAGGAGAGATTATTTGTGTTTTCTTTTTGCTTTTGAAACTGAAATGTGGGTCTAAAGCAACTACCATACTAATATACAATAAAGAAAAGTCTTACCGTCCATGGCTTCCAGTGCGTAGTAATCTCCAGATTTTTTGATGTAGAAGAACCTGTTATCTGCTTTGGTAAAGTCTAAAGGATCTTCATACTCTTCATCCAATTCGTTTGTATCCATTTTATGAAGTAATGACTGTGTAAAATAAGAATGAATAACAATCACTTGTGTACTAGAAATACTTTTATTAACAGTGGCACATTTTATTACTAACCACATGGAATCAATACTAATAAAATCATTGTTAAAACCGTTGAGGTGGATAGTCGTAAAATAAGTAAAAAGTACGTTCTTAGGTCAGAGCCGTCGTCCTCAACTTATAAAATACATATGCTTTTTAGTCTAAAGGCCTTTCAGAATGTCCATTCCATCTTCAGCAGGTCTTTCTTCGCTACATTACTTGAAGTTCTCGGTGCTGGTCCTAATGTAGTGTTGTCGTGACAACATCAAGTAATGTAGCGAAGAAAGACCTGCTGAAGATGGAATGGAGATTCTGAAAGGCATTCAGACAAAAAAAAAATACATATTTTATAAGTTGAGGACGACTGCTCTTACCCTAAGACGGTACATTTTAACTTGTTTAATTTTATAAGCATATGGATTACAAGTTTATTAACAATAATAATATAATTATCTTTTTATATTCGTCTTCCTCAATTAGAATAGATTTTTGTTCAAAAAACTTGGTAAATTATTAAAATCATGAAGGCCTTTCAAAAGAATATGAAACATGTTTTGAAAGGCCTTCATGATTTAAAAAATTTACGAAGTTTTATGAATAAAAATCAATTCAATTGAGGAAGACGGATATAAAAAAGGTACTTGTATTAAATGATTAAAAAAATAATTTATGACCTAAATTGTGATAACAATGCATGTTAAAACATTGATAACCCTATTGTTTATAGAATCCGTAAGTTCAATTCCGTATTCACTAAGGCCCTCATACTCCGATTCTTGCCCTGAGCCAATAAAATCTAATTCAAAGCAATTAAATTAATTTAATTAATTACTTAAATATTTTAAAATAGTAAATGAGTAATAACATATTTTGGTTTATATTATTATTTCATAATGTATTTATTTAGTTCCATCAGTTTGATATTAATCTATTACATAATGTTTTGTTTATATCATTCTCCTTTACATTAATTCTTTGTATGTTAGAGAGCGTTTTATACTTTGAAACTTTCTCCTAAATTTGTTTTGTTTTATATTATTTAATAACGTCTTTATATTATCTTTCTCAGTCTGGTATTAATCTATTCCATATTTTCTGTTTATTTTATTTCCCCTTATTCCACCTTATATTATTTTATGTCTTGAAACTGGCTCCTAAATTTACATATTTGTTTTCCCTCTCCCTTTAACTAAAACTTTGTAATGTATATATTCTATTTGTATTATTTCTGTAACGTGTTTGCGACTATATGTTCCTTCACAAAATAAAATAATAGTTTTAAAAAAAACTAAAAGAACACGCTTTATTAGAGAATTAAAAAATTAAAAATAATTTTAATTTCCAGTACGCTTGCGGTAAAATAAAGTGGTCAACAAAAAAATCATCTCCAACACATATACAATAAAATTAGAGTTATCAACAAAAATAAAATAATTTTACCATCAAAAGGCGTGGGGTGCTCTATATCAATTATTATATATGATAATAAACAGATATTGGTAAAAGTAAGCTCTCTAAGAAGAAAATAAATGTACAAAATCATAAAAATCACCCCACGCTTTTGATGGTAAAATTATTTTCTTTTTGTTGATAACTCTAATTTTATTGTATATGTGTTGGAGATGATTTTTTGTTGACCACTTTATTTTACCCCAAGCGTACTGGAAATTAAAATTATTTTTCATTTTTAGTTCTCTAATAAGCGTGTTCTTTTAGTTTTTTAAAACTATTATCTATTTTTTTATTTTTTAGTTTTAATATTTTACAGAATAAGATAAAAATGTAAATATCTTTAAATTCGATACTATTGTAGTATGAGCTAAAAGTAATACTCTTCTATAAAAAAAACCCTCCCAGCCGGATTTGAACCAGCGACGCATAGATTACTGAAATTATATACCACTAAAAGTTCACTGCTCTACCAACTGAGCTCTTACAACGATTGACTAAAAACTCGACAAGTCCGCAACCTATTATACCAGTTTTAATTTTTTTTTCGGATGATTCTGGCCAGGATTTTTTAAACAAAATATGAAATTATTGTTTGTCACGGGTCCTCTACACGTATACAAAGTTTCAAGACGATCAAATGTTTCTAAGTGGGTGAAAATCGCGTTGAAAGATTCCGTTACATTTATACAAAAAACACGTTTTTTGATTTTCTGATGATTATGGCCAGAATTTTAGAAAATAAATATGAAATTATTGTATTGTCACGGGTCCTCTACAAGTATACAAGTTTTCAAGTCGATCAGATGATTTTAAGTGGGTGAAAATCGCGTTGAAAGATTCCGTTACATAGATAGATAGATAGATAGATAGATACAGGTCAAGCTAATATAAAGCGTGTAAAATGATCCTCTCTGCATGGCCTATAATCCCTATAATTTTGTCTTGTGAGGTCCTGTTACACCTGTATACATCCAGTAAGACATTTCGTGGGTTTGCCGCATTATAACGGCGAGTGTTAAGTTATACCGTTAAATGTAATATTTCCGTCCGTCTTCATACATATAGAGTAACGCATGCAAACCTACGAAGAATTGGAAATACAACGTTTTACAAAGACATTTCTACAAATTAAAGTATGGCCATTGCTTCTCAGAAAACTTGATATTATGCAAAAGTAATTGAAGTACTGAGAGATATTTTTTTTGAATTCTTATTAATATTTCAATTAATTATAATAAGAGGATATGTTAATAAAATTATAATACTTACAGAAATCTTGATCATTTGTCCGACATACTGAAGCACACCTTTGTGCTTTGATGAACCGGAAGCACCAATTTTGTTTCTCCACTTTCAGCGCTTGTGTAGAAGTAAAGTGAGAAATCAACTGCAAATAAATAATTATTCAATTAATTAAATTATCACTTAATATAAATTATAGGTTAATAGGCTATAATAAATAGAGAAATAATACAAATAACAGTCATGCAGCATTCAAGGATTGTTGGATTATTCCAGCCTCAAATTAAGTTCTGTGGTTCAGTTCTGACTTCTGTAGCCACATTTGAGGAGTCTATGCTGTATGGTGCGGTAAGAGGGGAAGGTGAGTTGCAGGTACTGCCAGCAACTACACTCAGTTTTGAAAATATAATAGTTACTACACATTGAATTTTGTTTTACCTTCTAATTCTGTGTTAGTGAATACTTACATTTTCTAATATTTTGGAGTGTTCATTATAGAATAGTGTTGTTTTTATAACAATGTAATATATGTAATGTATTTTTTCGAAAATCACTGCAAAATAATGCTCTGACCTGCTCAGAATATTAAAAATGAGGAGTTTTTCTTTAATATGTTAACAGAAGTAGATAAATATTGGTGAAACACGACTGTGATTGGTTGTAAAACAAAATTAATTGAAACATGATTGGTCATTGACTCCCATTTGAGGCATGAGTTAAATAGTCACTATTATGAAGTTCATTCCATTCGCCTGTCTGTTCTTCCCTCTTAATTAAAAAAATTCTTGAGCACTTTATTGTCAAATACTCGTAAATTTTACTCCTCTCTTAAAACAAGAAACTAATTTTTTCAATCCATACTTTGTAATTGGAAAAATCACCTTTTATATATATTTAGTTTAGGACCTAACATTTCGAGAAATGTGGCATAACAAGAGTCCCTGTAATGTGTAATAGCATGTTTTTCTATGTTTCAGCGTATGTTTAATATCTTTCAGCGTCTCATTCCTGTTTATAATTATTATTGTTCCTAAGTATTTAAATTACGCCACTTCTTCAAAATTACATTCTTATTTGTTTTTATTTTTGTTAAATGTGAACTCCAATGATTGTTATTAGTCTATATTATTTTATTGTTTTTTTATTATTGTTTGTCCCGCACCCTAGTCGAATCGTTTAAGGCATCATGCTTTGACACAGAGCGATGGAATATGCGCTGGTTCGAGTCACTATGAGGGATGAAATTTTCTCATAGAATGTCGGCCAGTATTGGACGGTACACACCCAGGATCCCGGGAAATTTGGGTATCTGTCATAGGCAGTGGTTCCGGATTGAGAAAACACGCTATAACGACTGGAGATACAAAATGCTGACTACATGTCATCCCTTTATGGTGGATGATCGTACATCTCTATGATTAATACATGTGGATATGATGCCAGTATCCGCCTGGTGGCCTGTCGCCTCATTATTTTTTTTTTTTACAATGAAGTAGTTGGAAAGGAGTATTTAAACAATATTTTAAATCCATATTCAACCCTAAAATTAACAAAAACTAATTTCTTATGCAAGTTATTTAAATGTGTCGGACCGCATTGGAAACATAATCATGTAGAACTGTGGGTTATTGTTGGAACTGTAACCCATATATATAAAAATGGCGTTTGGTATATCTGAGATTAATAAACTTCGACACCATTTAACCAATCTTCATACAATCTGTATATACAGGTTTTCAAGTACGTTGAGCATTTAGCCACCATATATTATGCTCTAAAGCCATTAGCTGTATGAGTTCACCTGAAACGAAAATTTAAAAATCGCTCAAGAGGTCACAATTTACGATGTTTCACAACGAAAGTCAGTATATGATATTAAAATAAACCGAGGTAGCTATTATCCAAAAATCAGCGAAATCCGACAATTAGAAGTGTTTACCTGAAATAAAAAAACCGACCAGCGACTGTTATGTTTGGTTCTTCACATTTGTATTAGAAATAAAAACCAGTATTTCATTTATTTAGGCGTAGCAGAACACTCCGGCTGTTAGCTAGTGTTGTATAATTCGACCAAATTTAAGTAATTTCTACTCATTCATTGTTTATTGTTTTATTTAAAATCGACATTAATTAAACGAGTGTATCTTAGAGGATACATTGCTAATTTAAAAGTTGGCACATAAAAAATTGGGCACCTGAAGATGTTTTTACATTGTTAAAATAATTTCAGATGTATTATTATTATTATTATTACTAGTATTATTATTATTATTATTAATTATGGGGCACGCCATTGCGTAGTGGTTAAGGCACTGCGCTACAAGCCGGAAGGTCGAGGGTTCGAGTCCCGGTGGGGTCAGGATTTTTAAACTGACCCAAAACCTTCTGGCGGCACTATGGCCCTGGGGTCGACTCAGCCTCTAACTGAAATGAGTACCAGACGCTTGTTCTGGGGTAAAGGCGGCCGTCACGCAGGGCTGACAACCCGGCTGACATCAAGTGCCGATTGTCAAGAAAAAGTGGGAGCCTTAACCTCCTACTGCCCCAAAGGCATCCTGAGGCCTGTAGTGGGATCACTTTACCTTTATTATTAATTATTATTATGATTATTATTTTCCAAAATTCTATATTAGTTTTTGGGAGATACAGGTAACTAAATTGGTATGCAGGATGCCAGAAAAAAGATTACCTAGACAAGCTTTGTAATGGATTCCATCTGGTAAAGGAAAGAGAGGTCGACCTAGATTTAAATGGTTAGATGATATAAGGAGAGTTATGAGGGAGATAAGTCTGGAAGAATTGGAATGGAAGGTAGAGAAGAATGGAGAAATAAGTTAAAAATTTGAAAGCTTTGGGGGCACAGGAAGATGTTTTATTACATTGTAATCCTGTTTATATATAGATAAATAAATAATTGTTAAAAGCATCATTACTTAAGGAACAGAACTTTGACCACTAAAAACAAAAACAAATAAGTATATTTTGGCAACGAAAATGGATTTTATATGAAGGGCAGCAAGAATTTCAAGAAGTAAAAATTAGAAACTCAGTTGTAAGGGAGAAAATGAAGATTAAAGACACTGCTTTAGATTATATTAAAACTCGCCAATTAAGATGGTACGGACATGTCCAGCGAATGGAAGAGGATCGGCTACCAAAATGTGTTTTGGAATGGAAACCTGAGGGAAGACGAGGCAGAGGAAGACCTAACTAAAACCTGAAGGAGAAACATCTACAACCAGGAGATTGGATGGACCGACAAAATTGGCTATTAGGAATCGGACGATGTCAAAGACATAAATCAAGCGATGATTTATCATAAGTAATGCCACGAGTGGTTTCCAAAGCATCGATAAATTCACGACTCACGAAGTGAGGAGTGAATTTATCTAGAGAATTTGGAAATCAAGAGTGGCATTTGTTAGGACTATTTAACGAATAAAATTAAGCTGTTTACTCACAAATCATTATTTAACTATAGTTATTTTAAAATATTTATATATTTAATGTAAACGGCGATGTTTGAAAACAAATGAGAAACGATAGGTACGCTTCATCTGCTTCTCTTGTTTTTCACTGCAACCAGATCACACTATTTATTACCAAAGGAACGCAATATTGTAAGAATGCTCTCTAGTGGAGAAAAAATGAAACATGAAACTGTATATTAATTAATTTCTGATGTCGTATGATGTAAATATGACAATTATATTTTTCTGGATTATTACCTGGGGAAAAAATACATTTAAGAAAGTGGAAACAGTGGTTTCTTTTTTTGGTGGTATAATAAATTGCTACATTTTTATATTAACTCCTGCAAGCGCTATGTGTTGACATCTATGCACTATATATACAATCTGGTAGCCGTATTTCTTGCAGGCTCAGCCACAGCAAAATAATGGTCAGACCTGTTCAGAATATTAAAAAGGAGGAGCATTCTTCAATATGGTAAATTTAACACTGATAAATATTTGGTGAAACACGACTGTGATTGGTTGTAAAACAGAAATCATTGAAACGTGATTGGTCATTGACTCCCATTTGGAGCATGAGTTAAATAGTCTATCTAAATAAATAAATAAATAATAATAATAATTATTATTATTATTTATTATCATTGTATCTATTTGTCTAACTTACCTTCAGGATCAACTTCTGAGTTAAGAGTTTTTGTAGTTAAGGTATGTTTATGTTGATCGTCGGTTTTCACGGCCAGATAAACTTGTCGTGCCACATTCTTCATACGGACGGATGTTCATTTCAGTAGGATGTTCAATATCTGGGAACGACATTGCGGTTATGTCTCGCTTACTTAGAGACCGAGCTGTCACAACTGTAGCTGTTACTATAAGAATGAAGTGTAAGTGAGGTAACATCTTTTATATATAATGTATTGAGATGGCTATTTGCGTCACTATTACGAAACACACAGGTAGTGGACTAACACAATTATTCCCCCACGCGAGATGTTATCGTATTGATACAATTCATTCAATTTCACTCAGAATTTATACTACACTCTGCTTTTATAAGACAATTATCAACTATTAATGTACTTCCCCTCAAAATTGCAAGTGTATTTCATTCAATGAATCAAGCTATAAAGGGGCACATTTTAAAAATATTTTCCTCTAGTCCCTACTTTTAATCAATGAAATCCGGTTCATAGCCCCGTAACATTTCAGTACAAGGATACACGTGTTACGCACAATGTCACGTGTCCTGAAATAGTTGTACTCATAACTAAAAGAAAAAATGTTGGTCCTAGTGTACGCAGGGTCAAAAATGTAAATAATAATAATAATAATAATAATAATAATAATAATAATAATAATAATAATTTATTTATAATAATAATAATTTATTATTATTACTATTATTATTATTATTATTATTTATATACAGATTTGTAATGTTTACACACCTTTCTGTGCCTAAAGTTTTATTTTCCCTCTCCAGTAGTCTCTATCCATCCACTCCATTTCCTCAACTCATCTTGTTCCCATTCTTATTTCTTGCATCCATGAGTTTCGAGGTTCCTTTCCTTCTTCCAGGTAGACACATTTCCAATGTTTTTCTGGGTAACCTTTCTTCTTGTATTCGTCGTACATGCCCATACCAATTTATAATAATAATAATAATAATAATAATAATAATAATAATAATAATAATAATAATAATCTCATATAGAATGAATGGAAGAAAACCGAGTTGCAAAAATAGCTGTAGAAGATAGACCAATGGACGGGAGAAGAACAAGAGGAAGACCAACCAAGAGATGGATAGACAGTGAATGCACATGCAATACGTCTTCTTCCGAGGAGTGATTTTAGAAATAAACAGGATGAAAATCCTACAAATTATAATTAAGAAGAAGAAGAAGATAATAATAATAATAATTTTTCTATCAGTAAAAAAATAGAACAAAACTAAAAAAAAGTAGACTACTACAACTTACAATTGTATGGTATGAAAACTATTGGTGACAGAGATGGACTTCTAGAAATTCAAGAAGAGACAAAATTAGGAATACTAAAATTAGAGAAATAATGGAAGTTCAAAAATATATTCTATAAGTTATTAAAAAAGAAGATTGAAATGGTAACAAACTAAATATTTGGGAATAATTATGGATAACATTGAAGGTATAGGTAAAGAGAACATTAAGCATATAATTGAATTGAGTAGCAAAATAATATCATCACTAACTTCTATTTGGTGTGATAAACATATTTGGAAAGACACCAAAAACATATATTAGTAAAACATTGGGGTGGAATCAGTTGCAATTTATGGAAGTGAAGTATGGGCAATCAACAAATATACTATAAGAACAGACTAATAACTCTGGAAATGGATTTTGTACGCAGAAGTGCCAGAAAGTCAAAATTAGAACATGGCATAAATAAGGAAATTAGAAGCATAATGGAAGCAGAAGAAAGTATAATTGAAATAATTGAGGAGAAGGAATTAAAATGGTTAGAACATATTTTAAGAATGGAAGATGAGTGATGGCCGAAACAATTATATCAATGGCAACCGACAAGAAAGAAGAAAAGAGGGAGACCAAAGTTAATATGAAATGAACACATGTGGATAGCAATGCAAGCAAGAGGGTTAAGCATTGAAGATACACAAGATCGTAGGTTTTGGAAGTTTGGGAGACGAAGATAGATAGAAACTGAAATGGGTTGGCCACGTAAAGAGGATGTCAGATAACAGGATACCTAAGATGATATTAAATTTTGAAGCGGAGGGCAACAGAAGAAAGGGAAGACCAAAATAATAGTGGGTTTCAAGGAGTGCATAGGAGTATGTTGTCGAGAGGATTAACAGGGAGTGATGCGGCAGGTCTTTCACTGCAATCATAACATTTTCAGGCTATGCTTTGCAGCTTTACTAGGGAATTCTAGGTATGGTAGCTTCCCGTTGATTTCCACACCGGGAAGGATGATGATGATATGATAAGGATGATGATGATGGCCATATGATTTCGGGGACCGTTTGGGCCTTAAAGTTTTCCTGACATTTGTCTTACAGGTGAGGGAGGAAAAACCCCGATAAAAACCTCACCCAGAAAAACTCCCCCGACCGGGGATCGAATCCGGGCCCGCTGTGTGACAAGGCAGAACGCTACCTCGAGACCACAGCGGTGGACAATATTGATATATGAAGGAGTAGAATGCACAATGGGTTAAAGGAAAACTACTGTATTGTAGAGAAAATCTAATACTACTAATAATAATAATAATAATAATAATAATAAGATCAAGTGTCGGGTATTAATTTCGTTAGAGGCTGAGTCGACCCGGGGCATTGTGCCACCAGAAGGTCAATGTCAATTAAAAAAAGCCCACTGGCTTATAAGTTATTGTTTATTGTTTATATATATGTATATATATATATATATATATATATATTAAGCTTGCATTGCTCAATGTTAAAGATTTAATTATAACATCGATAAAGCGTCACTGCTATAAAGTAAAATAAATATTCTCTTTAATTTGCTTACTTGATATAGTCAGCTACTAGATGGCACTGAAGACAGTGTTCTCGCGACATCTAGTAATAATGGAGAGTATAATACATATATAAGAAAAATAAGTGTTTGAATTGGATTCGCCTGGTAGTGTAATGGATATCACGCTGAGGTACAGACTCAGAGATCCGGGTTCGAATCCCGTCCAGGCATTTATTTTTCTTATCATACCATATTAAGCTTGCATTGCTCAATGTTAAAGATTTAATTATAACATCGATAAAGCGTCACTGCTATAAAGTAAAATAAATATTCTCTTTAATTTGCTTACTTGATATAGTCAGCTACTAGATGGCACTGAAGACAGTGTTCTCGCGACATCTAGTAATAATGGAGAGTATAATACATATATAAGAAAAATAAGTGTTTGAATTGGATTCGCCTGGTAGTGTAATGGATATCACGCTGAGGTACAGACTCAGAGATCCGGGTTCGAATCCCGTCCAGGCATTTATTTTTCTTATCGTACCATATATATATATATATATATATATATATATATATATATATAAGTGCCACGGCCTATGTCCTTTTTTTCGTCCTCTTCATTATCGGTGTTTAATAACATATCAATTGTGGAAATGCATGTTATTAAACATTACAAGTGACTCATGTCGTCCCAAATTTCCTTAAAAATTAAAACTGAAAATATAAAAAACTGTTATTCTCCAAGTTGCAATATGTGGATGCGAAATATAGACTCTCACTTTAAAGGAGGAGGAAAAATTACGACTATTTGAGAATAACATTCTTAGGAAAATATTTTGACAGGCAATCGCAAGGAGAACACTAAATAACTACATTATCTTTATGTGAAATCAGATGTAATTAGAATAGTCAAGTCTCATAGGTTCTGCGTTGGGCACGACATGATGGCACGTATAGAGAATGAAAGAGTGGAATGCAAACTCCTTGTAGGAAAACCGAGGGATGGCGCGTACAAGTAGGCCAAGAATGAGGTGGGAGAATAACATTAACCATGATTTGAGGGAAGTAAAATTATACAGCAGATAAGAAAATATTAGCCCAGGATAGGGATGCATGGAGAAGTAATGTCCGCGCTACCATGAACCTACGGGTTCCATAGTGCCAGTTAGTTAGTTAGTAAATAGGTTCGTTGAAATACTGTATTATTTTAAATATTTTTTGAGAACATTCTCAATAGTTTGGGTTCGATCCGCGATAGGGACAAGTTTCCTGTATAATGTTTTTTTAGGCTTTTTCCTCAACTCTAAGACAAATTTCAGAAAACATAAGGCCCAAATGGTCCCGGAACATATCTGTCCATCGTAATCACCATTATCATATTCGTTATATTTAGTATGAGTGTGAGTGTGGATAGTGTGTTTGTTTCGTCTACATGTTGTGTTGTCACTCATTCAGGAGGCCCTTAATACTCCATGTCCTAGTCTGATAAAAAAGTATGTATATGATTCATAGAATTTAACATCTCAACATATATAGGATTTATAGACTATGAAGAAAGCTTTTGATATGGTAAACGAAAAAAATTATGGGATATAATGAGAAACAAAGGTATTCCACAACATTTGATTACGACTATTCACAGTTTGTATGTACTTACTTACTTACTTACTCACTGGCACTATCGAACCCGAAGGTTCATGGCCGCGCGTCCTGTGTTTGAGCCTTTGGCATGGGTTCCCTGAAGTAGTCCCCGCCCGGAGAACCGAATGGGGGACTATTTGAGTTCCGGAAAATTTTACCCCAGATGAACCCATGTCCGCATTTCTTGACGGTTGTATTTTTACGGTGAAAGATCGTCACTCTTTCGCCCAAGGTACTTTTTTCGTCTGGCTTATCACCTTCGACCAGTCCGGCATGGGTAACCCTATCGGCAGCAATGCTACCGCCGGCATAGCTCTCAGGATCATTTAAGCACGCAAGCCACTCCACCACGACAAGGTAAAGATACCATGGAGGGTCACAGTTTGTATGTAAATAATAAAATTGTAATAGGCATGAATGAATTTTAAATCAAAACAACAAAAAATGGTATTAATACATCGTGGTGTCGGACAAAGGTTCCTTTATCACCTTCTACTTTAAATGCATATATAGACGGATATATGTTAAAGTGGCAGATTAATTTAAATAAACATTTAAAGTAAATAATAAATTGTTTGATACAATATTATTTGCCGATGACCAAGTAGTGATTTCCAGTTCAGAAGATCTGCAAAGAGCTGTTTTTACTTTGGAAAAAAATTAGTGTCAATTATAATTTAAAAATTCCAAAAAATAATACTACATTTTAGCATTTAAAGGACATTGTACCTTAAGAGCAAAAATAGTAATTGACGATACGATTTTAGTGCAAATGAATAGATTTAAATATCTAGGTTTCAATTTATCATATGTTAAAATTGAAGATCTTAATGATAAAATAAATAAATTTAATCTAATGTGTGGCACTATTAAAGAACCCTAAAAACACAAGAAAAGAAACAAAAATGAAATTGTATAAAGTAATGGCTGTTCCTGTATTGATTTATGGATCAGAATGTTAGATGATCGCTAAAAGACAAGAACAAAGATTGGAAGCAGTTGAGATCAGATTTTTAAGAAATATAGCAGAATATACTCTGCTGGATAAGAAAATTAATGAAGATATAAAAAAGGAAAAAAATATTTTCAAACTTACGGGTCGAATAATGATTAAATATAGAACGCTTGGAAAGAACATGGAAAGCCAGAAGAAAGATTTCCAAAATTATTGCTAAATTATAAACCACACGGAAGGAGAAATGTTAGACGCCCACAATGGAGATGGCCTGAACAATTTTAACAATTCTAGCTTTCATGAAACCGGAACCAGCCAACAGGCTTAATCCCTGAATGATGATGAAGAGGAAGGGTAATCCATAGTTTAAAATCCCTCTCCCGACAGGTCGTGCAATTGTAAGGCATGTGACGTAAAAAGTACCTATAAAATGAGAGGTTACACTAATATAATTAATGAAGCCAGGCTTAACTTTGAGGATATTAATTATATAGGGCTATTCAAAAATAAGAAATAGAATTCAAACATTTAGTTCTTCCAAACTACAAAAAAATATAAACACAATTCCAACGATCCTGGAGAGAGTAATGTTCAAATTTCACTATTTTATGCATTCAATATGAGCACAGTGTGTTATATGACAAATACCAAAACGGTGGCTCATTTGTTGCCATACAGCTGGTCTCTAGTTATCGAATTCACAGCTTCAACAGTTCTATGTCGCAGATTTTCAAGAGTGTCAAGCATAAGGGGTATTTTACGTAACCCCACAGATTCTTCACAGACGATTTTTTCCATTTTTGTTGGTATCGTTCTATATCTTCATTTAAACTTGGTACTCCAAACTATTTAGCTCATGCCCAAATGGGAGTCTATGATCAATCACGTCTCAATGAATTTTGTTTTACAACCAATCACAGTCGTGTTTCACCTCGATAATTATCGAATTTTGATTACCAAAATAAAGAAAGCTTCTCCTTTTTAATATTCTGAACAGGTCATAGTATTATTTTGCAGTGACTGGCTCTCTAAAAATACGTTTAATATAGCAAATAATGAAAAGATTCCTTCTACCTACGCATTTGATAATTGTGTGTTCAATAATTGTGTTTTTGAATAATGATTTTAGTAAGTTGTTTCCAAAAAAAATTAATTAATAACCTGTAAAGTTGGTATATTATACAGATTGATGTGTTTCACTTTTTCTCCACTAAGGTGCATTCTTACAATATTGCGAACCTATTTGGCAATATATAGTATGATCAAGTTGCAATGATGAACAAATGAAACATAACCAAACATTTCTCATTTGTTTTCAAACATCGCCGTTTACATTAAATATACAAATATTAAAAATAACTATATTTAAATAATGATTTGTGAGTAAGCAGCTTAATTTTATTCGTTAAATAGTCCTAACAAATGCGACTCTTGATATCCAAATCCTCCAGATAAATTCACTCGTCACTTCGTGACTCGTGAATGTATCGATAACTTGGAAATCACTCGTGGCATTACTTTATGATAATAATGTTCCTTTGGTGATCCACTCTATTAATTCCTGACAGTTATCGTAAGCGCATATTTAAAATCCAAATTTCATTTCCGGCTTTTAGAGCAGCATTTTCATGCGATGTTACGTAATCTTAGTTTTGTATCTGTTCTCATCTATTTACCAAAATGTTTTCTTATTACTCCATTAATTTGTCATATTTTTGTAATTTTGAATCAATGTCACTCTTAAGTTCTGTAAATACACTTCCTAAGTATGAGAAATTAGACACTTGTTCTATAATTTTTCCACCAATCTCAATTTTCAACCGCTGTGTTTTTTCTACACATTGCCATTGCTTTAGATTTTTAAATGGAAATATTCATATTACGTTTGCTGGCTATTTTGAATTGATACGCTGCTATTTGTAAGCTGTCTTCGGAATCTGATAATTAGGGCAAGGATTTTAATGCACAATGTAATACAGGATAATTCATTATAAAATGTAATAATGCATTAACAATATAGCAAAAATGCACCACATTTTAAAAATAATGCAATATAACGTTGAGTGATTTCGGGCTTTGTGGCCGTGGTCCATTACTGGTGTTCCTACCAGACGTTTCTCCCTCAACTGCGGAGGATATCTTCAGTGGCGAGTACTTCTAGGTGTTGTTTCTTGGTCGGAGGCTCGACTTCACACCAGGAAACAACACCTAGAAGTACTCGCCACTGAAGATGCCCTCCGCAGCTGAGGGAGAAACATCTGGTAGGAACACTAGTAATGGACCACGGCCACAAAGCCCGGAATCACTCAGCATTATGATTACCGGCCGTGAAAGCCTGCATTATGATACTTATAAAATTTAAATTTGCAGGTAAATATAAGGTGTTCACTTGCATTGCAAGCAACTATTGTAGATTGTCGAAGAGGAACAATTTTTTATTGTCTCTTAAAAATTACTTGTACATCGAGAAATTCCTTTCCATTTCTAACGATACTAAAGATGAATATTTAAAATAAACTATATCACTAGATTTAAGCCCCGTGATAGTACTCCTACATAATAATCTTCACCTGACAGAACATCAGCTATTGATGACAATATATCAAATATTTTTTTTATTTTTACTCAAAACCATTATAATTTTCTTCAATACATCCTTTCCCATTTCCCCACTCACTTTTTCTAGATAATTTATTACAGTTTTCACTTGGCTGCTTTGCTCCATCAGTTTAACTTCTGCTTTCTATAAACGAGTCTTGTGTACAATTAGTTGGAATGTGGGAAGCTAGAACCTCTCTCGTTTCATAAAATGTAAGTTAAGTCAATTTTTATACTGGTAGAGACAGTAAAAGTAAATTATGTTTAAAAAAATGTACATTTCCTTGCGAAAACGCATAAAACTGCCAAAACGTATGTCTGAGTGGTTGAAATAAACACTAATATGCTAGAAAATCCACAAAAAATGCAATATGCCAAAAAGTTGACAAAATATGCAAATAAATGCAACCACAAAGTTGCCTATTTAAGATCCTTTTCCGCCAAAATGCATTTATATCTAACTGATCGTTGTATAGTTCTCATAGAAAAAAATGCCAACGCATCAAAATCCTTGCCCTACAGATAATATTATTTGCTCATCAGCAATATAATTTTGCTTGAACTATTTTATTTCTAGTGTTTAATTTTTATATAGGCACTATGTTAAAATAAGTTAATTGAATGGAATATGTTTTACAAATAATTATAACTCAATAATAATAATAATAATAATAATAATAATAATAATAATAATAATAATAAAGAAAATAATTAACAAATTGGATTTTGGGCTTTTGAGATAAGGGCTATCCCTCCCTTTGCCTCGAGGACATCATAGTAGTTATTTACAACATTGATTCTTGGTATAAATGTAATTATTGTAAGAAGGAAATTATTAATAATATTATAATTTACGTCAAGAAGATCCTTGCGGTCTGATTGCTTGCAGACGTGATTAAGAATGTGAGAATTAATGACGTAATCAAGACTGCTAGCGCTGAATGACAAGTGACTAGGGCCCTAAGGTTGTTGCAGCTTCATGAAAGTTGAACTTGTTATTATACTTCCCAGTATGGGTAATTACAATCTGCAAGTACAGGTTTCCAGTGGGGATTCCCGATCAAGGCAACTTACGTATTACGTCATACGCAAGTTGTAACATGTAGATCATTTTAATTCTCAAACGTGTTAATGAAGTTACCTATTATTTTATCCTGTAAGTTCAAGATTGACACTCTGCTTGCGTCAATATCAAATTATATGTATAGTTCGATACATAATAATAATAATAATAATAATAATAATAATAATAATAATAATAAACATACAAGATCTAAGTAGGATAACGGCGGCAGAAATGAAATTTTTGAGATCTGTTAAAGGGTGCACTAAGGAAGACAGAATCAAGAACACAGAAATAAGACAGGAACTTGAAATATTTGCAATAACTGATAAAATAGATACATATAGACAAAAATGGAAGCAACACATAAACAGAATGAATAAAGATAGATATCCAAAACAAATAACAAAATACAAACCTAAAGGCACCCGAGATGTGGGCAGACCTAGAAAGAGATGGGCTGAAGTCGGAACGGGTCAACAGACCTAATCCATGAATGCAGATGATGATGATGATGATGATGATGATGATGATAATAATAATAATAATAATAATAATAATAATAATAATAATAATAATAATAATAATAATAATAATAGGCGGCTCCGTGGCGCAAACGGTTAGACGCTCGCCTCTCACCGCTGGGGTCCCGAGATCGAGTCTCGGTCACTCCATGTGGGTTTCATGGTGGACGAAACGGAGCTTGGTCAGTTTTCCCCTGCCACAATATCATTCTACCATTTCTCCATACTCATCTCATCCATTTCGTTTCATTTCGTTCATCTGCCCCTGTGATGGTGCGTCAGCCGGCACCCTTGTTATTCACAGACCTCTATATAAGGGGATTCATCTCTTGTCATCCCTCGACCCGACCCTAAGTTGGACACGAGTTGAAGATATTTTATTTTTATTAATAATAATAACAATAATTTCAAGAAGAGATAACGTCAGAAACAAGCACAATAAGGGAAATTATGCAAGTTAAAAAAATATTTTAAAAATTAGAAGAAAAACTTTTGAAATGGTATGTACACCTCATAAGAATGGAAGATGATAGAATACCAAAGAAGATCCTTGATTGGAAATCTGGTGGAAGAAGTGGAAGAGGCAGACCTAGAGAACGTTGGATAGATGGAGTGAGGAGAAGTGTGGAAGTTAGAGATTTGAGAGGAGAATATGTTTTTAGACAAATCACTTTGGGATGAAGGAGGAACACTGTATTATGGAATATTTCTAATAAAAATAATAATTTGGGCAAGGATTTTGATGCAAATAAAATATCATAAAATGCATTATAAAAATGAAAAATACACTAACTACAAAAAAATGTACTAAAATAAAAAAAGCTTTAAATATTATAAAAATGAGTGTGAGTGCTTTACCGATTAGACTGGGGTTTCCACCATCATTTACAGAAATTTTCTAGGACAATTAACGTATATAACATATTATCGTATTTACTATCAGACTGGAGCTAAAAAAAGTGCAATGGTGCACTAAAAAAGTCTCTTTTCGGAAACTTAAATGCTGCCTAAACATAAAAAATACACCAAATTAATGTACAGTGAACTGAATATCTAAAAAAATGATTTATAAAGTCCGCGACAGCATGTGTCTATCTTTGCAGTTATATAAATATAACTTGTAATGCGTGTTTTCACGCATTTGTGTGATCTAGCAATATACCTTGTTATTATACTTACTTACTTACTCACTGGCACTATCGAACCCGTAGGTTCATGGCCGCACGGACATAATCTCTCCATACATCCCTATCCTGAGCTAATGCTTTCCAATCATTCCCTGTATAATCTACTTCCCTCAAATCATAGTTAATGTTATTCTCCCACCTCATTCTTGGTCTACCAACTGGGCGTTTTCCCTCTGGCTTTCCTACAAGAAGCTTCCATGCAAGTCTCCCATTCCCCATACGTGCAACATGTCTTGCCCATCGCAGTCTACGAGACTTAACTGTTCTTATTATATCTGGCTTCCTATAAAGACCATGTAGTTCATTGTTATGTAGTCTTCATACCTTGTTATTATATATTGTTAAATTTAATTACAAAACAAATATCGTTCCATTTACATAAATGTCATTGCAATACATAAGGCTGTACAGTAAAAACCTCTTGCATCAACGGACGCGGAATCTTACTATGTTTGGTATGTACATCTAAACACATTCACTTCTGGAAAATGTAAACAAACTGTTGATTTGTACATCCATAACATTGCTGTTTACATTTATTCTGTCTTTTATATATATATATATATATATATACACACATTCAAGTCCCGTTGGGGTCAGGTTTTTTAAACTGACCCAAACCCTCTGGCGGCACTATGGCCCTGGGGTCGACTCAGCCTCTAACGGAAATGAGTACCAGACGCTTGTTCTGGGGGTAAAGGCGGCCGTCACGCAGGGCTGACAACCCGGCTGACATAAAGTGCCGATTGTCTAGAAAAAGTGGGAGCCTTAACCTCCTACTACCCCAAGGGCCTCCGGGTCTGTTGTGGGATCACTTTACTTTACACACATTATATATCATTGACACTATAGAACCTGATATTCATGGCTGCGCAAACATAAGCTCTCCATAATAATAATAATAATAATAATAATAATAATAATAATAATAATAATAATAATAATAATAATAATAATAATAATTATAATTATTATTATTATTATTATTATTATTATTATTATTTATTATTATTATTATTATTATTATTATTATTATTATTATTATTATTATTATTATTATTATTATTATTATTATTATTATTATTATTATTATTATTATTATAATAACAATAATGCTTTATTTTAGCTGGCAGAGTTAAGGCCGTAAGGCCTTCTCTTCCACTCAACCAGCGAATAGTAGAATTATACAAAAATTACATACATATTACAATTTTTAGATATTAGAATACAGACTAAACAAAATACAATGATGATGTGATCTAATACTAGCTAATACTAACAAAAACATAGAATATAATAAAATTAAAATGGTAGAAAATAAAGTAAGTAGCTTCCTAGATGATTATTAATGGAATGCTCTATATAGTTGTTATGCAGTTAATGTTTTCATTGTGTCGAACTTAAGATATCAGTTAATTTGGATTTAAATAATGATAGCGATTGACAGTCCCTGACATGACTGGGAAGTGAGTTCCATGCTCTAGTCATAGATATTGTATAAGATTCAAAATATAGACATGTCCTGTGCTGCGGTATCAAAAGCAAAGAAGAGTATTGTGATCTTGTTCCTAAATTGTGATGAGCCGATACATTTTGAAAACGTATTGTTAAATAACATACATCTCTATCTTAAGAAATGTAAATTTCCCTGTAAAATACCTCTCTCAAATCATTGTTAATAAGCCTTTTCTATGGATATCCTGAAGTAGTTCCCGCCCAGAAATCCAAATGGGGGACTGTTTTATCTCCAGAAATTTTTACTTCAGTAGAACACATATCCACGTTTCTGGACGGTTGTATTTTTACAGTGAAAGATCGTCATTCTTTCCAACAAGGTATCTCCTTTAGTGTCGTTTATCGCTTATGACCTGTTCCGGCATTGGTAATATTTCTGTCGGTCTGAACTAAATTATCTTCGTTCTAGTGCGTTGAAATATTGGTGAAAAATGGGACAAATGCCAATCTATATACAAAAATGAATAACTGAAGTGACTATTCTGAATTATCTTAATTTTACGCAATTCCTGCACGACGGATTTTTAGTGTTTTATACTTTTTTTACTCTCTGCCATCCCATAGTCGAGTGATTAAGGTAGAATGTCTTGGCGCAGAGCTACGTGACTTGCGCTGGTTCGGGTCTCCATGGAAAAAAAAAAAATATATATATATCATGGACTTTCGGCCAGTATAGAACCACTGCCCACCCAGCATCGTGAGGCATTTGGATAGCTACAATAAATAGCGGCTCCAGGTTGAGAAAACCAACCATAACTGCTAGGGGACCCGACCACATGTTACCCCTACACTGGCAGGATGATCGTCCACCTCTGTGATGAACACATGTGGATGTGAGATCAGCAGCCGGATGGTAGGTCAAGAGCCTTCTAGGCATGTCGTGCCATGGAGTTTAATAGGTTTTACTCTCTTAATGATTGAAACACTCGAAGAGAGAGCGGGAAAAATAATATTAATTATTATTGAGAGAGGTAAATTATACGATGAATGACTGTAAATCATTAGCTCGGGATAGGGATATGTGGAGAGCATTCATCGCGCCGCACGAACCTCCGGATTCGATAGTGCTAATGAGTTAGTTAGTTTAAATAAAACAGGAACAAACATTATCCAAATCTAAGGAAAAATATTCAAACTCCTTTAGGAATCGATACCGGAGTTGAAAATAGGGACTCTACCGACCATGCCAAGGCGCCGGATTTCGTTTGGTTTCAAAAAATGATAAGACGTCAGAATGTGTCCTTTACATTTGTGATGTAATACAGTGTTATAAACAATCAGGGCACTGTTTTATTTACGTAGGTGTAAGCAAGTTATTAGGGAATCCTCGAATGCAGTTTTCGAGTGTAGAAATACTAGTATTTAATAGGAAATAGTAATGTCCTAAGTGCTCAGGATGATTGTGGCTTCAATGACGTCATCAGTCATTGCTTATCACCTTAGAAACATCGTACGATAATGAACTTGATTTTCCGGGATGTAAAAAAAAAAATGTTTCATTCAAGTGTTAGAAAACAACTGATAGTATTATGCAATAGTTTTCATCACATAATACTTTTTTTGCATATATTTATTTGTTATGGATTTTACTCCATTGCTATTGTTTTGGTTAACGTTCTCTGGGTTCGATCCCCGATTCCCAATTGGGAAACGTTTTTTGGCGAGATTTTCTTTTGATATTTCTCCTCGCCTGAAATGATCCCCAAGCATCATAATATAGTCAAGGCTATCATCCATATGATATTCGTCTCGTTTAGTATGAGTGAAATGTGTGTATTGTCTTAAATGTTCGTGTTGTCTCGGAGATGACCCCGGCATTGAGTAGATTACTCATCCAGGGAGGTCCTCCATATTATTTTGTGGTGAAAAAAGTAAATGTATGGTCCAGAGTTTAAAATACTCTCTCGACAGCTAGTGTCCCTGTAAGCTCCGCGTGGTGTGGGAAACGTAAATTTACCTGCAAAAGGAGAAGTTAAACCAAGGTATTGAGCGAAATTATATATTTTACAAGTGGTAATTAATAACACTGATATGCAAATTTTAATTTTTTGTCTGGGGTTTTTATCCCAATATATACCCATTTTAACTATGCTGAATTAGAATATGAACTTCGTTTGTTTCCTTCAGGTACCAATTTTTCAGAATATAAAAAATAGTAATAGTGTATTAAGATGCGAGATTGGGAAGTGGTTTTTACAGAACTGAGGAAAATGTTTAAAAACCGAGCGATAGCGATGGTGTTTTCAAAATAATAAATAATAGTAAAATAATAACATATTTGTTGGAAGTATTTACGTTCATTATAAACAATTGACTAACGTTAAGAGTGTCGGCAATGTTTGTTAGTTGAAACTCCAGGAGCCCATGAGACAACATTAGTGATAAAATGGCGGCTAGTACGTATTTATTGTTTTATATTGTTTCAAATAAAGTTCAGTTCATTTAAAATGCAGTGATTTGTTTCGTATACAGGATATTAACACAACCATTTGGATATTTGTTGTATACAGGTATACATTTTATGTAGTATACATAGAGGGCAGTGGGTTTACTTCCCACACGCGTACAGTATAGTTATTTTATTATAGTATATTTATGTTGGCAATCCCGAAATGTAGGAAGTTGAACTTTCAATCATGGTCGCCATTGCTGTAAGTACGACAAAACGCACTATCGCGCAAAAATATACTTTTTTATACTCGGTTCTATCGAATTTGTTATATTATTAAATATCAGTTAATAAATCCACAGCATCTAACACTAAGATCTTCTGAATTAACTAATATTTCACCTCAGTTGTAAATAATCACTCAAAATGGAGCATTATTCCAATTTTTTACACGTTGCTTTCAAATGAACACATTTTAAGAGTTCCTACTATGGGGGGAAAAATGGAACGTCTCTTTTCAACGACAAGTAACACTCAGCTATCATATTTACATTCTATTTTCCCTGGTAACGTCTTTCCATCTCCATTATGTCCTGGTGAAATCTTTCACCCCGCTCTTCGCTGACACAGTCGAAATAGTCTGGGAAAACTTCCAAATGAGAGAGTAGTAAATGTACTTTAATACTCTTATTGTAGCCCAGCAATCGAACATTTTCAAGCATATCTTCTACAATATTCTTGTAATTTTGATCCTTGTAATTTCCTAGAAAATGTTTGATGACACTCCTAAAACCAATCCATGTCTGTTTTTCCCCCAGTATCTGTCATCGTTTCTTCAAATAAGGTATCTGAAATCAACTTCCTAATTTGTCCCCCAACGAATATTCCCTCTTTAACTTTAGCATCAGATAATCCGGGAAACGTCTTGCAGATGTATTTGTAGTAGTTGCCATCCTTGTATAAACCCTTCACAAATTGCTTCATTAGGCATAATTTTATATGAAAAGATGGTAATAGAATTTTTTTCGAATCCACAAGACTAATGGATAACATTTTTCATCCTGGCACGAGATGATATCTCTGCTTCCAGTTTTTTCTTGTCCAGTGATCAGTTCGATCTCTGCAATCCCACTCACATAATTTCAACAATGAAATTCATAGTATTTCTTAGCTCCATGGTACAATATGTATGCACAGAACTACATTAAGACTTTATATGTGTAATTGCTAACTGTAAAAAAGTGGTATGTGCTAGGAAAAGACGGATTCCAATTTTGGAATCAGCACAACAACTTTAGCAAATTAGACATATTTTGCAGGAAACCCCAAAACCATACATACCAGTGTAATTAACTCACTGGCATTATTGAATCCGGGGGTTAATGGCCGGGCCGTCCATGTAACGCTAATCTGAACTATTATTTCTAATCATTCTCTATACGATTTAGCTACCTCAAATAATGAGTTACCTTCCCACCTCATTCTTAGTCTACCCATTGGGTGCTTTCGCTCTGATTTTACTACATAACCTTAATCTCCCTCTTCTTTTCCAATTAGTGCCACAGGTCATTCCAGTAGCAGTCTACCAGACTTAACTGTTCTTATTACACCTGGTTTCCTAAAATTTTCATGTAGCTCACTAGTTTTTTTTTCTATTCGCATGTCTGTTCTTCTCACTTTAATCCAAAATGTTTCCTAAGCACTTAATTCTAAATAATTTATTTATTATTACTCAAAAAATATATAATACAATTTTTTTTACTTTTCATAGATTCTAAATATTCAATGAATGAACGAGTTACTTCTTATCTTAGCTCATATTTTAGAATAGATTTAGATTTAGAATAGATTTATTTAGCCTGGTCGAGTTAAGGCCATGTGGCCTCCTTTTCCACTCATCAGGACAAATATATGTTACATTTACAAACATATGTTGCATTTAAATACAAAAAGTTACAATAATAGTACATACTAAACAATTAATTATCTGTCAAAATGAACAACAATGAAAATAATGTCTAATAATATAATAACATTAAATACAATTAAAAATAAACTAATGGACGAATGTATACACAAAGAAATCAGCTGGAATCTACTATACATAAAAAATAAATGAGAAAAATACAGAGAAAGTAATAAACTATAATGGATTAATACACAAGTGATCTTCTTGGTGATATAATATTAAAATATATATGTAGTCAATATGCCCATTTCACCAATTAATGTTTTAAAATGGTCAACAAGTTTCTACAGCCAAGCTGGTCTTGAGAATGACAGCTTGGCTGTAGAAACTTGTTGACCATTTTAAAACATTAATTGGTGAAATGGGCATATTGACTACATATATATTTTAATATAATGGATTAATCTATCGCTTATATACTCGTATAAGGCCATTAGGTAAATATATTGACAAATTATAATACTATTTCTGTTAAATAATGAAAAAAATTATTAATTGTTAAAGAAGTAATATTGGTGAGTTGTTTCTGTTAATCTTCTTCTTCTTCTTCCTTCCAAGTATTAGGCCAAGGCCTGTTACGATTCTATAGAAAATTTTCCCTCCAGTGTTTTGATCCTTCTGGGAAATTCTCGTATAAGACTTGAAAGCATAATAATAGTCCCTTCGATTGGTTGCTGGCCAAAGGAAGGCAAGACCAGTGATGGGGCTGCCATCTTATAGCCTCTGGTCAGGCTTTTCTGGAGAAGAAAAGAAAATAAAGGAAAGAAGAAATGGAAGAAAGGAAAGACTCCCTAGCCCTCGGATGCCCTAATAGCATCGGGGTCGAAAAAAACAAGAGTTAACCAAGAGAGGTTAGATAGTAAAGTTAAAAGAGTGCAAAACACAAGTAAGTGGAATAAATGTTTTGCTCAGCTTGGGCACCTTGTGGTCGCCATCCACATATCCCCTAGATGAGGACCCCTGAGGGGTGTTTCTGTTAATAATTTTATACATTAATAATAATTGATAAATACTAATATTTTCTTCTCTCTTAAATAAGATACTATGTTTTGCATCAATATTAATAGAAGAAATGCCATTATATTTTTTTTTTTGAGAAGTTGATATGACAAGAGTTTCTGCATTGCATAACACCAGTGATGATTTGTGCAGTTAATATTAATTATGAATGGGGAATAATGGAAAGAGGCAAAAAGGTAGACCAAAGATAATTTGGCAAGAAAATGCTGAATTTTCTATTAAACATTTTGGTAAATGAGAAGAAGGCACAAAAGATAGATAAAATTGGAGAAATAAATTAACATAAAGTACACCGCCGTGATCTCGGAAACATATCACTCCCATCACATCCTTTTTTTTTTAAGCTTGGCTGTATGACTGAATTGTGTCCTGACTTAAATATTCATGTTGGTTCGGAGGCGACAGTGGCATTGAACCAATCACTCATCCGGGGAGATCCTCTATGTCCTTGTAAGGTCAGAAAAGTATGTATCTAACCCAGTGTTTGAAATCCTTATCCTAACAGGTCGTGCTCTTAAGACTGCAGGAGCCGTCGACCCTCAAAAGTGTCTATGAACGGCGAGTTTATGCTAATTCAAAAGAATAAAGAAATAAGCATAAAGTATTATGTAATTGATTTACCGAATTTTCCCGTCCTAGTACTACCTTTGTTTCCTAGATGTCAGTATGAGGCGGAACGCTGACCACGGACCACTCAAAATGACATCTATACGAAAACAAGTGTAACTAAATTAATATGGTTCAAATTCTTCCCTGTAGGGGGAGAGCGCCTAAATATCTGTAAAAGGAAAACATGGGCTTACAAAAAAAAATTATGTAATTGCTATATAGCAAAAATGAATAGTTGATAAGAAACCTTTTTATATGAATATACCTATGTATCCTAAGCTAATGTTTTCATTCATTCGCTGTATAATTCACTTACCTCATCATTGTTAACATTAATCTCCCACCTCATTCACGGCTTACCTACAGGGCATTTTCTCTGGGTTCCTGCAAGAAATCCTAATGCCTGTCTTTCATTCACCATTGGTATCATATGCCTTGCCCATCGCAATGCAACTTAGATTACTTAACTGTTCTTATTATGTCTGGTTTCCAGTAAATATAGGGCTTTTAAAAAAGAATGAACAGACTTCAAACATTTATTTCTTCCAAACTACAAAAAATATAAACCCAATTCTAACGTTCCTGGAAAGAGAAAAGTTCAAATTTCACTATTTTATGCATTCAATATGAGCACCATGTGTTACATGACAAATATCAAAGCGGAGGGTCATTTCTTGCCAGACACGAATCAGCTAGTCTCTAGTTACTTCATTCACAGCTTCAACAATTCGATGTCCGTCCACTGCTGTGGTCTCAAGGTAGCATGCTGCCTTGTCACGCAGCGGGCCCGGGTTCGATCCCCGGTCGAGACAGTTTTTCTGGGTGAGGTTTTTATTGGTGTTTTTCCTCATCTATAAGACAATTGTCAGGCCCAAACGGTCCCCGGAATCATATGGCTATCGCAATCATCATCATTCATATTCATCTTAGATTAAGCTTAGGATTAGGGACTCTCCTGGCGCACCACTATCATCATCATCACCCGTCATATCATCGGGGCAACGTAACCCCGCCTTCCAGGCGCCCCAACCTCAGGAGTGGGTTACAAGTACGCCATGCCAGGAGAGAACACCAGGAATGTCGAAAGACAACCTGGAGCATTTGCAAAAAAAAAAACACAATTCGATGTCCCAGATTTTCAAGAGTGTCAGGCATACGGAGGATAAAAACACGGTCTTTTACGTAACCCCACTGTTAAAAATCACAAGGGGTTAGGTCTGCTGACCTGGCAGGCCACCGGCGATGAAGTTGAATTTCTACTCCTCCTCTTCGAATCCAACGCGCTATTATGTCGCCATTTCAATACAAAAAATGAACATGACAAGCAACAGCGCCAATGCGGCCGTGATCGGAACTTCATACTATTATTTTTCTACGAACATTGAATTGTGATTAAATTTTTTATAGTTTGGAAGAAATATATATTTGAAGTCTGTTCCTTCTTTCTGAATAGCCCTGTATTATGTAGATCGGTGTTATGTACCTTTTTCATAACTAACTCACTGGAACCATCGAACCTGTAGGTTTATAGAAGCGCAGACATAAGCTCTCCATACATTCATATTTTGAGCTATTGTTTTCGAATCATCCTCTGTATAATCAACTTCCCTCAAATCATGGTTAATGTTATTCTCCCACCTCATTGTTGGCCTATCTACTGAGCGCTTTCCCTCTGGTTTTCAATGACCCACTTTCATTTCCCGTTCGTGCCACATGTATTGCTCATCGCAATCTAATTGCTTTTATTATATCTGTTTTACTATAAAACAAACGTAGCTCGCTGTTATGTAGTCTTCTCTATTCGCTGTCTGTTCATCTCTCTTCGGTCCAAAAATGTTCCTAAGAACTTTATTCTCAAATATCCTTAATCTTTTCTCCTCCCTTAATGTAAGAGTCTAATTTGCCATCAAAATATAATTGAGAGAATTGCAGTTTTATATATTTTCAGTTTAATGATTTTTGTGAGTAGTTGGGACGTCAATAATCCTTGTAATGTCTAACAGTACGCATTTCCAAATTTACCCTATGTTTAATTTCATTATGGACCTCATTCATATTTTTCATTATTATCTGTAGGTTTTGAATTCACCTTCTTCTTCAAATTGTTCCTCATTTGTCATTAACTGTCCATTTCCATTATATGTTTTTCTATGAGTGATCATATAGTTAGTTTTATTGATGTTTACTTCTAGCCTCAATTTCTTAGTATTACTTAATGCAGTGTGCGTATAAGTAATACTTAGAAAAATATTTTCTATCCAAATGAAGGTATGATTTCAATGCATTTTCTTATCTATTGTTACAGGTACAAAGACATGGGGAGGAAACTTGCATGCAGATGGTGTAAGAAAGAGTCACAGTAAGTAGGAAAAAGTATATAATATGCAGTATACGCATTAAAATATGCTGCATCAGCACACAATAAGGAAATTACTAAACCGCAATAATTATATTTCATAATTGCAAGGAAACATTTTATGAAATTGTGAGTCAAATGCCGCCCTCTGTTAATAATAAAAAAAAGTTGTCTTTTAATTCCGAATAGCCAAAATTGAATAAAATGGTTGTTGCCACTACCTAACGCATGACAGTATAGGAAATCAGTGGAAAATGGGGAAACACTCCTATAATTGAATCAATCATTTCGAAAAGGGATCATCTACAGATGATCAGTTTTACAGGAGAGAAAGAAAAACTTATTCAACTTGTTCAGGATAAAGCATTGAATCTGAAATTGCTACTGAATAAAGTCAGGAAGTGGTAAAGGAATAGTGTAGTTGATCCATTCTCACATGGAAACGATGGAAGTAGGTATCTAAACATGGAATAATGAAAGAAGTGAACTTCAGAAAAATTTGAGATGATCCCTTTTCGAAATGACTGATTCAATTTTAGTTTTACTTTTCTTGTTCGGAATACGCTTCTTCACATGTCAAATACTAGCACATTCTATAAGTAATGGCTGCACCGCTATAACATCTCAAAACAAATTATTTGAGTTATTTTTTACATTTGAAACTTCATTTTTTAGTCTCCTGCCAAGTCAATTATATGTTTCCAAATCCTAAGAAGTTAAGCACTCAATCTGCAGCACCATTTCTGGATATCTCTCTCATCTAATCGATCTAGAGCTTTTTGGATATCAATTCTTGATTGAAATTGAATGACTCGTAGAGGTTATTTGATCTTTTAGAGTAAGTTATAGTCACAAGGGCTCATGCGTGATGAATTGTGGATGTTCGAATACTTCCCAATTCTAACTTCTAAAGAAATTCTACTGAACGTCTTTTTAGGGCGGTATTACTTACTGAATGTGAGAAACAGTTAATGTTTTCACAAAATATTACTATTTCGATACTTTCAATATTTAAGATTTTGGGAAGGCCATGTCGTAGTTGGATTCACCAAGATCATCTTGAGTAAACTATTGGCAACAGATCCTACTAAAATGTTCCTGATGAAGATACAAAGACTGCTCAATAACATACTACAAGATTGCAATAGTCACCTACAGGATCACTGATTTACAACATTGTTGCCATTATTTATCGAATGTCCTACTAGCTACTCTCTCTGGTTCTCATGAAGTCGATTGGACCATGTTCGACCAAGTCGATTCTAGCCAGGGCACCAAACCGTTAATCTAGATTCTAGATAATGCGATTTACATAAAAAGAGTTACAGATTTTTTCAGTACTTAAAAATGAATAAAAAACGGATATTTATAGAACGATCTGTTTGAAAGTCGATTAATCAGACTATTGAACTCATGTCCCAAATATTAGTCAATGGCCAATCACGTTTCAATGAACTTTATTTTACAACCAATGATAGTCGTGTTTCACCTCGCTTTTTATTGGTTTCTCTTTATCAGCTTTATTTCTTTCTGAACACTTCAGAGTATTATTTTTCTCTAAGAAATACATTGAATTTAGCAAATAATGACAGATTCCTTGATTCAGAGTATTATTTTTCTCTAAGAAATACATTGAATTTAGCAAATAATGACAGATTCCTTGATTCAGAGTATTATTTTTCTCTAAGAAATACATTGAATTTAGCAAATAATGACAGATTCCTTGATTCAGAGTATTATTTTTCTCTAAGAAATACATTGAATTTAGCAAATAATGACAGATTCCTTGATTCAGAGTATTATTTTTCTCTAAGAAATACATTGAATTTAGCAAATAATGACAGATTCCTTGATTCAGAGTATTATTTTTCTCTAAGAAATACATTGAATTTAGCAAATAATGACAGATTCCTTGATTCAGAGTATTATTTTTCTCTAAGAAATACATTGAATTTAGCAAATAATGACAGATTCCTTGATTCAGAGTATTATTTTTCTCTAAGAAATACATTGAATTTAGCAAATAATAACAGATTCCTTGATTTACTGAGTTGTTTACTAAAAAAATAATTAATAACCTATAATCTTGATTATAATATGCAGTTTGATGTGTTTCATTATTTCTCTACTAGGGTGCATTCTTACAATATTGCGAACCTATTTGGCAATAAATAATATCAAGTTGCAGTGATGAACAAATGAAACATAACCAAACATTTCTTTTTTCAAACATCGCCGTTTACATTAAATATACAAATATTTTAAAATAACTATATCTAAATAATGATTTGTGAGTAAACAGCTTAATTTTATTATTTAAGTAGTCCTAACAAATGCCACACTAGATTTCTAAATCCTCTAGATAAATTTGGAAATCGCTTGTGGCATTACTTATGATAACTCACTAGCATTACTGATCCCAAAAATTCACAATCGCGCGGAAAAAATTGTAATGAAAAGAGTATCATTGCCCATTTTTTGCATCCCGTAAAACTGATAAATGTTGGAGACACGCTGGTCACCGCCCAAACGCAGAATCTGCTCAAACTTTGAGCTTTGCGCGGGTTTGGTGTTCGACAACGGTTCTTCCTTCGAATTCAGAAAGATTGCAGAACTTGTAAGAATGTGATTTTGTCTAATTCTTTGTTGTTCCATCTCTGTTTCGGATTCAATTCCCCTCTTCAGCTAGGGAGTTTGCATCCGACAGCATGGTCAGTGCTACCCTAGGACAGAGTAGAGTTTGATAAACCATAAGCAAAAACAGTTAAGTTTCGTAGTCTGCATGGGCAGGATATGTGGCACGAATCGGGAAAGAAAGGAGAACATGGAAACTTCTTGTAGGATAAACAGAAGGAAAGTGCCCAGAAGATAGACAAATAGTTATGTGTAACTTAATATCATCATCATCACTCCAGGGATTAGGCAATTGCCCGTTCCGACTTCATAATGCATCAGCCCAACGTTTTCTAGGTCTTCCAACATCACGCCTTCCTCTTGCTTGATAATTTCTTGCTAACAATAGATATCTCTCCTTACTCATTCCATCCATGTGATCAATCCATTTCTGTCTGTAATTCGT
Organism: Diploptera punctata; assembly: GCA_030220185.1. Classification (NCBI taxonomy): domain Eukaryota; kingdom Metazoa; phylum Arthropoda; class Insecta; order Blattodea; family Blaberidae; genus Diploptera; species Diploptera punctata. The sequence continues at coordinate 4,770,543 of JASPKZ010010696.1, forward strand.
GGCCTTATCCAATAAAGGCTGTACTTTCAATTCTTCTCTTATATCCTCATTTCTTATTCTATCAAGTCTTGTACATCCTTTTACTTGTCTTAGGAACCTCATCTCCGCCGTCTGTATTCTATCCTTCTGTTTTTTTATTGGAGCCCAAGTTTCACATCCATACAATATTGTGGGAACCGCCGTAACATTATACATTTTTATCTTGGTTTCTTTTCTAATTTTATTTTTGAATGTTCTCTGTATTGTTCCCCCCAGGACCTATCACCTTTACGTGGTGGGGGGGGCTTAGTACCCGATGAACCAGACGACCCTACTGGGGAAGTTTGACTTAGGTTAATCTTGCTGGTGGGCAAGAGGCGAGGGGAACTAAGTATAGCTCACAACGAGGGAATGGCGTCTGTATCCATATTGGGCGGCCACATCTTCGTCAAGTCTTCAGCGGTCAACAGGGCGACAAGGAATAGCACAGCTAAACTTGTAGGGCTTGAAGAGCGGAAGAAGCAGCCCTCTCTTGGGGGGTGGATACCCAGAGGAGCATGTTTGGAGGCTCAGAGGAAGCAGCCCTTCCACTATCCTTGTCCTGCGAAGCGCTCGTAACGCTTCCAGGAGACATTCATCTTACTGAGAAGCTACATGAAATCAGCCGGATTGTGTAACTTAATATAAACAATAATTTGTGGGAGGTAAATTATAAAGGGAAACATGTTAGCTCAGGTTTTATGGAAAACATAATTTCATACAGCTCACAGTTTCTTCGCCTCTCTTTTGATAAAAATAATAATTAAGCATTTTATTCTCAAATACTCGTAATATGTTCTTCTTTCTTAAATATATTATGTCCCCATGGGGAGACGAAATTTTTCTCATGGAATTTCGGCCAGTGTGGGACCGGTGTCCACCCAGCATCGTGAGATATTTGGGTAGCTACAATAAGTAGCGACTCCAGGTTGAGAAGACCAGCTATAACGGCTGGGGGACGCGTCATGTTGACCACATGTCACCCCTATACTAGCTAGATGATCGTCTACCTCTATGATGAACACATGTGGATGTGAGACCAGCAGCTGGATTGTACCCAAGGGATTTCTAGGCCTGTCGCGCTTGGAGTAGACTTCGCATTCTTATATTATAACAGGTCCGACACACGGGTTTCATTCCCACAACCCATCCGCTTTATCGGGTTGGGCACGTGGCCGCGAGGGTTGACTACAAACACTCCCGTTGGCTCCTTCTGTTCTTTATTGCTCAGGTTCGGAGTCATGAGGCTACATCTTGATACCCCTTTTCCCCAGCAACCACACATTTTGAACACTTGTGGGTTGACAACGAAACTATTTTTCTACCATGAGATAAGGCGAAGGATGATTGAAATTAATGAATGAAAAATTAAACTTCTAGATAACAGAAGGAGTGAAGATATTAGAAATGAGATAAATATTTTTAAACTTTTAGATAAAATAAAATAATCTAGAAAAATCTGGAAAGAACATGTTCAAAGAATGAAAGATGATCGGATTCCAAAAAGTATACTTAATTACAAACCAAGAAGAGACAGGGATATTGGTAGACCGAAAAAGAGATGGATTCAACTTTATGAATGAGAATCTATGAGACTGGAACAAGCAACATGGGCTTAATCCGTGATTGTTGATGATGATGTTGAAAATGAAATCACATGAATGGGGCCTAAACGAAGTAAGACTAAATATAACTTATGTCTACTAATAATCCGCCTATCTATTGCTTTGTTACATATCAGCAAGGCCTGCACTTTGCTACGGCAGTGAGGCATGGACTTTGAGGAAAGGAGAAGAGAGCAGGATAACTTCTAGTGAAATGAGATTTATGAGGTAGCCTATACAGCAGGATATACTAAATGGGATCACAAACGCAATGATGATGTCTTGAAGGAAATACGTTTAGAACCGGTCATTGAATATGTACGTAGATACCAGAATAACTGGATGAATCATTTGCGACGAATGAGTTCAGATAGAGTTCTCAAGGCCATACTTCGTTATTGTCCAACAGTGAACACATCTCTGGGCTGTCCAAGGAAATGCTGGATACGAAATTCATCAGTGAGATCGTAACATGCCTATAAGCCTAAGACTTGGTTGGATGAAGAAGAATAAAACATCAGTTAAAAAAATGTTAGTAGTCAAGGAGGATGATTGGAAGACATTAGCTCAGGATATGGATGTGCGGAGAGTAATGTCTGCGCGGCCATGAACCTATGAATATAAAACTAAATTAATAACGTATTAATTGAATAAACTATTGGTTTGCGTTGAGTGGTGAAATTTTCACAAGAATGTATAAAGTTTACGTTTTCCTTGTTGTTAGTTTTTTATCCTTAAGGAACATAAGTGGAGAATCCCAATAAAAGGAAGTGAAATTGCGAAATTTCCAATCATTAAAAAATCTCATTAAAATGCGTCATTCACAATACATATTTTTCACTTCTATTTCCTGTGTTGATTCGTGGTTACATACACTTTTTTAAATTTTACTTCACTGCTAATTATTTTATCTTGTTTTATTGATCTTCACTTTCATTGACAACATTTTCAATATATTTCGAAAAACGTATTTCTGACAAATTCAGAAAGTGTTCCAAATTCGGAGAAAGTGGTTGGTTGGTAGGTTGGTATCTAATGTCGAGCACTTGATAATGAAATCATTCGCTCTCTTGCACTCCAATATTTAGCAGAAAGGCTAGTCTCTTCTACAAAAGCTGGACAACGGAGGAGATGGTTTCTTTCCATATCTTCATTTAAATTGCAAAAAGGGCATTTAGGTGAATGTGTTATGCCAATTCTGTGTAGGTGTTTATTCAAGCAGTCATATCCCGTTAGCAGTCTGAATGTTGCTACTGCAGATTTTCTTTGTAATGTAGTAATGTCATAAGCTTGTAGATTTTCCCATTCCTTTCCAGATGTTTTGGTGGTGTATTCTTCTCTAAGTTTATTGATATATTTATTTGAGATAATTCTTTTGATAGAGTGAAAGGAAACTGGAGTAGAAGTTGGGTTTGAAACAATTTTGCTACCCTTCTTGGCCAGAAAATCGGCTATTCCATTGCCTGTCACTCCACAATGGAGAAATTCGGAGAAAGAAAGTAAATGCATATAAAAACTTATTCAGATTAGTAAATATTTGCTTCTTTTATTAAATTCTACCATAACAAATGAGGGAAATTATGAATAAGTGTCTGAATTAAAATATCTAGGAACAGTAATTACAAACAGGAATGATATGCACAAATAAATTAAACATAGGCTCAATTCTGGAAATACATGCTATTATGTATTACAGGGAAACTTGTCCCAACTTCTTTCAAAAAAACGTTAAACTGAAAATATATAAAACTGTTATTCTACCAGTTATATTATATGGGTCCACCGCTGTGGTCTCGAGGTAGCGTGCTGCCTTGTCACGCAGCGGGCCCGGGTTCGATTCCCGGTCGGGACATGTTCCTGGGTGAGGTTTTTTGGGGTTTTTATTCAACTGTAAGACAAATGTCAGGACGCTTAGGGCCCAACGGTCCCCGAAAATCATCCGGCCACCATCATCATCGTCCTTATCATTATCATATAATCATCCTTCACCGGTGTGGAAAGCAACGGGAAGCTACCACACCTATAATTCCCTAGTAAAGCTGCAAAGCATAGCATGAAAATGCTGTATGATTGCAGTGAAAGACCTGCCCTCGGGTAGAATTACTATGGATGGATATTATATGGATGCGAAACATGGACTCTTACTTTAAGGGAGGAAAGAAGATTACGAATATTTGAGAATGAAGTTGTCAGGAAAACTTTTTTGGGGCAAAATCAGTTGAACAGATAGGTGAATGGAGAAAACTATTTAATAGTGAGCTACATGGTAAGTATAGGAAGTAAGATATAAGAACAGTTAAGTCTCATAGCCTGCAATGGGTAGGACATGTGACACGAATGGAGAATGAAAGAGATGCATGGAAGATTCTTGTAGGAATACTAGAGGGAAAACGTCCATTTGGTAGACCAAGAATGAGGTGGGAGAATAACATTATCCATGATTTGAGGGAAGTAGATTATGCAGGGGATGATTGGAAAGCATTAGTTCAGAATAGAGGTCTATGGAGAGCTTATGTCCGCCAATGCCAGGGGAGAAAGCCAGAAATTTCACAACAAAACAACCTGGTGGCATTGAAAAAAAAAGTTAAACTGAATTATAGAGAAGGTATTTTGAAGCTTTCGGGCTCATGTGACTACAAAAAAATACCATTTGTTATTTGCAGACCGTGTGATCATATCGCGTCTAGTTTCTTTAATTATCATCGTGGGCGTACAAGGAAAAGTATTACCCGGTGATAGTTTGCGACCCAAATCATTACTGAACCTCATTTACTATACTTTACAGGTCTTACATTGCCTCACAGAGCAGAATTTTAAACTCTAGATCATGCACATATTTTTGATCACACAAGGACATGGAGGATCTCCTTGGATGTGCGCCAGGGCGAGCTCTGAGACAACCCGAACATTTAACAGAAGACATACCATTCACTCATAAATTAATACTAAACAACCCGTATATGATAGGGATGATTGTGATGGTCAGATAGTTTTCGGGGACTATTTGGCTTTTAAAATTTTCCGACACTCAGGAAACTTTCCCCGATCGGGAATCTAACCCGATCCCGTTACGCCTGAAAGAATGACGTTACCTTTAGACATAGAGGTAGACAAAATACTTTAATAATAATAATAAAGTAAAGTGAAAAGTAAAGTAAAGTGATCCCACAACAGACCCGGAGGCCCTTGGGGTAGTAGGAGGTTAGGGCCCCCACTTTTTCTAGACAATCGGCACTTTATGTCAGCCGGGTTGTCAGCCCTGCGTGACGGCCGCCTTTACCTCCAGAACAAGCGTCTGGTACTCATTTACGTTAGAGGCTGAGTCGACCCCAGGGCCATAGTGCCGCCAGAGGGTCTTGGGTCAGTTTAAAAATCCTGAACCCCCAACGGGGAATCTTGAAACCTCGACCCTCCTGGCTTGTAGCCTCAGTGCCTGAAACAATCGCTCGCTACGGCGTGGCCCCTTAATAATAATAATAATAATAATAATAATAATATAGACGGAGGGCAGGTCTTTCACTGTAATCATAGCATTTTGATGCTCTGCTTTGCAGCTTTACTAGGGAATTATAGGTGTAGTAGCTTGCCGTTGCTTTCCGCACCAGTGAAGGATGATGATGATGTTAATGATTAGGAAAAACCTCACCCAGGAGCCTGTCCCGACCGGGAATCGAACCCGGGCCCGCTGCGTGACAAGGCAGTACGCTACCTCGAGACCACAGCGGTGGACTATAAATATATACAGTAAGTTCACTCGACCTGCGGCCGATAGAGGAAAAAGTGACTGCAAGCATTGAGTCATCAACTCGCGCTGCCCACGCAGTGTCCATGCTAGTGATCGCAAGTCGAGAGTAACTCACTGCATATATCAATTGTTTAATGTCTTTGACATCGTCCGATTCCTAATACCCAATTTTGTCGGTCCATCCAATATCCTGACTGCATATGTTTCTCCTTCATTTATGAATATATTCCCTGGCTCCATGTGGTTTTAGATCTTCCTCTGTATGGCCTTCTCTCATGTTTCCATTCCAAAACACATTTTGGTAGCCGATCCTCTTCAATTCGTTGGACAGGTCCGTACCATCTTAATTACTGAGTTTTAATATAGGTCTAATCCAAAATAGTGCCAGCAATCTTCATGTTCTCCCTTATAACTGAGTTTCTATTTTTTTTCTGTTCTTGAAATTCTTGTTGCCCTTCATATAAAATCCATTTCAGCTGCCACAAGATACTTATTTGTTTTTTTTTGTTAATGGCCAAAGTTCTGCTTCATAAGTAATGATGCTTTTAACAATTATATGATATATATTAATTTTATTTTATTACTTACATTTTATCCCACAATATTCCATTGAGATAAGCAATTTGAATTTATCTTTTATTATTTATACTTTTTATTTCCTCTTCATAACTTCCATTTTTATTTATTTTAATACCTAAATATGTGAAGTCACTTCAATATTTTATTGTTTTTATTATATTGTATTGCATTTATTATATAAAATAATAATAATAATAACAATAATAATAATCGTCTTCTTCTTCTTCTTCTTCTTCTTCACTTCCTGGTTTAGGCAAGAGTTGCCTGTTCCGTCTTCACTAATAGATCTAAGACCATCTCTTCCGAGGACGTCCGACATCTCTTCTTCCTCTTGGAAAATAATGGAACATTTTATTTGGTAATCTACTTTCTTCCATTCTTTCTACATGTTCTTTCCACTGTATCTTGTTGTTAAATATATTTTCTTTTATGGAGTAGATCTGCAGTTCTTCACGGATATCCTCGTTTCTTATCTGGTCCATTCTAGTGCAGCCTTTTACTCTTCTTAAAAATTTCATCTCGGCTGCTTGGATTTTACTTTCTTGTTTGGTAGTGGTAATCCAAGATTCACTCCCATATAAAGGGACAGGGACAGCCATTGTTTTATAAAATTTAATTTTGTTTGTTTATGGGCTTTATTATTCAATGTTCTATTTATTGTACCACAAATAGCTTGAAACTGATGTGTTTTGTGTTCAATATATAATAATAATATAATAATAATAATAATAGTAATAATAATAATAATAATAATAATAATAATAATAATAATAATAATAATAATAATACTAAAAGAAGAATATGAAAAATGGGGACTTTATATAAATATAGAGAAAACTAAATATCTGCGTATAGGAGAGGAAATGTAAAATATAAATTTCAACAATGGAGAAGAACTTAAACCTAGTATTGAATGCACTTATTTAGGAACAAAAATAGACCATTCAGGCGATAATACGGTGGAAATTAAAAATAGAATCGCACAAACACAACAAGCAATAAATGCTTTAAACTCTATTTGGAAGAGCCAGAATATTACAAAAAATATAAAATCACAAATACAGTAAAACTTGTTCAAAGCGGAATCGCATGGGACCAATTTTTTTTTCCACATTAGACAACATTCTGGATTATAAAAAAAAATATTAACCGTATATGTCTTTTTATGTATCTTGGATTAATATTGTAGTTCCGCTGCCGTTGGAAAGTGGAGTATAGTATGTACGAGCGACTTCGACGGTAACGCGCGAAAAAACAGTCCCATTTCTTCAGAGTTAAAAATGTCTCTTAGGCGCGTATTCTCAATTTAAAATATGCAGTTTCGGTTTCCACTCACTAACTATAATTTCATACACATCCTTTGATTCCCCGCAAATTTCATTCCACACTACATTGTGTTGTCTTTTAAAACTGTCCATAACCAACCTGAAGATGCCTTGAAATCGTTATTCTCTAGGGATATAGCAACAGCTAGAGCTTGACTTTGGAGCATCGGTCCGGAAGTTTGGAGATTTTTTATCATGTAATTGTAAAACACACCTCGTTGATTTCTTCTTTTTCTCTCTCTCTCTCTCTCTCTCTCTCTCTCTCTCTCTCTCTCTCTCTCTCTCTCTCTCTCTCTCTCTCCTTCATTTGACCATTTCCTTGCATCCATGCATTCGTTATTTTCTCTTTGTGTTTTTAAATCTCACAAACTTGGGTTTTTCCATATTTAAATTTAGTCATTTTTTCGCGTACTGAGAGTTAGTTTTTCTTTGCCTTCAATCACTTTCACTTTTTCGTTTAATGGCAATGATACATACGATTTAGCCATCTTTAGTCCGTAAATTCAGAACGCACCTGTGAAAGATTCGTACACAATCGGTCTCAGATCTCAAACTGATTTAAGATTTTACAGTGCACTGGTTATTTGTAAGACAGATGCCACACGCCAAATATTTGTTAAACGAGCCTGTATTTCGCAAAACGGATGTGCAGTGAGGTCGAAAGAAAATTCCAGATACAGGTAGAAACTTTACTTCACACTGCGCGAGGACAGGAATCATCACTTATTGTTAATTCGTCTAACGGGAATTCAATGAAGTGGAAACTAATTTATTTATTTCTCTATCTTTCCGCCTTATAAACTGTTTTGTTCATGAATTGTGTAGAAATATTGTTTTATTTCCGCGTTGGACAGATTGCGTTCATAATTCAGAGCATTTTAACGTATGCTGCTGAAGTCTGGCAAATTCCTACCAGGGAAATTAAAATAATTTTATGTACAGAAATGGATTTTTAAGAAGATCAGCTGGAAAATCTAGAATGGATAGAATACGAAATAAATAAATAAGGGAAATTATGGGTGTGCAAGAGGAGCTGGATATCATAGACATTATAGAAAAGAAAAGATTACAATGGTATGACCATGTTAAAATAATGCCAGAGCAAAGATTGCCTAAACTTGTTATGGAATGGATTCCAATGGAAAGGAGGAAGACCGAAGAAAACTTGGATAGAAGGGGTACAAGCGGCTATGAATATCAGACGATTGGAGGAAGACAATGGATGGACATAGAGGAATGGCGTTTGGTTTCCGGAAGACGGCGGCAGCTGTCATGATACCGGATGATGATGATGATGATGATAATAATAATAATAATAATAATAATAATAATAATAATGTTTTATTTATTCTAACAGATAAGAACATAAGGCTTTCACGTCCACTCAACCAGCACAAAAAATATACAAGTTCAGATTTACAGTACAATTATATAAACAATACATTGAAATTCATTTGAAAATGACATTAAAAATGCGATATAGAATCTATATGCATGTGCCATTATTTTATAGGCTAGATGATGATATTGATAATAATAATAATAATAATAATAATAATAATAATAATAATAATAATAATAATAATAATAATATAATGCCCACCGATGTCGTGTCCGGATGTCGTTGCCTCGTACACAGCGGGCCCGAATTCGATTCCCAGTGGGACAAGTTTCCTGGCTGAGGTTTTCTCTTTTTTTTTCTTACCTACAAGACAGATATCAGAAAACTGCCCCAAATGGTTCCCGAACATCATTTGGCCATCACAATCATCCAATCATATTCGTCGTGTTTAGTATGAATGTATGAGTAAATGGTGTCTGCTCTTAAATTGTCTCGGAGGTGGCTGTGTCATTAAGCTTATTACTCGTGTTGCGAACTCTCCTTGTCCTTTCGGTAAAAAAAGTAAGTGTGTAATCCAGAGTTACAAATCATCTCCCGACGGACCCTAGTGGCACGGTGCACATAAAAATACATATGAAATGAGAGATTATCCTAAGGCAGCGGTTCCCAACATTTTTCGACTCGCGATCTCCTTCCACAACGATCTGAGTAGGGTGAACCACTGACTATTAAAAATATACATACAGTAGACGTGCATAAAATTTAATTCCAAGCAAAAGGTTTAATAACCTTAAATTAACTCAACCCTTAACTGTTAAAACCTGAAGTTACTCTAGTTACGGCTTAAAAGTTATCCAACGTGTAGGCCTAGTTGTAGCGAAATCCAATGCATTCCTAACATTGTTACATAACTGTAAATCAGACATTCGCGGTAAATGTTAATTTATTGTGGAAATAATGTGATAAATTCCCGATATTACTCATATGTAACAAGGGGCATTATAGGGACTATTTAACTCATGCCCCAAATGAGAGTCATTTAACAAACACATTTCAATGATTTTTTTATTTACAACCATTCACAGTCGTGTTTCGCCTAGAATTTACCAACCAAAGTTTATTGTAATAAAGAAAGCACCTCCTTTTTTAACATTCTAAATAGGTCATAGCATTATTTTGCAGTGACTGACTCTCTAAGAAATACTGCTACCAGATTTTATATATATAGTTCATTAATGCCAGCAGAAAGCGCATGCGAGAGATAATATAAAAACATTTGAAACAATTAATTATACCACAAAAAAAAGAAACTACTGTTTGCACATTCTTAAACGATTTTTTTTTCCAGGAAATGACGTTGCAGAAAAATATAATTGACATATTTACATCATAGGACATCAGAAATGAATTAATACCTATAACGTTGGTTGTAAGTTACTCCACTAGGGTGCATTCTTACAACATTGCGATCCTTTGGCAATAAATAATATTATGATCTGGTTGCAGTGATGAACAAAAGAAGCAAATGATGCGTACCAATCGTTTGTCATTTATTTTCAAACATCGCCGTTTACATTAAACATATAAATATTTTAAAATAACTATAATTAAATAGTCCACCGCTGTGGTTTCGAGGTAGCGTGCTGCCTTGTCACTCAGCGGGCCCAGGTTCGATCCCCGGTCGGGACTGTTTTTCTGGTGAGGTTTTGATCGGGGTTTTTCCTCACCTGTAAGACAAATGTCAGGAAAACTTTAAGGCCCAAACGGTCCCCGAAATAATATGGCCAGCATCACCATAATCATCCTTATCATCATCATCATCATCATCATCCTTCACAGGTGCGGAAAGCAACGGGAAGCTACCACACCTATAATTCCCTAGTAAAGCTGCAAGCATAGCATGAAAATGTTATGATTGCAGTGAAGGACCTGCCCTCGGGCAGAATCACTAAGGTTGGATGCATAATTAAATAATGATTTGTGAGTAAACAGCTTAATTTTATTCGTTAAATAGTCCTAACAAATGCCACTCTTGATTTCCAAATTCTCTAGATAAATTTGGAAATCGCTCGTGCGTGGTATTACTTATGATAATTTATTTTTAAAATACGAGTAATAATAATAATAATTATTATTATTATTATTAGTAGTAGTAGTAGTAGTAGTAGTAGTAGTAGTAGTAGTAGTAGTAGTAGTAGTAATAGTACAATGTTGCAGAAATTATGGAAACAATAATATACCTAACCTCCCAAACCTCAAAACCCGCCATTACCGAAAAGTTTTGGCGAATCCCTTGAAATGTTTTGCGAGGGGGTTCGCGAACCAAAGGTTGGGAAATGATGTCCTAAAGTGAAGAGCAAAAATGAGAGAGAGAGAGAGAGAGAGAGAGAGAGAGAGAGAGAGAGAGAGAGAAAAAATAGTGTAACAAGATCCAAAAATTATTACGTGAATAGGCATAAAAGTAATATTCAAACATAGTTAAATCAAATATAAATGTAGATTTTTTTAAAAATGATTCTGACGTCCGGCAGCCCCTTGTTTTCCTGCGGTAGGGAATTCCAGTTACGAGAAGTGGAGATAATAGTCTATATGATATGGAGTGATTAGGTGTCCTCTGTTGCAATATTTTCTATGTGACATACGTTTACTTACATTTATATGTTTATACAGGTGATTCACAATAGATATTACAGACTTCTAGGGGTTTAGAGAGGACTTAGTAGATCCAACCGTCCATAGTAATTCTGCCCGAAGGCAGGTCTTTCACTGCAATCATAGCATTTGCATGCTATACTTGCAGCTTTACTAGGGAATTGTAGGTGTGGTAGCTTCCCATTGCTTTCCACACCGATGGATGATGATGATGATAATGATAAGGCTGATGGCCATATGATTTCGGGGACCATTTGGGCCTTAAAGTTTTTTTTCTGACATTTGTCTTACAGGCGAGGAAAAACCCCGATAATAACCTCACACTGAAAAACTGCCCCGACCGGGGATCGAACCCGGGCCCGCTGCGTGACAAGGTAGCACGCTACCTCGAGACCACAGCGGTGGACACTTAGTAGATAAAGTTTTGATTAGGAATCTATGTCCTAAAACGTACCACTTTGATATGAAATAAGTTTGAAGATCGAAACACAATGGGCTGATATCGTGTGCCTTGTGTGTCTGAATAAATATTACCTTCTAGGTGTTGTACTACACTTGTCGAGTCGGAGGAAAATCTTTTTGCACGAATTCTGGCGGCAGCAGAAATTATTGAGCACTCACGAGGTCTTGTGTATGAGAACATGCGTCACCACATAAAACCACACTTGTAACACAACCCCTAAAAGTCTGTATTACTTATTCTGAAACACAAGACACGCGATATCAGCCCAATGTGTTCCGATCTTCAAACCTATTTTACATCGAAATGTACGTTTCCGGACATTGGTTCCTTATCAAAACTTTATCTACTAAGTCTCCTTTACAACCCCTAGAAGCCTGTAATACTTATGGTGAATCATCCTGTATACATGCTATTATGTATTATAGCGACTCTTGTCATTCCAACTTCTCTAAAAAAATAAACTGAACATATATAAAAATGTTATTCTCCCATTTATATTATCATCATCATCATGAAGAAATTCGTTTTAGGCCATGTGGCCTGTACGGTAAACCTAGCGAAGATGGTATTGATCTTTCCACCGATGTTTTGGTCTTCCTTGGTCCCTATGTCCAATTGGGGTATATTGGAATGCCAATTTTGGAAGTCTATTTCTTGCCATTCTCCTCAGATGATTTTTCCATTCTTGTTGGTATCTTTGTATATCTTCATTTAAACTTGTTACTCCAAGTTTTCCTCTGATAATAGTGTTCCTTTGGTGATCCAGTCTATTAACTCCTAACAATGATCGTAAGAAGCGCATAGGGGTGTAAGAGGTAGTGATGTGCATTCTATAACCTCTCCTACCTAATTCTCAACCTCACCTGCACGTGGTACACCCTGCTTTTAACTAACGAGGTAATGGGGACCGAGTCACGGCGGTATAACCGTTCCATCAAATATGGAGGAAATTCCATATTTTGAACGCCTGACTAGAGGCTATAAGGTAGCAGCCCTACCACTAGTCTTGCTCTGTGGATGGCAGGTAACCAACCCAGGGGACTTCCCATTACTCGAAGAAACTTAAGCATTTATATTATATGGATGCTAAACATGGACACTTATTTAAGGTAGGAGAAACTTTTACGAGTGTTTGAGAATCAAGTTCTTAGGAAAAAATTTAAACCAAAGAGGGATGAAGTGACAGAGAAACAGAGAAGACTACATACTAGTGAGCTACATGGTCTTTATGGGAAACTAGAAGTAATAAGAACAGTTTAGTCTCTACACAGTGATATGCAGGGCATGAGGCACGAATGGGGAACGAAAGAGGGACATGGGAAATCCTTGTAGGAAAATCAGAAGAGTGCCAAGTAGGTTGACCAATAATGAGGTGGGAGAGAAACATTAACCATGATTTGAAGGAAGTAATTTATACAGGGAATGATAGGAAAACATTAGCTCAGGACAGGGATGAGCTTATGTCCGCGCGGCCATGATCTAAGGGTTCGATAGTGACAGCCAGTTTAGTTACATGTTTATATTTTAAGTATGGTTTGTATGGCCTACTCGTATGTCAAGCTATTAATTGTTGCAATCAAAGTGAGAAATTACCTAGTGCAAAAAAATTGAGGAAAAAAAAAAGAATAACATTCAGGTTTATGTGAATAAGGCCCTAAATATGTTACAAGTACAACTTATGGACATGCAGTCTATACTTTGATATCATTAATATAGTTTCATATTAAATAGAACCCAAACACCAAACGTAAGGTTTAAAAAACTGTCGACGCGTTTCGATAGCGAAGTTGTAATTTTTAATATTGAGCAATAATAAAATTAAAAACAGGAAACACGTCATCCAAATCTTACAATATGTCACGTGACTTGAGTTACCTCTTTTCCCTTAACCAAGAAGAAGAGGGAGCTGATAGGAATAGGACCTTCGTCGTTATTCATAATTACTACCTAACTAACACACTGGCACTATCTAACCCATAGGTTCGTGGCTACGCGAGTATAAGCTCTCCATACATTCCTATCCTGAACTACTGTTTCTCAATCATCCCCTGTATAATCTACTTCCCTCAAATAATGTTTCATGTTATTCTCCCAACTTATCATTGGTCTACCAACTGAGCGTTTTCTTTTTGGTTTTCCTACAAGAAGTTTCCATGTCCCTCTTTCATTCCCCATTTGTATCGCATGTCCTGTCCATCGCAATCTACGAGACTTAACTGTTCTTATTAAATATGTTTTCCTACAAGGTCATGTAGCTAACTGTTAAGTAGTCTTCTCCATTCGCCTGTCTGTTCATTTTTGTCTGGTCCAAAAATTTTCCGAAGGACTTCATTTTCAAATACTCGTAATATTTTCTTATCCCTTAAAGTAAGAGTCCATGTTTCGCATCCATATAATACAACTGGAAAAATAACAGTTTTATATATTTTCAATATAACGTTTTTTTTATTCTGTTTCATTTTTTTAGAAGAGTTGGGACGAGAAGAGTCCCTGTAATTCATAATATACTGCATTTCCAGAATTTAGCCTTTGCATTTATAAATTTGTAACTTTTCTTACTGCAGTTTGCAGTGCATCTAGGATCATGTTTAAATATCTATTATTACACAATCGTCAAGTAATTATCCTCTCATTTATTGCAGTAATTATCATTATTATTATTATTATTATTATTATTATTATTATTATTATTATTATTATTATTATTATAGACGGGACAAAAGTGACGCTAACTTAAGACAATATAAGACATTAAGAAACAAAACGAATCAAAACATTAGGAACGCTAAGTTGCGGTATGCTCATAGTCTCATTGATCCAAACACAAATGCAAGTGATATGTGGAAACGTATTAGATCAATGGGTCTACGGCAGCCGACAACCAAAGGAGAGAACATTAACATATCACTGGACGATCTAAACCAACATTTCACATCGTACGCCACACTTAACATAAACACTACGACCAAACAACAAACTATAGATGAGCTCCTATCCACACATACTCCTTCCCGAGAAAAATTCTTCTTTTCCTATATAATGCCAATCGACGTTAAACTATCCCTGGACCGCATTAGAACTAAAACACAAGGTATAGACAATATAAGTATCGACTTTTTAAAGAAAATACTCCATGTCATACTCCCAACTGTAACCCATATATTTAATGCCTCAATTATGACCTCAACTTACCCCGAACTCTGGAAAAAAGCTATAGTCAGACCAATCCCTAAAATTAAATTACCTGTAACACCAAACGACTTTAGACCAATCAGCATCCTCCCAGTCCTATCTAAGGCCTTGGAGCGCATTGTTCATGGACAATTAACTGATTACCTTAACACTCATAACATACTCGACCCATACCAATCAGGTTTTAGGACAGGCCATAGTACGGCAACCGCACTTCTTAAAGTTACCGAAGATGCGCGTGAAGCAATGGACAGTGGCCACATGACAATATTTACACTCTTGGACTTCAGCAAAGCTTTCGACACTGTTGACACTGACATATTAATAGCAAAATTACGCGCTCTGAATCTTTCGGACAATGCTGTTAACTGGCTTGGATCCTATCTTCATGGTCGCCAGCAATGTGTATCCAATGCAGAACTTTCCTCATCCTGGCTATCACTGAAGGGTGGCATCCAACAAGGTTCAGTGTTAGGACCACTTCTGTTCTCTATCTATGTTAACGATATATCCACTAGACTTACCTATTGTCGATATCACCTATACGCTGACGATTTGCAAATTTACATTCACTCCCATCCTGACGATGTACATGACACACTAGACAAATTAAATAGTGACCTAGACTCAATTTCCCAATGGTCGAAGAAACATGGACTTAATCTAAATACTGACAAGACACAGTGCATAATTATAGGACATCGGCGAATCCAAAGCATTATAAAATTACGAAAATATCCCTACCATTCTCCTAAATGACAAAAATATCCCCTACAGCTCAGTAGTAAAAAATCTGGGTATCTATATGGACCAACGCCTAGACTGGAAAATCCAGGTGAATAATACCTGCAAGAAAGTGTTCTCAATTCTTCACTCCCTAAATAGTTTTAAAAACATCCTTCCTACAAAATTAAAACAAATACTTGTACAGACTCTTATAATGCCACACTTCGACTACTGCGACATATTACTGACTAATCTTACAACTGATCTATCTGACAGACTACAGCGTGCTCATAATGCGTGCATTCGATTTATATTCAATCTCCGTCGTTATGACCACGTGTCTCCTTCATTTCAGGCCTTATCATGGCTACGCCTAAATGACAGAAGAACTTTACATTCACATACCTTACTATTCCAAATTCTGCACACATATTTACCAACTTATTTAACAACACGTTTTCAACATTTATCGGCTCATCACAATTTAGGAACAAGATCACAAAACTCTTCTTTACTTTTGATACCACAACACAGGACCTGTCTGTACTCTGAATCTTACACAATATCTATGGCTAGAGCATGGAACTCACTTCCCAGTCATGTCAGGGACTGTCAATCGCTATCATTATTTAAATCCAAATTAACTGATATCTTAAGTTCGACACAATGAAAACATTAACTACATAACAACTATATAGAGCATTCTATTAATAATCATGTAGGAAGCTACTTACTTTATTTTATATCATTTTAATTTTTTTATATTCTATGTTTTTGTTAGCATTAGCTAGCATTAGATCCATCATCATTGTATTTTGTTTAGTCTGTATTTTAATATCTTAAAATTGTAATATGTACGTAATTTTTGTATAATTTTACTATTCGCTGGTTGAGTGGAAGAGAAGGCCATATGGCCTTAACTCTGCCAGCTAAAATAAATCATTATTATTATTATTATTATTATTATTATTATTATTATTATTATATTATTATTATTATTATTATTATTATTATTATTATTATTATTATTATTATTATTATTATTATTATTATTATTACCGATTGACTTGACGGAGCCATCGAGTCGTACGGTGACATTGTGTGTAGTTCTAACAAACGCATACTTGGCGCTAGCGGAAGGACGAACATTGCAAAAACATTTTTTTTAAGTGGTTAGGCAGCCTTGCCAACTCCTAAACAAAACACACTGAGTACATAAAACCCGCCAAATAATAGCATAAAACCAGCTAAATTTTTACTCTTTTTTCTCATATAGAACACGTTCTTCTTCGTTTACCTTCAAACTTGTAGTATTTTTGCAGTCATTCGTTCTATTACATTATGTCCTTCCAACGCGTTTTAGATCTTCCTCTGTTTTTTATTCCTTTTAATACTCATTTTCTTAATAAATAAGGTAAATCCAGAGGCATCTTACCTCATAATTTGTTGGTGTTCTAATTTAACTGGTTTCGGTATATCATGTGTAGCATTGTCAGCTTTTCCAAAGTCATCAAATACATCGACACTAGTTAAAATAGAACACAACTAGTTATGAGGTTCCATGAATCCGGATTCACTTTATTTATTAAGAAAAACCTCATAATATTACTTCCTAATGTAATTAATTAATTAATAATTCATTTTCTTCTTACATTCACTAGTTTTATTTTTTATTCAGGTGTTAAATTGTTAATTCCATTTTGTTTTTATTTAATCATCCATTTATTGGAGTTTTATTTCACATTCATTCTTAATGTTTTTATTTCTTCCTTTGTTAAGGCACTGCGCTATAAGTCGGAAGGTCGAGGATTCAAGTCCCGGTGGGGTCAGGATTTTTAAACTGACCAAAACCTTCTGGCTGCACTATGGTCCTGGGGTCGACTCTGCCTCTAATGGAAATGAGTACCAGACGCTTGTTCTGGGGTTAAATGCGGCCGTCACGCAGGACTGACAACCCGGCTGACGTCAAGTGCCGATTGTCTAGAAAAAGTGGGAGCCTTAAAACCTCCTACTACCCCAAGGGTCTCCCGAGTGGAATTACTTTATTTTACTACCTCTTATTGTTTTGTTTGTAACTTTTCCCAGTATTCCCATGTCAGTAATTTAATTTATTTGTTTAGTTCTCTGAATTTGGCTCTGCATTCACATCCATAAATCAGCACTGGTATTATGTACAATGGTTTTATAAATTCTTTTTAGTATCTTTTCACGAATTATTGTTATTTCATTATCAATAATTTTAATGAAGATAATCTTCAATACTTTCACATCCGTAAAGTATTATTTATGAAAGAGAAACTCAAACAGTTTATGGAGGTGAAAAATACTATTTGGAGAGCAATATACAAATAATAAAAAGGTGGCCTTTTTTATTTCATTTTTTTTAAATATCCGTCTTAAGTCTACTTCTCATTGTACAGGGTGTCCACAGAAAAATTTCTCGGTTATAAACAGTTATAGCATCGCTGTCAGTTGTTGGATTTACTTGGAACTGGTGTCATTAGAAAGTGAAACTCAAACAATTTGAGGAGTTGTGCAATTGATATTGTTGACCCGCAAAAGATAACACAAGAAAAAAAAAGTTGTAAACAGACGCTGTGTGGATTTCGTTTACCATTGTTGGTGTTAAATGGTCTGACGTTACAATTGTCAAGTCTTTATAAATTAACGGTGTTATGGCAAACCCACAGGGACGTTTTGGTGTATATTGGAATACTATTGCACATGAAGTGTAGTAAGTGTTCAGCGTGATTTCAGACAGAATTTCCAAAATGAGAGGTACCTTGTAACAAAACGATTCTGAAATTGTATAGACAGTTTGTTGAGAATGGATGCGTATGTGATAAGAGGAAAATCCATTCAGGGAAACGGTTTGTCAATTTGAAATTGTGCAAAATATGCGGGAGGTATTTGCACGTAGTCCTCGAAAATCTGTGCGAAACATAGAGGAACTTGGAATAGAGGGAAAACTGAGTACAGTGACATCTAAAAAATGTCGGTCGTTTACGATGAACTACAATGAGCAAACTACATTGGTAGCGCTGTTTCGTAGTAGCAGAATATGTAACTAAATAAAACAAATGCAAGGCACACCGCGTGTTCACTCGGGATTATGGGAAATTAGCCATTTTGTAAATTTAATTTTTAACTGCTATCCTTTCGTTCTATGTAGACAGTACTGTAAAAATTATATACTCTAATTTGTAAGTAAATCCAAGCTTGTTTACGTTTTTAATGTGAATCTATTTTCAAAGATAAACCTACTAGAAGTGATAAAATTCTAATATTTGTTAGGTTAGGAAGAGTGATGTTAGTGTACAGCCATTTCTAATAAACATTTTAAAAATGAGACTTTATAATGGATTTCAAATGTACGATATGGCTAAGGTTCTTTAATAAATATTATATAAAATATGTATGTGAGAATAAGATGGTAGGTCAATTGTAAATATTTATTAAAGGAGCTCATAATGCACGTTTTTAAATTTTAATAAACGAAAATAAATTAACATGTTTTATTTATTTCCATTCTTCCCTTCTGTTAAAATTAAAGAAAATCTTTAGGTCTGTGAGGCTGGGTACAAATAATTCCATAATTTAAGATTCATTAATATGTTATTTATTCCTATAAAAGTTCAATTATATGATTATTCACCAGATGGCGTTATATAATTATAATTCATAATTTCACCACCAGACGGTGCTGAATTTCATATTAGTATCAGAAAAAAAATCGAAAAATGTAGATGTCGTTAGTTGTTCTATACTAGCACCGCTTGTGGCATGTATGCGAAACTTGTCCACTTTCTTCTCTGATACTCTGTGTGTGCGAATGGCTAGCCAAGAATTAGACATTCCTAAATCCACTGCTTCAAAGATCCTACTTTCTACACATTGAGTGTCTTTGAGATAGGAACTAAACTGTTTGACTTTCTCTTTCTAATGACACCAGATTCATATAAATCTAACAACTGATAGCGACGGTATACCTATTTATATACAAAATGAGTGAGAGTTTATCTGCCCTTCATGGAGTCAAAAACTATTTGACCGATTTTAATGGGGTTTTTATAATCGTTTAAAGAATTTTTCTGGGACATTTAACGTATATAACATAATATGTTAACGGTGATATTATTACCGTTCGTACTATAAGACCAGAGCTAAAAAAGCATCGATGCACTAAAAAAGTAGCTTTTTGGACACTTAAATGGTTTACCTTGCCTAGACCATAACAAATACACCAAATTAATGTATACAGAAATGAATATCTCAAAACAAAAAAGTCCATGATAGCATAATTAGTCTATCTTTTACGGATAGCTCACAATAACCATTTCTGTCCTCAGCTCATTGATGCCAAGAAAATCGGGATAAGTAGATTCTCGGGCAATGCCGCGTAATCAGCAGGGGTGTCTAAAAATAATTATGATAAAATGTCTAATAATTTTCAACTATTTACATTCATCTCTAAACATAAAAACACATTTAATTTATTTACGCGTAGCAGCGTACACCGGGCATTAGTAAAAATCCTGACTCTAGGTAATGAGAATCAGAAGTAATTCAGGGATCTGTATTCTGCGCCTATTGTGACAGGAAGAGTGCAAAATGAAGATGACCATTAGAGGTGCAACAAAAGTTATTGTTTCGTTTTAGTACTTAGTCTCTATCATTTTTTTGCTAATGCTCCAGGTTGTCTTTCGACATTCCTGGTGTTCTCTCCTGGCATGGCGTACTTGTAACCCACTTCTAAGGTTGGGGCGCCTGGAAGGCGGAGTTACGTTGCCCCGATGATGTGATGGGTGTTGATGATAATGGTGTTACAGGAGAGTCCCTAATCCTAAACTTAATCTAAGATGAATATGAATGATAATGTTTGCGATGGTCATATGATTTCGGGAACGGTTTGAGCCTTAAAGTTTTCCTGACATTTGTCTTATAGGTGAATAAAAGCCCCGATAAAAACCTCACTCAGAAAAACTGTCCCGATCGGGAATCGAATCCGGACCCGCTGCGTGACAAGGCAGCACGCTACCTCGAGACCACAGTGGTGGACCTATTCTCTGTCTTGATACTAGAAAATATGTTATAATGCTAAAATAAAAAAGTTCTAGCATTTTTCTGAGAACAAATAAAGGCTGTATAAAAATTCTGAGTAGTTAGAATTATTAAATTGTAAACCTATTCAATTATAAAAATATATGGGAATAATCCTAGAAAGTTATTAAATATAATGATTGAAAATAATGAAATAAAAATAAATGTTCTTCCTTTATTAATATTTTTATAGCCGATTAATGTTTTAAATTCTTTGTGAAGGGCATCTAAGATTGAATTTCATAAGATGAAATTTCGGGAAGGAATAAGTCAAAATGTTGAAATAAGTCATCAGTCCAAGAGATTTAAAAGTCAGTAAGATAGAACTAGTAATATTAAACATGTTTAGAGGAATGCTAATGGGCCTTTTGTATTTTATGGTAACAATTGTTACATTGTTATTATAACAGTAAGAACTCCAGATGGTTTTTCTTTCTTTGTAAAATAAAACAATTTACCTTAGTAGTAATTGTGCTAAAAGAATCAGCAATCAATCTGGGATGCAAATATTTCCAATTTAAATCATATATAACGGTAAAAGTGATGAAACAAGACACCAAACATACCCAAATTGATCCCGACACGTGTTTTTCCCTTGAACAGGGCATCGTAAGGGTGATCACATCAAAACACTACTTAAAAAAAAAATCTCCAACTAACTGTATCTTAAAGGTGTCATAATGTGACGTCATTGACAGATACGTAAAAAGGGGGGAAAACAAAATTAGTCTGTCATTCAGTTGGAGCATTTTTGTTTTGTTTTTAATGGTGACTTTACTTCGATGTGGATAACCCTGTTGATGCCCTGTTCAAGGGCGAAACACGTGTTGGGATCAATTTGGATATATTTCTTATCTTGTTTTATGACACTCACTGACATCTGTAGTTTAAATTGGACAATCTGCTTCCAGATTGATTGCTGGTTCTTTTAGCGGAATCACTACTAAGATAAATATATTTATATTTTGTATGGAATGAATTTCAGCAAGTTAAGCCTGACTTTATTAATTCTATTTAATATATCTCCCAACACTTTGCTAAAATGGATTGAAGCCCTTTCTTTATGAACCATTTCATTTGTAGAGCTAATACTGAATGTATTTTTAATTAATATAAAAGTTTTAACAATTAGAAACAGATACATTGAACCGAACCACGCTGACTGCTACCATTTATTTGCACCCTCACGCGCTGCAACAGCAGTAATTGCACCCTGCGTTCTGCTAACAATATTGCAACCACTTGTTCGTGCTGGATCGTACCAATCTTCTTTATAATTGCCTTGAGTTTGAAAATATGGAATGCTTAAATCAACATACCTTTGCCCGGGCCCATAGAAGGCAAAGATTAATTCACGTTTCCTTAATAAATTGTTAAACAGATAGTACTATAAGCTACACAGTATTACAATTGTGGAAGTTTTAAGGAAAGAGAAGGTTAAATTCGCTTGAGAAAGCTTTGGAACTTTATATCAATATCTGACATGACTAGCTACTCAATCAATAAACAGAAGTTAACTTAAATAGCTTATCTTTAATAAGAGTCGAAAAGTGAGATATAATGAAATACAAATAACAAAAGATAGTTTTCTTCACATTGAAAAATAAGTTAAGAAAAAATAGTAACCTTATTGGTCATCTAAACAAAAGTCTATAACAATAATGATAATAATGAAAATACTACACACTTCCACTCACACCAGTCCCGCCAAGGGCTAGGGTACACGGTCCTTGTGGCCCTACCCTGGCCTAAGGGACCGATTAACCAAACAGCTCCTTCGAGCTATATGACTTGACTCGCCGAAACCCAAATAGATGACGACCGTGATGTTCATGTGCACCGCTTATTTGAGGACTTCACTAGCAAGGGGAGAATGCGCAGTAACACACGGCGCATAAAAGAAAGGGGGGTACGTAGGAGAGAGGACAACGAGGATGGGAATTTGGCACTGTTCACTAAGATCACTGAAGAATGAAGACACGATGACGTAGTGGTTGCGCAGTATTACGTAGTCTTACGTACCGAAAACGTGATTTCGGTACAACATATTTACGAGTTTATTTCACCCCTCTTCGCAGTTATCGCCCCTCAAGTAGCTCAATAATAAAAAATCAGAACATTGTGAGTGTATTTTAGATATATTTTATGTTCTACAGTTGTTACATAATTTAATTAATTACAATTCAATTTTCTTCCATTACTTCAATAGTGAAAAAAATGTCTGCAGGATAGTTGTTTGATAATCTAGGAACCTTCTTGAAGAAAGGTGTATTATCTTCGTCCACAGCCAGATAGTAATTATGTCTAACATCGATACCTGTAAAAGTAAACATCAATACAACTAAATAAATGTTCACACATAAAAATACATTATATCATGGAAATGGGCATTTAATGACAAATGAGAGATATTTTAAAGAAGTGGTAAACAAATATATTGGAACAACATTTACAAATACGAATGAGTACAAAGAAATTAAACATAGGCTCAATTCTTATGTAGTTAAACACCTTCAGTTTTCAGTGTGGTCCGTTTCCGAAGCCGTACACCCATCCAAGGTTTAGTTCTTATGTAGTTAAACATTTTCAGTTTTCATAAGAACTAAACCTTGGATGGGTGTACGGCTTCGGAAACGGACCACAGCGAAAACTCTATTTGTTTAATTATATAAGACTTAAACCTGTGACTCGAACTTATGATTCCTTGATAATGGCATGTGGGATCATGCCGAAACGTCGGAGTCAGTGGCCAGGGGTCGAACTTGAATCCAAGACGCGGAAAACCCAAGAAAACTGTCTTATTCATTCATATATATATATATATATATATATATATATAAAAGATTGGATTTGCCAGAGTTCTTATGTTCTGCAGGAAGAAGAAGACCAGGACGTCCACTCAAAAGACTTTTGGATGGTGTTTCTCTTGAGGCCGAAACAGGTCAACAAATGGCCTAAATTCGTGAATGTACTATGATGATGATGATTTACCAGAGTTCTATATAGAATACATTTTATTTCTCTTGTAAGAAGCCCTGACTTAAAGCGTCTCAATAATCCAAAATAACAACTTTATAGAATAATGTTAAAATTTATGTATTTCCTGTATTGCCATATTTTAAAGAAATATTAAAACTGATGTAGTTTTTAAAAAAGTATATAATGGAGAAATTTAGTATTTAACGTAATTCTACTAAATTTTAATCATATAGCCCATCGTTTGCCAATCTGTAGTTCGCGTATTTCAAGGGGTTCTCCAAAACGTTTCCGTAATGACGGGTTTCGAGCATTGTAATAATAAATAATAATAATAATAATAATAATAATAATAATAATAATAATAATAATAATAATAATAACAATAATAATAATAATAATAATAATAATAATTATTATTATTATTATTATTATTATTATTATTTGAAAATTAAATTAACCCTATAATGTCCTTTGTTATATAGGCCTATGTGTAATAACGCGAATTTATCACATTATTTCCACAATAATTTAATATTTACCGCGAATGCCTGATTTACAGTTGGGTAACAACGTTAGGAATGAATTTAATTTCGCTACAACTAGGCCTACATGTTGTGTAACATTTAAGCCGTAACTAGAGTAACTTTAGGTTTGAACAGTTAAAGGTTAAGTAATTTAAGTTTATTAAAAAACCTTTTGCTTGGAATTAAATTTTATGCATGTCTACTGTATG